>SZWC01000380.1:26412-58720 GCA_023375785.1 Penium margaritaceum
ACTAGAGCGTCACACTTTGGCACTAGAGCGTCACACTTTGGCACTAGAGTTCCACACTCTGGCACTAGAGCGTCACACTTTGACACTAGAGCATCACACATTGGCACTGGAAGGTCACACTTTAGCAATAGAGCTTCACAATTTGCCACTAGAGCGTTACACTTTGGAACTAGAGCGCCACACTTTGGCACTCTAGTGTCACAATTTGCCACTAGAGCGTCACACTTTGGCACTGGAGTCTCAAATTTTGGCACTAGAGCGTCACATTTTGGCAGTAGAGCGTCACACTTCGGCAATAGAGTGTTGCACATTGGAACTAGAGCGTCACAGTTTGGCAGTAGAGCATCACATTTTGGTACTAGAGCGCCATACTTTGGCACTAGAGCATCACACTTTCGCACTAGAGATTCACACTTTGGCACTAGAGCGTATCACGTTGGCACAAGAGTGTCATACTTTGGCACTAGAGTGCACACTTTGGCAATAGAGCTTCAACCTTTGCACTAGAGCGTCAGACGTTGGCACTACAGCGTCACACTTTGGCACTAGAGCGTCACACTTTGGCACTAGAGCATCACACTTTGGCACTAGAGCTCCACACTTTGGCACTAGAGCGTCACACTTTGGCACTAAAACGTCAGACTTTGGCACTAGAGCGTCACTCTTTGGCATGAGAGCTCCAAACGTTGGCATTAGAGTGTCACACTTTGTTACTAGAGCATCACACTTTGGCACTAAAACGTCATTTGTTTGGCACTATAGCATCACACTTTGGCACTAGACCTTCACACTTTTGCACTATAACGTCACACTTTGGTACTAAATCATCGCAGTTTGGCACTAGAGCATCACACTTTGGCACTAGGGAGTCAAACCTTGGCACTAGAGCGTCACACTTTGGCACTTGAGTGTCACACTTTGGCACTAGAGCTTCACACTTGGGTACTAGAGGGTCATACTTTGGCACTATAGCTTCACACTTTGGCACCCGAGCGCTACACTTTTGCACCAGAGCTTCACACTTTGGCACTAGAGCGTCACACTTTGGAACTTGATCGTCACTCTTTGGCACTAGAGCGTCAGACATTTGCACTATAACATCACACTTTGGCACTGGAGTTTCGAACTCAGGCACTAGAGCGTCACACTTTGGCACAAGAGCTTCACACATTGGCACTAAAGCTTCATACTTTGGCACTAGAGCGTCATACTTTGGCACAAGAGCATCATACTTTGGTACTAGAGCGTCACACATTGGCACTAGAGCGTCACCCTTTGGCGCAAGAGCATCACACTTTGGGACTAGAGCTTCACACTTTGGAACTGGAGCATCACACTTTGGTACGAGAGCTTCACACATTGGTAATAGAACTTCACACTTTGGCACATGAGCGTCACACTTTGGCACTAGAGCTTCACACTTTGGCACTAGAGCGTCACACTTTGGCACTAGAGCATCACACATTGGCACTACAGCATCACACTTTGGCACTAGAGCTTCACACTTCCGCACTAGAGCGTCATAATTTGGCATTGGAGCGTCACACTTTGGCACTAGAGCGTCACACTGTGGCAGTAGAGCTTCACACTGTGGCACTAGAGTGTCACACTTTGGGACTAGAGCTCTACACCTTGGAACTAGATTGTCACACTTTGGCACTAGAGCATCCCACTTTGACACTAGAGCGTCACACTTTGGCACTAGAGCATCACACTCTGGCACTAGTGCTTCACACTTTAGCACTAGAGCGTCACACTTTGGTACTATAGTGTCAAACTTTAGCACACGATCGTCACACTTTGGTATTAGAGCTTCACACTTTGGCACTAGAGCATTAGACATTGGCACTAGAGCATCAGACTTTGGCACTAGAGTGGTACATTTTGGCACTAGAACTTCGCAATTTGGCACTAGAGCATCACACTTTGGCATGAGAGCATCCCACTTGGCACTATAGTGTCCCACTTTGGCACTAGAGCGTCACACTTTGGCACTATAGCGTTACACTTTGGCACTAGAGCTTCACACTTTGGCACTAGAGCGTCACACTGTGGCACTAGACATTCACACGTTGGCACTAGGGTGTCACAACTTTGGTACTAGAGCTTCACACTTTGGCACTAGAGTGTCACAGTTTGGCACTAAAGAGTCACACATTGGCACTAGAGCGTCACACTACGGCACTAGAGCGTCCCACTTGGGCACTAGAGCTTCGAACTTTGGAACTGGAGTGTCACACTTTGGCACTAGAGCATCACAATTTGGCACTATAGTGTCGCACTTTGGCACTAGAGCGTCACACTTTGGCACTAGACCTTCACACTTTGGCACTAGAGCGTCACACTAGGATACTAGGCCTTCATTCTTTGGCACCAGAGCATTACACATTGGCACTACAGCTTCACACGTTGGCAATAGATTGTCGCACTTTGGAACTAGAGCATCGCATTTTGGCAATAGAGCGTCACAGTTTGGTACTAGAGTGTCACACTTTGGTACTAGAGCATCACACGTTGGCACTAGAGATTCACACTTTGGCACTAGAGTGTCATTCTTTGGCACTAGAGTGTCACACTTTGGCACCAGAGCGTCACACTTTGGCTCTAGAGCTTCAAAGTTTGGCACTAGAGTGTCAGACTTTGGCACTATAGTATCACACTTTGGCACTAGAGTTTCAAACTTTGGCACTGGAGTATCACACTTTGGCACTAGAGCTTCACACTTTGGCACTCGAGCGTCACACGTTGGCACTAGAGCATCACACGTTGGCACTACAGCATCACACCTTGGCACTGGAGCTTCACACCTTGGCACTAGAGCGTCACACTTTGGCAGTAGAGTTCCACACTTTGGCATTAGAGCGTCACACTTTGATAGTAGAGCGTCACACCTTGGCACTAGAGCGTCACACTTTGGCACTAGAGCTTCACACTTTGGCACTAGAGCGTCACTCGTGGGAACTAGAGAGTCACACTTTGGCACTAGAGTGTCACACATTGGCACTAGAGTGTCACACTTTGGCACTAGAGTTTCGAACTTGGGCACTAGAGCGTCACATTTTGGCACTAGAGCATCTCACTTTGGCAATAGAGTGTTGCACTTTGGAACTAGAGCGTCACACTTTGGCACTAGAGCGTCACACGCTGGTACTAGAGCGTCACATTTTGGCACTAGATCGTCACACGTTAGGACTATAGTGTCACACTTTGGCACTATAGCGTTACACTTTGGCACTATAGCTTCAAACTCTGGCAATAGAGCGTCAGATGTTGGCACTACAGCGTCACACTTTGGCAATAGATCTTCACACTTTGGCACTAGAGCATCGCACCTTGGCACTATATCTCTACACTTTGGCACTAGAGCGTCACACTTTGGCACTACAGAGTCACACTTTGGCACTAAAGCATCAGACTTTGGCACTAGAGCTACAAATATTGACATTATAGTGTCACAATTTGACACTAGACCGTCACACTTTGGCACGAGAGCGTCACACGTTTGGCACTAGAGCATCACACTTTGGCACTAGACCTTCACACTTTGGCACTAGAACATCACACTTTGGCACTAGATCGTCACACTTTAGCACTATAATGTCACACTTTGGCACTAGAGCTTCATATGCTGGTACTAGAGCGTCACACTTTGGCAGTAGAGTATCCCAGTTTGGAACTAGAGCGTCACACGTTGGCACTAGAGTGTCACACTTTGGTACTTGAGCGTCACACTTAGGCACTAGAGCCTCACACTTTGGCACTTGAGTTTCGAGCTTTGGCACTAGAGCGTCAAACTTTGGCACTAGCGCATCACACTTTTGCAATAGAGTGTTGCGCTTTGGATCTAGAGCGTCACACTTTGGTACTAGAGCGTCACACTTTGGTATTAGAGCGTCACACTTTGGCACTAGAGCGTCACACTTTGGCACTTGAGATTCACACTTTGGCGCAAGAGCGTCACACCTTGGCACTATAGTGTAACACTTTGGCACTAGAGCATCACACTTTGGCACTAGAGTTTCAAACTTTGACAGCAGAGTGTCAAACTTTGGCACTACAGCGTCATACTTTGGCACTAGAGCGTCACACTTTGGCACTAGAGTATCACACTTTGGCACTAGAGTTTCAATTTTTGGCACTAGAGCCTCGCACTTTGGCACTAGAGCGTCACACTTTGGCACTAGAGCGTCACACTTTGGCACAATAGCGTCACACTTAAGGGTGAAACCGAGCCTAGAACCACGATTCCGGGAAGGGAACTGGACTCCCAGGCTGGGTCCATACCCTGGAGCCAGATCCCCGAGTCCGAGTCCAGTTATAGACTCGGATCCCCGAGTCCGAGTCCAGGTTCCAGATCCCCGAGTCCGGGTCCAGTGGATCCCCGAGTCCGGTCCATGTATGATTACAAGTCCCTCTTTGACCATAGCATCCTCACCTGGTTTGCTGTTTTGATAATCATTCCATGTGAAGTTAACATCCCTAGTTCAATTAATGGACCATTACGTTTTGTGCACTATGCATGCTTGTATAGAAACACCAATATATTCAATGGGAAAGGACATTATATTGGTTATACCAGGCATTTTGAATCAGCTACCACCTCACTTGTCACCCCTCCAAGTCCAGGTCGAGTTTACAGCCTGGATTTGGAATTACGAGTCGGGTCCAACTGGATGAATTGAGACCCCGAGTCCGAGTCCAGGCCTCGGATCCCCCATTCCAATCTTCGAGTCTAAAGGAATTGGTTTCAACCTTAGTCACACTTTCGCACTAGAGCGTCGCACTTTAGCACTAGAGTGTCACACTTTGGCACTAGAGCCTCACACTTAGGCACTAGCGCTTCACACTTTCGCACTAGAGTGTCACACAGTGGCACTAGACGTTCACACTTTGGAACTAGATCGTCACGCTTGGGCATTAGAGCATCAAACTTTGGCACTAGAGCGTCACACTTTTGCACTAGAGCGTCACACATTGGCACTATGGCGTCACACGTTGGCACTAGAGCTTCACACCTTGCCACTCGACCGTCACACTTTGGCACAAGAGCATCACACTTTTGGCACTTGAGCATCATACTTTGGAACTAGAGCTTCACACCTTGGCACTAGCGCGTCACACTTTGGCACTAGAGTTCCACACTTTGGCACTAGAGCGTCACACTTTGGCACTAGAGCGTCACACTTTGGCACTAGAGCGTCACACTTTGGCACTAGAGCGTCACACTTTGGCACTAGAGCGTCACACTTTGGCACTAGAGCGTCACACTTTGACACTAGTGCGTCACACATTGGCACTAGAGCATCACACTTTGGCACTAGAGCTTCACACTTTGGCACTATAGCGTCACTCCTTGGAACTAGAGCATCACACTTTGGCACTATAGTGTCACACTTTGGCACTAGAGCGTCACATTTCGCACTAGCGTCTCGGATTTTGGCACTAGAGAGTCACATTTTGGCACTAGGGAGTCATACTTTGGCAGTAGAGTTTCGCACTTTGGAACTAGAGCGTCACACTTTGGCACTAGAGCGTCACACTTTGGTACTAGAGCGTCATACTTTGGCACTAGAGCACCACACTTTGGCACTAGAGATTCACACTTTGGCACTAGAGCGTCACATTTCGCACTAGCGTCTCGGATTTTGGCACTAGAGAGTCACATTTTGGCACTAGGGAGTCATACTTTGGCAGTAGAGTTTCGCACTTTGGAACTAGAGCGTCACACTTTGGCACTAGAGCGTCACACTTTGGTACTAGAGCGTCATACTTTGGCACTAGAGCACCACACTTTGGCACTAGAGATTCACACTTTGGCACTGGAGCGTCACACATTGGCACTAGAGTGTCACACTTTGGCACTAGAGAGTCACACTTTGGCACTAGAGAATCACAATTTGGCACTAGACCTGCTCACTTTGGCACTAGAGTGTCACACTTTGGCATTACAGCGTCACACTTTGGCACTAGAGCGTCACACTTTGGCACTAGAGCTCAAAACGTTGGCATTAGAGCGTCACACTTTGGCACTAGAGCATCACAGTTTGGCACTAGAGCGTCACACGTTTGCCACTCGAGCATCACACTTTGGCACTAGACCTTCACACTTTGGCACTAGAATGTCACACTTTGGCACTAGATTGTCACAGTTTGGCACTAGAGCGTCACACTTTGGCCCTAGAGCTTCATACTTTGGTACTAGAGCATCACACTTTGGCACTAGAGCGTCCCACTTTGGCACTATAAGCATCACACTTTGGCACTATAGCGTCACACTTTGGCACTAGAGCGTTGCACTTTGGCACTAGAGCGTCACACGTTGACACTAGATCGTCACACTTTGGCACTAGCACTTCACACTTTCGCACTAGACTGTCACAATGTGGCACTAGACCTTCACACTTTGGCACTAGAACGTAACACTTGGGCACTAGCGCGTCACACTTTGGCACTAGTACTTCAAACTTTGGCACAAGAGCGTCAGACTTTGGCACTACAGCATCACTCTTTGGAACAAGAGCGTCACTCTTTGGCACTAGAGTATCACACTTTGGCACTAGAGTTTCAAACTTTGACACTAGAGCCGCGCACTTTGGAACTAGAGCATCACACTTTTGCACTAGAGCGTCACACTTTGGCACTAAATCGTCACACGTTGGCACTAGAGCTTCACACCTTGGCACTCGAGCATCACACTTTGGCACAAGAGCATCACACTCTGGCACTTGAGCATCATACTTTGGCACTAGAGCTTCACACATTGGCACTAGCGCGTCACACTTTGGCACTAGAGGTCCAGAATTTGGCACTAGAGCGTCACAGTTTGACGCTAGAGCGTCACACATTGGCACTAGAGCATCACACTTTGGCACTAGAGCTTCACACGTTGGCACTAGAGTGTCACTCCTTGGAACTAGAGTATCACACTTTGGCACTATAGTGTCACACTTTGGCACTAGAGCGTCACATTTTGGCACTAGAGTCTCGAATTTTGGCACTAGATAGTCACATTTGGGCACTAGGGAGTCATACTTTGGCAGTAGAGTGTTGCACTTTGGAACTAGAGCGTCACACTTTGGCACTAGAGCGTCACACTTTGGTACTAGAGCGTCATACTTTGGCACTAGAGCATCAAACTTTGGCACTAGATATTCACACTTTGGCACTAGGGCGTCACACATCGGCACTAGAGCGTCATACTTTGGCAATAGAGCATCACACTTTGGCACTAGAGAATCATAATTTGGCACTAGACCTGCTCACTTTGGCAATAGAGCGTCACACTGTGGCATTACAGCGTCACACTTTGGCACTAGAGCATCATAATTTGGCACTAGACCTGCTCACTTTGGCAATAGAGCGTCACACTGTGGCATTACAGCGTCACACTTTGGCACTAGAGCATCATAATTTGGCACTAGACCTGCTCACTTTGGCAATAGAGCGTCACACTGTGGCATTACAGCGTCACACTTTGGCACTAGAGCATCATAATTTGGCACTAGACCTGCTCACTTTGGCAATAGAGCGTCACACTGTGGCATTACAGCGTCACACTTTGGCACTAGAGCATCATAATTTGGCACTAGACCTGCTCACTTTGGCAATAGAGCGTCACACTGTGGCATTACAGCGTCACACTTTGGCACTAGAGCATCATAATTTGGCACTAGACCTGCTCACTTTGGCAATAGAGCGTCACACTGTGGCATTACAGCGTCACACTTTGGCACTAGAGCATCATAATTTGGCACTAGACCTGCTCACTTTGGCAATAGAGCGTCACACTGTGGCATTACAGCGTCACACTTTGGCACTAGAGCATCATAATTTGGCACTAGACCTGCTCACTTTGGCAATAGAGCGTCACACTGTGGCATTACAGCGTCACACTTTGGCACTAGAGCATCATAATTTGGCACTAGACCTGCTCACTTTGGCAATAGAGCGTCACACTGTGGCATTACAGCGTCACACTTTGGCACTAGAGCATCATAATTTGGCACTAGACCTGCTCACTTTGGCAATAGAGCGTCACACTGTGGCATTACAGCGTCACACTTTGGCACTAGAGCATCATAATTTGGCACTAGACCTGCTCACTTTGGCAATAGAGCGTCACACTGTGGCATTACAGCGTCACACTTTGGCACTAGAGCATCATAATTTGGCACTAGACCTGCTCACTTTGGCAATAGAGCGTCACACTGTGGCATTACAGCGTCACACTTTGGCACTAGAGCATCATAATTTGGCACTAGACCTGCTCACTTTGGCAATAGAGCGTCACACTGTGGCATTACAGCGTCACACTTTGGCACTAGAGCGTCACACTTCGGCACTAGAGCTCCAAACGCTGGCATTAGAGCGTCACACTTTGGCACTAGAGCATCACACTTTGGCACTAGAGCGTCACACGTTTGGCACTCGAGCATCACACTTTGGCACTAGACCTTCACACGTTGGCACTAGAATGTCACACTTTGGCACTAGGTCGTCACAGTTTGAAACTAGAGCGTCACACTTTGGCCCTGGAGCTTCACACTTTGGAACTGGAGCATCACACTTTGGCACTAGAGCGTCCCACTTTGGCACTAGAGCGTCACACTTTGGTACTATAGCGTCACACTTTGGCACTAGAGCGTCGCACTTTGGCACTAGAGCGTCACACTTTGACACTAGAGCGTCACAAGTTGGCACTAGCACTTCACACTTTCACACTAGACCGTCACAATGTGGCACTAGACCTTCACACTTTGGCACTAGAGCGTCACACTTGGGCACTAGCGCGTCACACTTTGGCACTAGTACTTCAAACTTTGGCACGAGAGCGTCATATTTTGGCACTACTATATCACTCTTTGGCACAAGAGCGTCACACTTTGGCACTAGAGTATCACACTTTGGCACTAGAGTTTCAAACGTTGGCACTAGAGGCGCGCACTTTGGCACTAGAGCGTCACACTTTGGCACTAGATCATCATACTTTAGCTATGAAGTGTCACACTTTGGCACTAGAGCGTCGTACTTTGGCACTATAGCATAACACTGTGGCACTAGAGCGTCACACTTTGGCACTAGCGCTTCACACTGTCGCACTAGAGCATCACTATGTGGCACTAGACCTTCACACATTGGCACTAGAGCGTCACACTTGGACACTAGATCGACACGCTTTGGCACTAGAGCGTCACACTTTTGCACTAGAGCGTCAGACTTTGGCACTAGAGCGTCACACATTGGCTCTAGAGCTTCACACCTTGGCACTTGAGCATCACACTTTGGCACAATAGCATCACACTTTGGTAATTAATCATCACATTTTGGCACTAGAGCTTCACACCTTGGTACAAGAGCGTCACACACTGGCACTAGAGTTCCACACTTTGGCACTAGAGCTTCACACTTTGACACTAGAGTGTCACACATTGGCACTAGAGTGTCACACTTTGGCAATAGAGCTTCACACATTGGCACTAGAGCGTCAGTTCTTGGAACTAGAGCATCACACTTTAGCACTATAGTGTCACACTTTGGCACTAAAGCGTCGCACTTTGGCACTAGAGTTTTGAACATTGGCACTAGAGAGTCACACTTTGACACTAGAGAGTCACACTTTGGCAATAGAGGGGCACATTTTGGAACTAGAGCGTCACACTTTGGCACTAGAGCGTCACACTTTGGCACTAGAGTGTCACACTTTGGCAATATAGTGCACACTTTGGCATAAGATATTCAACCTTTGGCACTAGAGCGTCCGACTTTGGCACTACAGCGTCACATTTTGGCACTAGAGCATCACACTTTGGCACTAGAGAATCACAGTTTGGCACTAGAACTCCACACGTTGTGTGAGAAGAATGCAATGAGCGAGGACTGCAGAAGCAGAAGCAAGCAGAAGCAATAAAGGAGGCAGAAGGGACGTAGTGGAGTGAAGGAAGCGGAGCGGTAAGAGCGGGCCCAAGGAGTAAGTCGCAGGGTCGCGAAAGATCGCGAGGCACTGGAGCTCCAAGGTAGAAAGAGCGCAGATGAGAGAGTTTGAGAGGGAAGCGAAGGAGGCGTTGGAAGCGAAAGGTTGAGGGTGGTGAAGCGAAGAGCCGCGAGGAGACAGTGGTGGGCGAAGAAAATGGGAGCAAGAGGCGAGCAGAGCGAGAACACGACGGCGATGCCGCGGAACCAAAAGGAACAGGATGTGCACAACTGTTCTGGTTAACTCGAGGGAATGAAGTTCCTCGATATATAAAGGACAGACCAGGAGAAAATAGCAAAGCCATGGCTTATTTCCGCTAGCCGGACGCGGGTGACAGATGTCACTTTATTAGGGGATAACTTCATTGGGCTTGCTCAAGTTGTCTTAGGCTTGCTCCAGTTGTCTTGGCCTTGCTTCAGTTGTCACGGCCTTGCTACAATTATTTCGGGCTTGCTCCAGGTGTCATGGGCTTGCCCCAGATGTTTTGGACTTGCTCCAATTGTCTTGGACTCGCTCCAGTTGTGTTGGCCTTGCTCCACTTGTCTTGGGCTTGCTCCAACTGTCTTGGCATTATCCAAGGTGACTTGGTCTTGCTCCAGCTGTCTTGGCCATGCTCCAGATATCCTAGCCTTGCTCCAGTTGTCTTCGCCTGGCTCCATTTGTCTTGGGTCTGCTTCAGTTGTCTTGGACTTGCTTTAGTTGTCCTGGCTTTGATCCAGCTCTCTTGGCCTTCCTCAAGTTGTCTTTGGCTGGCTCTAGTTGTTTCGGGCTTGCTCCAAGTTTTCTTGGCCTTGCTCCAGTTGTCTTGGCCCTCCTCCAGTTGTCTTGGGCTTCCTCTATACATTTTGAGCTTGCTCCAGGTGCTGTGGGCTTGCTCCAGTAGTCTTGGCCTTTATATAGTTTTTTTTTGGGCTTACTTCAGCTGTCTTGGGCTTGCTCCAGTTGTCTCGGCATTGATCCAGTTGTCTATGGCTTGTTCAAGTTGTCTTTGGCTTGCCCCAGCTGCCTTTGGGCTTGCTCCAGTTGTCTTGGGCTTGCTCCATTTTTCATGGCATTGTTCCAGCTATATAGAGCGTGCTCCAACTGTCTAGGGCTTGCTCCATCTGTCTTTGCCTTGCTCCAGTTATCTAGGCCTTGCTCTTGTTGTCTTGGCCTTGCTCCAGTTGTCTTGGCCTTGCGCTAGTTGTCTTGGGCTTGCTCCAGTTTTCTTGGGCGTGCTCCAATTGTCTTGGGCTTGCACCTGTTGTCTTGGTTTTGCTCCAGTTGTACTGGCCTGGATGCAGTTGTCTTGGGCTTGCTTCAGTTGTTTTTGGCTTGCTCTAGTTTTCTTGGCCTTGCTGTAGTTGTCTTGGACTTGCTCCAGTTGTCTTGGGCGTGTTTTAGTTATCTTGGGCTTGCTCCAGTTGTCTTGGGCTTGGTTAAGTTATCTTGGGCTTGCTACAGTTGTCTTGGCCTTGCCCCAGTTGTCTTGGGCTTGCTCCAGCTGTCTTGGCATTGCTCCAGTTGTCTTCGACTTGCTCCAGTTGTCTTGGGCTTGCTTCAATTGTCTTGGGCTTGCTCCAGTTGACTTGGCCATGCTCCAGTTTTCATAGTCTTGCTCCAGTTGTCTTGGGCTTGGTCCACCTGTCTTGGGCTTGCTCTTGTTTTGTTGGGCTTGCTCCAGTTTTCTTTGGCTTGCTCAAGTTGTATTGGGCTTGCTCCACTTCTCTTCGTCTTGCTCCAGTTGTATCAGGACTGCTCCAGTTCACTTGGGCTTGCCCCAGTTGTCTTGGGCTTGCTCTAGTTGTCTTGGGCTTGCTTGATTTGTCTTAGCCTTGCTCGAGTTGTCTTGGGCTTGCTCCAGCTGTCTTGGCCTTACTCCAGGTGTCTTGACCTTGCTACAGTTGTCTTGGGCTTGCTCCATTTGTCTTTGTCAGAAGAATGCAAACACGAGAACACCGGCAGTAGAAGCAAGCAGAAGCATCGGAACATGCACGTGTACGTCAGCAGTGTGATGTACGCAAGAGCGGTCCAAGGAGTTGGTCGCGGGAGCAGTTAGAGGCTGAGACGCTAGGTAGCGGAGGTAGACAGGTTGATATGAGAGAGAGTACTGGCGAGGAGAGTGATGGTTGGCGGAGTATGAGAGCTGAGCGAAGGAGGGAGAGTGACGGAGTGAATCGTTGAGAGTTAGCGAAGATAGAAAGTGCGAGGGACGAGCAGAGTGAAGACACGGCGGCAAAGCCGTGGAACCAAAGGGGAATAGGATGAGCAGAACTGTTCTGGTTAAACTAGGAGGGAATGAACATCCCCCTTATATCAGGACAGAATAGGACAAAGCATATGCAACGGCTTCTTGTGCAGTAGCCGGACGTTCTTACGGCCGGGCCGCTTATTAGGGGATTCCTCGGTAGGATGGTCGTTGATAGACCGTTGACGGCTAGTCGGAGGCGATGACCGAGGTGATTCTAGGTCGGAGCTGAACCGTTATTGAGAGAGCTCGGAACTTCCAAGAAAGAGATGGGAGCCAGAAACTCCTGGAGATGACCCCATTGGTATTCAGCCTTGACAAATACCTCTTTTTCTGACACTCCCCTTGGATTTGTCAAGGCAGATACTCTCTCCAGTAGTTCCAGTTGCACATGACTGTTCCTCCACAGTGGGTGATGAGTCCATTCCACATAAGGGGTAAGCTTTTGCAGTCATGTTTGTCCAGGAGAAAGTGCAGTGTAGGATCGACAAGTGTGCGAAGTCCGCATCTGAGTTCTGTGCATTGATCCAGTTGTCTTGGCCTTGCTCTACCTGTCTTGGGCTTGCTCCAACTGGAGCAAGCCCAAGACAACAGGAGCTATACCAAGACAAGTGGAGCAAGCCCAAGACAACTGGAGCAAGCCCAAACATCTGAAGCAAGACCAAGACAAATGGAGCAAGCCCAAGACAGCTGGAGCAAGCCCAATGCAACTGGGGCAGTCCCGAGACAACAAGAGCAAGGCAAAGATAGCTGGAACAAGGCCAGTACAACTAGGGCAAGCCCAAGATAACTAGAGTTAGGCCAAGACGGCTGGAGCAAGGCCAAGACAACTAGAGCAAGCCCAAGACAACTGGTGCAAGCCCAAGACAACAAGATCAAGCCCAAGACAACTGAAGCCAAGCCAAGAAAAATAGAGCCAGGCCAAGAAAACAGGAGCAAGCCCAAGACAAACTATAGCAAGCCCAATACAACTGGACCAGGTCCAAGACAACTGGAGCAAGGCCAAGACAGCTGGAGCAAGGCCAAAACAACTGAAGCAAGCCCAAGACAACTGGAGCAGGCCCAATACAACTGGAGCAAGGCCAAGACAACTGGAGCAAGGCCAAGACAACTGGAGCAAGGCAAAGTCAACTGGAGCAATGCGAAGAAAGTTGGAGCAATCCAAATACGACTGGAGCTAGGCCAAGACAACTAGAGCAAGCCCAGGACAACTAGAGCAAGCCCATGATACATTGGGCAAGCCCAAGACAACTGGAGCAGGTCCAAGACAACAAGAGCAAGGCCAAGTCAGCAGGAGCAAGACCAAGACAGCTGGAGCAAGGCCAAGATAACTGGAGCAAACCTACAACAACTGGAGCAAGCGCAAGACAACTGGAGCAAGGCCAAGACAACTAGAGCGAGGCAAAAAGAACTTGGAGGAAGCCAAAGACAATAGGAGCACGCCAAAGACAACTCGAGCAAGGCCAAGATAACTGGATCAAAGCCAATTAAAGTGGAGCAAGCCCAAGACAACTGTAGCAAGCCGAGCATAACTGGACGTAAGCCAAGACAAGTGGAGCAAGGTCAAGACAACTGGAGCATGGCTAAGAGAATTGGAGCAAGGCCAAGATAAACGGAGCAATGCCAAGCCAGCTGGAGCAAGCCCAAGACAACTAGAGCAATATGCAGAAAACTAGAGTAAGCTAAAGACCACTGGAGCAAGACTAAGCCCTTTGGGGCAAGATCAGGACACCTTGAGCAAGCCCAAAACAACTGGAGCACGGCCTAAAGTTCCAGCGCCTGTGCCTAGGGTACCTGTGCCTGTCCCCGAGGTTACTGCGCCTGTGCCTAGGGTACCCGCGGCTGTGCCTAAGGTACGTGCGCCCATGCCTAGGGTACATGCGCCTGTGCCTAGGGTACCTGCGCCTGTGTCTAGGTTACCTGCGCTTGTGCATAGGATTCTTGCGCCTGTCCCTAGGGTACCTGCGCCTTTGCCTATGGTACCTACGCTTTTCCCTAAGGTACCTGCGCCTGTGCAAGGGATACCTGCGCCTGTGCCTAGGGTACCTGCGCCTTTGCCTAGGGTACCTGCGCCTGTGTCTAGGTTACCTGCGCCTGTGCCTAGGGTACCTGCGCCTGTCCCTAGGGTACCTGTTCCTGTGCCCAGGGTACCTGCACCTGTGCCTAGGGTACCTGCACCTGTGCCTAGAGTACATGCGCCTGTGCCTAGGGTACCAGTGCCCGTGCCCAGGTTACCTGCACCTGTGCCTAGGGTACCTGCGTTTGTGCCTAGGGTACCTGCGCCTGTGCCTATGGTACCTTCGCCTGTGCCTATAGTACCTGTGCCTGTGCCTAAGGTACCTGGGCTTGTGCCTAGGATACCTACGCCTGTGCCTAGGGTACCTGCGCCTGTGCCTAGGGTATCTGCGCATGTGCTTAGGGTACCTACACCTGTGCCTAGGGTACCTGCGTCTATGCTAAGGGTACCTGTGCCTGTTCCTAGGGTACTTGTGCCTGTCCCTAGGGTACCTGCGCCTGTGCCTGGGGTGCCTGTGACAATGCATAGGGTACCTACGCCTGTGCCTAGGGTACCTGCACCTGTGCCTAGGGTACCTGCGCTTATGCCTAAGTTACATGCGCCTGTGCCTACGGTATCTGCGCCTGTGCCTAGGGTACCTGCGCCTGTCCCTAGGGTATGTGCGCCTGTGCCTGGGGTACATGCGCCTATGCCTAGGTACCTGTGCCTGTGCCTACGGTACATGCGCCTGTGCCTAGGGTACTTGCGCCTGTGCCTAGGGTACCTGCGCCTCTGCCTAGGGTACCTGCGCCTGTGCCTAGAGTACCTGCGCCTGTGCCCAAGTGACCTGCGCCTGTGCCTAGGGTACCTGCGCCTCTGCCTAGGGTACCTGCGCCTGTGCCTAGAGTACCTGCGCCTGTGCCCAAGTGACCTGCGCCTGTGCCTAGGGTACCTGCGCCTCTGCCTAGGGTACCTGCGCCTGTGCCTAGAGTACCTGCGCCTGTGCCCAAGTGACCTGCGCCTGTGCCTAGGGTACCTGCGCCTCTGCCTAGGGTACCTGCGCCTGTGCCTAGAGTACCTGCGCCTGTGCCCAAGTGACCTGCGCCTGTGCCTAGGGTACCTGCGCCTGTGCCTAGGGTACCTGCGTCCATGCTTAGGGTACCTGCGCCCGTCCCTAGGTTACCTGCGCCTGTGCCGAGGGTACCTGCGCCTGTGCCTAGAGTACCTGCTCCTGTGCCCAAGTGACCTGCGCCTGTGCCTAGGGTACCTGCACCTGTGCCTAGGATGCCTACGCCCATGCCCAAGTTACATGCGCCTCTGCATAGAGTACCTGCGCCTGTCCCTAGGGTACCTTCGCCTGTGCCTAGGTTACCTGCGCCTGTGCCCAGGTTACCTGCGCCTGTGCCTATGGTATCTACGCCTGTCACAAAGGGTACCTGCGCCTGTGCTTAGGGTACCTGCCCCTCTGTCTAGGGTAACTGCGCCTGTCCCTAGAGTATCTGCGCCTGTGCCTAGGGTACCTGCACCTGTGCCTAGGGTACGTGCGCCTTTGCTTTGGATACCTGCGCCTGTGCCTAGGGTACCTGCCCCTGTGCATAAGGCACTTGCGCCTGTTCTTAGGGTACCTGCGCCTGTCCCTAGGGTACCTGCGCTTGTACCTAAGGTACCTACGCCTGTGCTTAGGGTACCTGCGCTTGTGCCTAGGGTACCTGCGCCTGTGCCTAGGGTAACTGCGCCTATGCCTAGGGTACCTGCGCCTGTGCCTAGGGTACCTGCGACCGTGTCTAGGGTTTTTGCGCCTGTTCCTAGGGTACCTGTGCCCGTGCCTACGGTACCTGCGCCTGTGCCTAGGGTACCTGCGCCTGTGCTTAGGGTACCTATGCATGTGCCTAGGGTACGTGCTCCTGTGCCTAGCGTACCTGCGCCTGTGCCTAGGGTACTTACGCCTGTGCCTAGGGTACATGCGCCTGTGCCTAGGGTAACTGCGCCTGTGCCTAGAGTACCTGTGCCTGTGCCTAGGGTACCTGCGCACGTGCCCAAGTTACCTGCGCCTGTGCCTGGGGTACCTGCTCCTCTTCCTAGGGTACCGACGCCTAAGCCTAGGGTACCTACGCCTGTGCCTAGGGTATCTGCGCTTGTGCGTAAGGTACCTGTGCCTGTACCTAGGGTACTTGCGCCTGTGCCTATGGTACCAGCGCCTGTGCTTAGAGTATTTGCGCTTGTGCTTAGGGTACCTGCGACTGTGCCTAAGGGAACTGCATCTGTGCTTCGGGTACCTGCACCTGTGCCTAGGGTACCTGCGCCTGTTCCTAGGGTACCCGTTCCTGTGCCTAGGTACTTGCGACTGTGCATAGGATACCTGTGCCTGTGCCTACGATACCTGTGCGTGTGCTTAGGGTACCTGCGCCTGTGCCTAGGATACCTACGCCTGTGCATATGACACCTCCGCATGTGCATAGGGTACCTTCGCTTGTGCCTAGGGTACGTGCGCCCTCGCCTATGGTACCTATGCCTGTGCTTAGGGTACCTGTGCCTGTGCCTAGGGTACCTGCGCCTGTGCTTAGGGTACCTGCGCCTGTGTCTAGGGTACCTGCGCCTGTCCCTAGGATACCTGCGCCTGTGCTTAGGATGCGTGCGCCTGTGCACAAGTTACCTGCGCCTGTGCCCAGGGTACCTACGCCTATGCTTAGGGTTCGTGCGCCTGTGCCTAGGGTACCTGTGCCTATGCCTAGGGTACCTGCGCTTGTGCCTAGGGTACTTGTGCCTGTGCCCAGGGTACATGCGCCTGTGCCTAAGGTACCTGCGCCTGTGCCCAGGCTACCTGCGCCTGTGCCTAAGGTACCCGCGCCTGTGCTTAGGATACCTGCGCCTGTGCCTAGGGTACCTGCGCCTGTGCCTACGGTACCTGCGCCTGTGCCTAGGGTACCTGCGCCTGTGCCTATGGTACCTGCGCTTGTTCCTAAGGTGCCTGCGCCTATGCAAGGGGTACCTGCACCTGTGCCTAGGGTACCTGCGCCTATGCCTAGGGTACCTGCTCCTGTGCCTATGCCCAGGGTACCTGCGCTTGTGCTTAGGGTGCCTGCGCTTGTGCCTAGGGTACCTGTGCCTGTGCTTAAGGTACTTGCGCCTGTGCATAGGGTACCTGTGCCTATGCTTAGGGTACCTGCGCTTGTCCATAAGGTACCTGCGCGTGTGCCTAGGGTACCTGTGCCTGTGCCTAGGGTACCTGTGCCTGTGCCCACGGTACCTGCGCATGTCCCTAGTGTACGTGCGCCTGTGCCCAGGGTACCTCCGCATATGCCTAGGGTACCTGCGCCAGTGCCTAGAGTACCTGCGCCTGTGCCTATGGTACCTGCGCCTGTGCCTAGGGTACCTGCGCCCGTGCCTAGGGTACGTGCGCCTGTGCTTAGGGTACGTGCGCTTGTGCCTAGGGTACCTGCGCCTGTGCCTAGGGTACCTGCGCCTGTGCCTAGGGTACGTGCGCCTGTGCTTAGGGTACGTGCGCTTGTGCCTAGGGTACCTGCGCCTGTGCCTAGGGTACGTGCGCCTGTGCTTAGGGTACGTGCGCTTGTGCCTAGGGTACCTGCGCCTGTGCCTAGGGTACGTGCGCCTGTGCTTAGGGTACGTGCGCTTGTGCCTAGGGTACCTGCGCCTGTGCCTAGGGTACGTGCGCCTGTGCTTAGGGTACGTGCGCTTGTGCCTAGGGTACCTGCGCCTGTGCCTAGGGTACGTGCGCCTGTGCCTAGGGTACCTGCGCCTGTGCCTATGGTACCTGCGCCTGTGCCTAGGGTACCTGCGCCCGTGCCTAGGGTACGTGCGCCTGTGCTTAGGGTACGTGCGCTTGTGCCTAGGGTACCTGCGCCTGTGCCTAGGGTACCTGCGCCTATGCCTAGGGTACCTGCGCTTGTGCCTAAGGTACCTGCGCCTGTGCCTAGGGTACCTGCGCTTGTCCCTAAGGTACCTGCGCCTGTGCAAGGGGTACCTGCAACTGTGCCTATTGTACCCGTGCCTTTCCCTAGGGTACGTGTGCCTATGCCTGGAGTGCCTGTGCCTGTGCATAGGGTACCTGCGCCCGTGCCTAGGGTATCTGTACCTGTGCATAGGGTCCCTGCGCTTGTGCCTCGGGTACCTGCGCCTGTCCCTAGGGTATTTGCGCTTGTGCCTGGGGTGCCTCCGACTGTGCATAGGGTACCTGCACCTGTGCTTACGGTACCTGCGCCTGTGCCTAGGTTACCTGCACCTGTGCTTAGGGTACCTGCGCCAGTGCCTAGGGTACATGCACCTTTGCCTACCGCATCTGCACCTGTGCCTAGGGTTCCTGCGCCTGTCCCTAGGGTACGTGCGACTGTGCGTGTGGTACCTGCGCTTGTGCCTAGGGTACCTGCGCCTGTGCATACGGTTCCTGCGCCTGTGCCTAGGGTCCATGCGCCTGTGTCTAGGGTACCTGCGCCTGTGCCTAGGGTACCTGCGCCCATGCTTACGGTACCTGCGCCCGTCCCTAGGGTACCTGCGCCTGTGCCTAGGGTACTTGCGCTTGTGCCTAGGGTACCTGCTCCTGTGCCCAGGTGACCTGCGCCTGTGCCTATGGTACCTGCGCCTATGCATAGGATACCTACGCCCGTGCCGAGGTTACATGCGCCTGTGCCTAGGGTACCTGCGCCTGTCCCTAGGGCACCTGCGCCCGTGCCTAGAATACCTGCACCTCTGTCCAGGTTACCTACGCCTGTGCCTAGGGTATCTGGGCCTATCCCAAAGGGTACCTTCGCCTGTGCCTATGGTACCTGCCCCTGTGCCTAGGGTAACTGCGCGTGTCCCCATAGTACCTCCCCCTGTTCCTAGGGTACCTGCGCCTGTGCTTAGGGTACGTGCGCCTTTGCTTCGGGTACCTACGCCTATGCTTAGGGTACCTGTCCCTGTGCATAGGGTACCTACATCTGTGCTTAGGGTTCCTGCGCTTGTCCATAGGGTACCTGCGCATGTGCTTAAGGTACCTGCGCTTGTGCTTAGGGTACCTACGCCTGTACCTATGGTACCTGCGCCTGTGCCTAGGGTACCTGCGCTTGTGCCTAGGGTACCTGCGCCTGTGCCTAGGGTACCTGCGCCCGTGTCTAGGGTACCTGCGCCTGTGCCTATGGTACATGCGCCTGTGCCTATGGTATATGCGCCTGTGCGTAAGGAACATGCACCTCTACCTAGGGTACTTGCGCCTGTGCCTAGGGTACCAGCACTTGTGCTTAGGGTACCTGCACTTGTGCTTAGGGTACTTGCGACTGTGCCTATGGTACCTACGTCTGTGCTTTGGGTACCTACGCCTGTGCCTAGGGTACCTGCGCCTGTTCCTAGGGCACCCATTCCTGTGCCTGGGGTGACTGCGACTGTGCACAGGTACCTGCGCCTGTGCCTACAGTACCTGCGCGTGTGCTTAGGGTACCTGCGCCTGTGCCTAGGGTACCTGCGCCTGTACCTAGGACACCTGCGCCTGTGCCTAGGGTACCTTCGCCTGTGCCTAGGGTACCTGCGCCTTCGCCTAGGGTACCTGCGCCTATGCTTAGGGTACCTTCGCGTGTGCCTAGGGTACCTGCGCCTGTGCTTAAAGTACCTGCGCCTTTGCCTAGGGTACATGCGCCTATCCCTAGGATACCTGCGCCTGTGCCTAGGATGCGTGCGCCTGTGCACAGGTTACCTGCGCTTGTGTCGAGGGTACCTGCGCCTGTGCTTAGGGTACGTGCGCCTGTGCCTAGGATACCTGCGCCTGTGCCTAGGGTACCTGTGCTTGTGCCTAGGGTACCTGTGCGTGTGCCTAGGGTACATGCGCCGGTGCCTAGGGTACCTGCGCCTGTGCCTAGGTTACCTGCGCCTGTTCCTAGTGTACCTGCGCCTGTGCTTAGGGTACCTACGCCTGTGCCTAGGGTACATGCGCCTGTGCCTAGGGTACATGCGCCTGTGCCTAGGGTACCTGCGCCTGTGCCTAGGGCACCTATGCATGTCCCTAAGGTACCTGCACCTGTGCAAGGGGTACCTGCGCCAGTGCCTAGGGTACCTGCGCCCGTGCCTAGGGTACCTGCGCCTATGCCTGTGCCTAGGGCATATACGCTTGTGCTTAGGGTGCCTGCGCTTGTGCCTAGAGTACCTGTGCCTGTACTTAGGGTACTTGCGCCTGTGCCTAGGGTACCTGCGCCTGTGCTTATGGTACCTGGGCATGTCCCTAGGGTACCTGCGCGTGTGCCTAGGGTACCTGTGCCTGTGCCTAGGGTACCCGTGCCTGTGCACAGGGTACCTGCGCATGTGCCTAGGGTACGTGCGCCTGTGCCTATGGTACCTGCACCTATGCTCAGGGCACCTGCGCCTGTGCCTAGAGTACCTGCGACTATGCCTAGGGTACCTGCGCCTGTACCCAGGTTACATGCGCCTGTGCCTATGGTGTATGCGCCTGTGCCTAGGGTACGTGCGCCTCTGCCCATGTCAATGGGCCTGTGCCTAGGGTACCTGCGACTGTGCCTAGTGTACATGCACTTGGACCTAGGGTACTTGCGCGTGTGCCTAGGGTACCTGAGCCTGTGCCTAGGGTACCTGCGCCTATTCCTAGGGTACCTGCACCTGTGCCTAGGGTACCGGCGCCTGTGCCTAGGGTACCTGCGCCTGTGCCTAGGGTACTTGCGCCTATGCTTAGGGTACCTGCGCCTGTGCCTAGGGTACCTGCGCCTGTGCCTAGGGAACCTGCGCATGTGCATAGGGTACCTGCGCTTGTCCCTAAGGTACCTGCGCCTGTGCAAGGACCCCCTGCGCCTGTGCCTAGGGTACCTGTGCCTCTGCCTAGGGTACCTGCGCCTGCGCCTGTGTCTACGGTACCTGTGCTTATGCTTAGGGTGCCTGTGCTTGTGCATACGGTACCTGTGCCTGTGCTTAGGGTACTTGCGCCTGTGCCTAGGGTACCTACGCCTGTGCTTAGGGTACGTGCGCTTGTCCCTAGGGTATCTGCACCTGTGCCTAGGGTACTTACGCCTGTGCCTAGGGTACGTACGACTGTGCCTAGGGTTCATGCGCCTGTGCCTAGGGTACCTGCGCCTGTGCCTAGGATACCCGTGCCTATGCCTAGGGTACCTGTGCCTGTGCCTAGAGTACCTGCGCCTGTGCCTAGGGTACCTGCGCCTGTACCCAGGTTACATGCGCCTGTGCCTAGGGTACCTGTGCCTGTGCCTAGGGTACGTGCGCTTGTGCCCATGTTACATGGGCCTGTGCCTAGGGTACCTGCGACTGTGCCTAGTGTACCAACACTTGGGCCTAAGGTACCTGCGCCTGTGCCTAGGGTACGTGCGCCTGTGCATAGGGTACCTGCGCCTGTTCCTAGGGTACATGCGCCTGTGCCTAGGGTACCTGCGCCTCTGCCTAGGGTACCTGCGCATGTGCCTAGGGTACCTGCGCCTGTGCCTAGGGTACCTGCGCTTGTGCCTAGGATACCTGCGCCAGTGCCTAGGGTGCCTGCCCCTGTGCCTAGGGTGCCTACAATTGTCCCTAAGGTACCTGCGCCTGTGCAAGGGGTACCTGCGCCTGTGCCTAGGGTACCTGCGCCTGTGCCTAGGGTACCTGCGCCTGCGCCTGTGCCTAGGGTACCTGCGCTTGTGCTTAGGGTGCCTGCGCTTCTGCCTACGCTACCTGCGCCTGTGCTTATGGTACTTGCGCATGTGCGTAGGGTACCTATGCCAGTGCTTAGGGTACTTTCACCTGTTCCTAGGGTACCTGCACCTGTGCCTAGGGTACCTACGCCTGTGCCTATGGTACCTGCGCTTTTGCCTAGGGTTCTTGCGCCTGTGCCTAGGGTACCTACGCCTGTGCCTAGGGTACCTACGCCTATGCCTAGGGTACATGCGCTTGTGCCTAGAGTACCTGCGCCTGTGCCCAGGTTACCAGCGCCTGTTCCCAGGTTACCAGTGCCTGTGCCTAGGGTACCTACGCCTGTGCCTAGGGTACATGCACCTGTGCCCGGTTACATGCGCCTGTGCCTAGGGTACCTCCAACTGTGCCTAGGGTACCTGCACCTTTGCCTAGGGTACCTCCGCTTGTGCCTAGATTATCTGCGCCTGTGCCTAGGGTACCTACGCCTGTGCCTAAGGTACCTGCGCTTGTGCCTAGGGTACCTGCGCCTGTGCCTAGGGTACCTGCGCTTGTGCCTAGGGTACCTGCGCCTGTGCCTAGGGTACCTACGCCTGTGCCTAAGGTACCTGCGCTTGTGCCTAGGGTACCTGCGCCTGTGCCTAGGGTACCTGCGCTTGTGCCTAGGGTACCTGCGCCTGTGCCTAGGGTACCTGCGCCTGTGTATAGGGTACCTGCGCCTGTGCCCAGGTTACCTGCGCCTGTTCCTAGGGTACGTTTGCCTGTGCCTAAGGTACCTACCCCTGTGCCTAGGTTACATGCGCTTGTGCCTAGGGTACCTGCGCCTTTCCCTAGGGTACCTGCGCCTGTGCTTAGGGTACCTGCGCGTATTGCTAGGGTACCTGTACCTGTGCCTACGGTACCTGCGCCTGTGCCTAGGGTACCAGCGCTTGTGCCTAGGGTACATGCGCCTGTGCCTAGGGTACCTGTGCCTGTGCCTATGGTACCTGCACCTGTAACTAGGGTACCTGCGCCTGTGCCTAGGGAACCTGCGCCTGTGCCTAGGGTACATGCGCCTGTGCCTAGGGTACCTGTGCCTGTGCCTATGGTACCTGCACCTGTAACTAGGGTACCTGCGCCTGTGCCTAGGGAACCTGCGCCTGTGCCTAGGGTACCTACGCCTGTGCCTATGGTACCTGCGCCTTTGCCTAGGGTACGTGCGCCTGTGCCTAGGTTACCTTCGCCTATGCCTAGGGTACGTGCGCCTGTGCCTTTAGTACCTTCGTATGTGCTTATGGTACATGCGCATGTGCCTAGGGTACGTGCGCCCGTGCCTAGGGTACCTGCGCCTGTGTCTAGGGTACCTGCGCCCGTGCCTAGGGTACCTGCGCCTGTGCCGAGGGTACCTGCATTTGTGCCTAGGGTACCTGCGAATGTGCCTAGAGTACCTGCACTTGTTCCTAGGGTACATGCGCATGTGCTTATGGTGCCTGTGCTTGTGCCTAGGGTACCTGCGTGCGCTTGTGCCTATGGTACATGCGCCTGTTCCTAGGGTACCTGCGCCTGTGCCTAGGGTACCTGTGCTTGTGTCTAGGATACCTGCGCCTGTGCCTATGGTACCTGCGCCTGTGCCTAGGGTACATGCGCGTGTGCTTAGGGTTCCTGTGCCTGTGTTAGGGTACCTGCGCGTGTGCTTAGGGTACCTGCGCCTGTGCCTAGGATACCTGCGCCTGTGTCTATTGTACCTGCGGCTGTGCCTAGGGTACTTGCGCCTGTCCCTAAGGTACCTAAGCTTGTGCATGGGGTACCTTGGCCTGTGCCTGAGGTACCTGCGCCTGCGCCTAGGGTACCTGTGCATATGCCTAGGGTACATGCACCTGTGCCTAGGGTACCTGCGCCTCTGCCCAGGTTACCTGCGCCTGTGCTTCGGGTACCTGCGCCTGTGCCTAGGGTACCTGCGCCTGTGCCTAGGGTACCTCCACCTATGCCTAGGGTACCTGCGCCTGTACCTATGGTACCTGCGCCTGTGCCTAGGGTACCTGCGCCAATGCATAGGACACCTGTGCCTGTGCCTAGGGTACCTGCGCCTGTGCCTAGGGTACCTGCGCCTGTGCCTAGGGTACCTGCGCCTGTGCATAGGGTGCCTGCGCCTGTGCATAGGGTAATTGCGCCAGTGCATAGGGTACCTGCGCCTGTGCCTAGGGTACATGCGCCTATGCCTATGGTACGTGCGCCTGTGCCTATGGTACTTGCGCCTGTGCCTGGGGTACCTGCGCCTGTGCTTAGGGTACCTGCGCCTGTGCCTAGGGTACCTATGACTATGCCTTTGATACCTGTGCCTGTTCCTATGGTATGTGCGCCTGTGCTTAGGGTACTTGCGCCTGTGCTTAGGGTACCTGCGCCTGTCCCTAGGGTACCTACGCTTGTGCCTGGTATGCATGCGACCGTGCATAGGGTACCTGCGCCTGTGCCTAGGGTACCTGCGTCTGTGCTTAGGGCACCTGCGCCTGTGGCTAGGGTGCCTGCGCCTTTGCTTAGGATACATGCGCCTATGCCTAGGGTACCTGCGCCTGTGCCTAGGGTACCTTTGCCTGTGCATAGGGTAACTGCGCCTATCCCTAGGGTACCTGCGCCTGTGCCTGGGGTTCCTACGCCTGTGCTTAGGGTACCTGCGCCTGTGCCTAGGGTACGTACGACTATGCCTAGGATACCTGCGCCTGTGCCTAGGGTACCTGCACCTGTGCCTAGGGTACCTGCGCTTGTGCCTAAGGTACCTGCGCCTGTACCCAGGTTACCTACGCCCTTTCCTAGGGAACCTACGCCTGTGCCTAGGATACCTGCGCCTGTGCCCAGGGTACTTGCGCCTGTGCTTAGGGTACGTGCGCCTGTGCCTAGGGTACCTGCGCTTGTGCCTAAGGTACCTGCGCTTGTGCCTAGGGTACCTGCGCCTGTGTCCAGAGTACATGCGCCTATGCCTAGGGTACCTGTGCCTGTGCCTAGATTACCTGCGCCTGTGCCCAAGGTACCTGCGCCTGTGCTTAGGGTACCTGTGCCTGTGCGTAGGGTACCTGCGCCTGTGCCTAGGGTACCTGCGCCTGTGCCTAGTGTACTTGCGCCAATTCCTGGGATACCAGTGCTTGTTCCTAAGGCACCTGCGCCTGTGCAAGGGGTACCGGCGCCTATGCATAGGGTACCTGCGCCTGTACATAGAGTACTTGTGCATGTGCCTGTGCCTGGGGTACCTGCGCTTTTGCTTAGGATGCCTGCGCTTGTGCCTAGGGTACCTGTGCCTGTGCCTAGGGTACTTGTGCCTGTGTCTAGGGTACGTGCACCTGTGCTTAGCGTACCTACGCCTGTCCCTAGGGTACCTGCGCCTGTGCCTAGGATACCTATGCCTGTGCCTAAGGTATCTGTGCCTGTGTCCAGGGTACCTGCGCATGTGCCTAGGGTACGTGCGCCTATGCCTAGGGTACCTGCGCCTATGCCTAGGGTACCTGCGCCTGTGCCTAGAGTACCTGCGCCTATGCCTAAGATACCTGTGCCTGTACCCAGGTTACCTGCGCCTGTGCCTAGGGTACCAGCGCCTGTGCCTAGGGTACGTGCGCCTGTACCCGGGTTACATGGGCCTGTGCCTAGGGTACATGCGACTGTGCATAGGGTACCTGCACTTGGGCCTAGGGTACCTGCGCCTGTGCCTAGGGTACCTACGCCTGTGCCAAGGGTACCTGCGCCTGTGCCAAGGGTACCTGTGCCTGTGCCTAGGGTACCTGTGCCTGTGCCCAGGGTACATGCGCATGTGCCTAGGGTACGTGCGCCAGTGCCTTGGGTACCTGCGCCTATGCCTAGGGTACCTGCGCCTGTGCCTAGAGTACCTGCGCCTGTGCCTAGGGTACCTGCGCGTGTGCCTAGGGTACCTGCGCCTGTGCTTAAAGTACCTGCGCCTTTGCCTAGGGTACCTGCGCCAATGCCTAGGGTACCTGCGCCTGTGCCTAGAGTACCTGCGCCTGTGCCTAGGGTACCTACGCCTGTGCCTAAGGTATCTGTGCCTGTGCCCAGGGTACCTGCGCATGTGCCTAGGGTACGTGCGCCAGTGCCTTGGGTACCTGCGCCTATGCCTAGGGTACCTGCGCCTGTGCCTAGAGTACCTGCGCCTGTGCCTAGGGTACCTGTGCCTGTACTCAGGTTACCTGCGCCTGTGCCTAGGGAACCTACGCCTATGCCTAGGGCACGTGCGCCCGTACACACGTTACATGGGCCTGTGCCTAGGGTACCTGCGACTGTGCCTACGGTACCTGCACTTGGGCCTAGGGTACCTACGCCTGTGCCTCGGGTACCTGCGCCTGTGCCTAGGGTACCTGCGCCTGTACCTAGGGTACCTGCGCCTGTGCCTAGGGTACTTGCGCCTATGCCTAGGGTACCTGCACCTGTGCCTAGGGTACCTGCGCCTGTGCCTAGGGTACCTGCGCCTGTGCCTAGGGTACATGCGCCTGTGCCTAGGGTACCTGCGCTTGTGCCTAGGGTACCTGCGCTTGTCCCTGAGGTACCTGCGCCTGTGGAAGGGGTACCTGCGCTTGTGCATAAGGTACCTGCGTCTGTGCCCAGTGTACTTGTGCCTGCGCATGTGCCTAGGGTACTTGCGCTTGTGCTTAGGGTGCCTGCGCTTGTGCGTACATTACCTGCGCCTGTGCTTAGGGTACTTGCGCCTGTGTCTACGGTACCTACGCCTGGGCTTAGGGTACCTGCGCCTGTCCCTAGGGTACCTGTACCTGTGCCTAGGTTACCTACGCCTGTGCCTAGGGTACATACGCCTGTGCCTATGGTTCCTGCGCCTGTACCTATAGTACGTGTGCCTGTGCCCAGGGTACCCGCGCCTATGCCTAGGGTACCCGCGCCTGTGCCTAGGGTACTTGCGCCTGTGCCCAGGGTACCTGCGCCTGTGCCCACGGTACCTGCGCCTGTGCCTAGGGTACCTGCGCCTGTGCCTAGGGTACATGCGTCTGTGCCTAGGGTACCTGCGCCTGTGCCTAGGGTACCTGCGCCTGTGCCCAGGTTACCTGCGCCTATGGCTAGGGTACATGCGCCTGTGCCTATGGTACCTGCGCTTGTGCCTAGGGTACATGCGCTTGTGCCTAGGGTACCTCCGCCCTTGCCTAGAGTACCTGCGCCTGTGTCTAGGGTACCTGCGCCCATGCCTAGGGTACCTGTGCCTGTGCCTAGGGTACCTGCACCTGTGCCTAGGGTACCTGCGCTTGTGCCTAGGGTACCTGCGCCTGTTCCTAGGGTACCTGCGCTTGTGCTTAGGGTGCCTGTGCTTGTGCCTAGGGTACATGCGCCTGTGCCTAGGGTACCTGCGTGCGCCTGTGCCTATGGTACCTGCGCCTGTTCCTAGGGCACATGCGCCTATGCCTAGGGTACCTGCGCTTGTGCCTAGGAAACATGCGCCTGTACCTAGGGTACCTACTGTCAGAAAAATGCACGCACGAGAATAGCGGCAGCACAAGCAAGCAGAAGCATCGAATCATGTAAGTGTACGTCAACAGAGTGACGTAGGCAAGAGCGGTCCGAGGAGTTAGTCGCGGGAGCTGATAGAGGCTGAGATGCGAGGTCGCAGAGGTAGACAGGTTGATGTGAGAGAGGGAGAGAGTGCTGGCGAAGGGAGTGATGGTTGGCGGAGCGTGAGAGCTGAGGGAAGGAGCGAGAGTGACGGAGCGAAGCGTTGAGAGTTGACGAAGGCAGGATATGCGAGGGACGGGCAGAGCGAAGACACGGCGGCGAAGCCGCGGAACCAAGGGGGAACAGGATGGGCAGAACTGTTCTGGTTGACTCGAGGGAATGAACATCCTCGGTATATATCAGCAGAACAGGACAAGGGCATGTACAACGGCTATATTCCACTAGCCGGACGTGGGTGATATGTGTCACTTTATTAGGGGATCACTTGACCCGTTTGGCAGAACGGTCGGATGATCAAAGAGTCGTTCGGTCAAGTTGGTTCAGACGGGGTCCTGAAACTTGTACTTCAGAGACTCGGATTTCTCCGAGGGATAGGAGAGGTGAGGTTGGTTCTCACTTATTTCCAACATCCCCCCTGAACCAGACTCATTAGGATATTTTAGTCGCTTTGATCCTCATCGTCCGAGGAGACAACTGGAGGAACCTCCGGTCTTCTTCTTGGAGGAGGAGGTCTTGGAAGTCGATGAGGTCTTAGAGCAGATGCTGGAATCTCGGATGGCACCAGTCCTATTGGCCAAGTGACTGGTATTGTAGGGTCATCAAGTGATCTTGGTCTTCCTCTTGAGCATTGTAGTCCAATGTCACGGATGATTCTCCGAATTGAGTACTTGTGCGATTGGATGATGTAGTGGAAGGTTTTGTCTGTGATTATGTAGAGGAGGGCTCGGACCTGATGCGTGACGTACAAATAGTATCCCCAGTATGTTTTATGTGGACGATGCATGAAGGGGTTATCCTGTCGTGGACATTATCGTTCATCACTCATGAGGGCACGATAGGAGAATCCTCGTAGAACGATGTTGGCGGTGGTTGACCCAAGAGCATCGAGCCTGACTCCAAAGTTGGTGGTGTCATCCTCATTGAAATAGAGGAGTGGGAGTCGTTGTGCGAGAACTATGGTGGGCCACCATGCTGCATGGTTTGCGGGTTCTGCTGGTGCAAACATGATTTTGATTGGGAGGTTCTCTTGATGCGACTGATAGACTGAGGAGGCTAATGGTTGAGTGAATGTTGGCGCTGAGTTGTATTTATGACGGGCGCGTTTTGTCGTGAGTGCAGACTGCTATGTGGTGGGGATGTTAGACAAATATTTTTGAGTGGGGCACATGACGGCGACGAGGATAGATGAATAATGGATGATGGAGTGGGTGCAGAGGTGAATCGCGTGTGCGAAGGGGAGCTTTCGGCATGGGCGCAGGTCGTCACGGAAAAAGGCGATGCAACCGAGCGAATCCGTGTGCCAAATGAACGGAGAAGGCGGATGATTGCGAAAAAAGTGATTGATTAATAAATAGGCGTAGGGGCGAGCTGCGTGCGCTGCCGGATAGTGCAGCGTGGGCACATGTCGTCGCGATTCCAGCGATGCGACCGGGCGGATCATTGTGCCGTTCACAGGTGCTGATGATTGCTGATGATGAATTTGAGGCTGATGACGATGGAGTGGGCGCAGGGGCGAGCCGCGTGCGCTGATGGAAGTTTTGGCGTGGGCGCAGGTCGTCGCAACTCAAGCGATGCGACCGGGCGGATCCTTGTGCCGGGCTGAAGTTGATGCTGAAGCGAATGAAACGATTGATGGATGAGTGGGCGCAGGGACGAAACCACGTGCGCTGAAGGAGGGTACGGCGTGGGCGCAGGTCGTCGTGGAAAAGGCGATTCGACCGAGCGGGTCCTTGTACCGAGCTGAAAACGACGAGAAGAAGGACAAAATGATTGATTCAGTGGGCGCACGGGCGAAACCACGTGCGCTGCTGTGAGGTTTGGCGTGGGCGCAGGTCGTCGCGGAAAAGGCGATGCGACCGGGCGTATCCTTGTGCCAAGCTGAGAGTGATTCGCGAAGGCGGAGGAAGCCATTGATTGATGAGTGGGCGCAGGGGCGGAACCACGTGCGCAATAAAGCGATGCTGATGATGCTGATGCTGATGTTGGATGGAAGGGCGGTACGGAGGATGATGATGATGACGAGAAGACGAGTGCGGAGGCGGCGCGGATGATGCTAGAAGGACTTGGAGCGAGAAGGAGGAGGAACGATGGAGGTGGCTGAAGACGAAGGCCGAGGATTGCTAATGATGGAGAAGACAGGAGACAGAGGGCGACGCGAGCAAAGAGAGTCGAGATGATATGCAACGCTGCAGATGGAGATGATGTGGTACGAAGGCAGAGCGACGCAACTGCTTCTTTTCGGCGTTTAGGATATCGACGGCTTGTTCCCCAGTTGGCTCGGAAGTGGGAGCAGGAAGACTGGTGGTGTCCGATATCCTGTCAGTTGAAAAGGTTGGTTGCGTTAGAGGGAGTCAGGCAGCTGTCAGGGACACTGAGCTGCCGATGCCAGGAGAGTGACGGCTTGTTCCCCGGTTGGCTCGAAAATGGGAGTAGGAAGACCGGTGGTGTCTGAAATCCTGACAACGGCAGTTTTGGCTACAGCTGCTGACGAGGCAAGGACGCGATGCGAGAAGGCGGCTCGGGATGATAGGCACAGGCGGGTGGAGGATGACAATGAGGAGGGGGTAGATGAGGCTGATGAGGCAGAATGACCGGGAGGAGATGCCGGCGAAGCAGTTGTGATGAGGCGCAGTGGATGGCAGACAGCAGGAAGCTTCTTGCTAGTTGATGGCACGTGGCGGCTCGAGAGTTGCTTGCTGCTGATGTGAGCGACTCGTCACCGGTTGTTAGCCACATGCGCAGAAGTGGGCGCAGGGCCTTCTTGGGATGACGGGGCGTGTCTTCAGTGTTGATAACTCATCAGGCAGAGCTCCTGATGTCAGCTGCGAACAAAGCGGCGAGGCGCGAGATGGCGGTAGCAGCAGCAGGAGAATGCAGGTCGAAGTAATGGGGCAAGGATGACGGCAGGGCGATGACGCGGTTACTGGACTCCAGGTGATGTTGCATGAAGCTCTGATACCATGTCAGAAGAATACAGGCACGATAACAGTGGTAGCAGAAGCAAGCAGAAGTATCGGATCATGCAAGTGTACGTCGGCAGAGTGACGTAGGCAATAGCGGTCCGATGAGTTAGTCGCGGAAGCTGATAGAGGCTGAGATGCGAGGTAGCAGAGGTACACAGGTTGATGTGAGAGAGGGAGAGTGCTGGCAAGGGAGTGATGGTTGGCATAGCGTGAGAGCTGAGCGAAGGAGCGAGAGTGACGGAGCGAAACGTTGAGAGTTGACGAAGGCAGGAAATGCGAGGGACGGGCAGAGCGAAGACACGGCGGCGAAGCCGCGGAACCAAGGGGGAACAGGATGGGTAGAACTCTTCTGGTTGACTCGAGGGAATGAACATCCTCGGTATATATCAGCAGAACAGGACAAGGGCATGTACAACGGCTTTATTCCACTAGCCGGACGTGGGTGACAAGTGTCAATTTATTAGGGGATCACTTGACCCGTTTGGCATAACGGTCGGATTATCAAAGAGTCGTTTGGTCAAGTTGGTTCAGACGGGGTCCTGAACCTTGTACTTATGAGACTTGGATTTCTCCGAGGGATACGAGAGGTGAGGCTGGTTCTCACTTATATCCAACACCTACGCCTGTCCCTAAGGTACCCGCGCCTGTGCCTATGGTACCTGCGCCTGTGCCTAGGGTACTTGCGCGTGTGCTTAGGGTTTCTGTGCCTATGCCTACGGTAACTGCGCCTGTGCTTAGGGTACCTGCGCCTGTGCCTATGGTACCTGCACTTGTGCCTATGGTACTTGCGCCTGTGCCTAGGGTACTTGCGCCTGTCCCTAGGGTACCTGCGCCTGTGCCTGGGGTACCTGCGCCTCTGCCTAAGGTACCTGCGCATGTGCCTAGGTTACATGCGCATGTGCCTATGGTACCTTCGCCTGTGCCTATGGTACCTGCGCCTATTCCCAGGTTACTTGCGCCTGTGCCTGGGGTACCTGCGCCTATGCCTAGGGTACCTGCGCCTGTGCCTAGGGTACCTCCACCTGTGCTTAGGGTACCTACGCCAGTGCCTAGGGTACATACGCCTGTACCTAGGGTACCTGCGCCAATGCTTAGGACACCTGTGCCTGTACCTAGTTTACCTACGCCTGTGCCTATGGTACCTGCGCCTGAGCCTAGGATACCTGCGTCTGTGCCTAGGGTACCTGCGCCTGTGCCTAGGGTGCCTGCGCTTGTGCATGGGGTACCTGCGCCTGTGCCTAGGGTACCTGCGCCTGTGCCGAGGGTACATGCGCCTGTGCCTATGGTACCTGCGCCTATGCAAAGGGTACCTGCGCCCGTCCCTATGGTACCTCCACCAGTGCCTGGTGTGCCTGCGAGTATGCATAGGGTACTTGCGCCTGTGCCTAGGGTACCTGCGTCTGTGCTTAGGGTACCTGCACCTGTGCCTATGTTACCTGCACCTTTGCTTAGTGTACTTGCGCCTGTGCCAAGGGTACCTGCGCCCGTGTCTAGGGTACCTTCGCCTGTGCCTAGGGTACCTGCGCCTGTCCCTAGGGTACCTGCGCCTGTGCCTGGGGTACTTGCGCCTGTGCTTAGGGAACGTGCGCCTGTGCCTAGGGTACCGGTGACTGTACCTAGGATACCTGCGCCTGTGCCTAGGGTACCTGCGCCTGTGCCTGTGCCTAGGGTACCTGCGCCTGTGCCCGGGGTACCTGCGCCCGTACCCAGGTTACCTGCGGCCGTGCCTAGGGAACCTGCGCCTGTGCCTAGGATACCTGGGCCTATGCCCAGGGTACCTGCGCCTGTGCTTAGGGTACGTGCGCCTGTGTCTAGGGTACCTGCGCCTGTGCCTAGGGTACCTGCGCCTGTGCCTAGGGTACCTGCGCCTGTGCCTAGGGTACCTGCGC
>SZWC01000380.1:75425-99466 GCA_023375785.1 Penium margaritaceum
CTAGGGTACCTGCGCTTGTGCCTAGGGTACTTGCGCCTGTGCCTAGGGTACCTGCGCCTGTGCCTAGGGTACCTGCGCCTGTGCCTAGGGTACATGCTCCTGTGCCTAGGGTACCTGTGCCTGTTCCTAGGGTACCCGCGCTTGTCCCTAAGGTACCTGTGCCTGTGCCTAGGGTACCTGCGCCTGTGCCTAGGGTACTTGCGCCAGCGCCTCTGCCTAGGGTACCTGCGCTTGTGCTTAGGGTGCCTGCGCTTGTGCCTACAGTACATGCGCCTATGCTTAGGGTACTTGCGCCTGTGCCTAGGGTACCTACTCCTGTGCTTAGGATACATGCGCCTGTCCCTAGGGTACCTGCACCTATGCCTAGGGTACCTATGCCTGTGCCTAAGGTACCTGCGCCTATGCCTAGGGTTCCTGCGCATGTGCCTAGGGTACCTGCGCCTGTGCCTACGGTACCAGCGCCTATGCCTAGGGTACCTGCGCCTATGCCTAGAGTACCTGCGCTTGTGCCTAGGGTACATACGCCTGTGCCCAGGTTACCTGCTCCTGTGCCTAGGGTACTTGTGCCTGTGCCTAGGGTACGTGCACATGTGCCCAGGTTACATGCGCCTGTGCCTAGGGTATCTGCGACTGTGCCTAGGGTACCTGCACCTGTGCCTAGGGTATTTGCGCCTGTGCCTAGGTTACCTGCGCCTGTTCCTAGGATACCTGCGCGTGTGCCTAGGGTACCTGCGCATGTGCCTAGTGTACATGCGCCTGTGCTTAGGGTACCTGCGCCTGTCCCTAGGGTACATGCGTCTATGCCTAAGGTACCTGTGCATGTGCCTAGGGTACCTTTGCTTGTGCCCAGGGTACCTGCGCATGTGCCTAGGGTATGTGCGCCTATGCCTATGGTACCTGCACCTATGCCTAGAGTACCTGCGCCTGTGCCTAGAGTACCTGTGCCTGTGCCTAGGGTACATGTGCCTGTACCCAGGTTACCTGCGCCTGTGCCTAGGGTACCTGCGCCTATGCCTAGGGTACGTGCGCCTGTGCCCATGTTACATGGGCCTGTGCCTAGGGTACCTGCGACTGTGCCTAGGGTACCTGCACTTGGGCCCAAGGTACCTGCGCCTGTGCCTAGGGTTCCTGTGCCTGTGCCTAGGGTACCTGCGCCTGTGCATAGGGTACCTGCGCCTGTGCCTATGGTGCATGGGCCTGTGCCTAAGCTACCTGCGCCTATGCCTATGGTACCTGCGCCTGTGCCTAGATACCTGCGCCTGTGCCTAGGGTACCTTCGCCTGTGCCTAGGGTACCTGCTCCTGTGCCTATGGTACCTGCGCTTGTCCATAAGGTACCTTAGCCTGTGCAAGGGGTACCAGCGCCTGTGCAAGGGGTACCTACACATGTGCCTAGGGTACCTGCGCCAGCGCCTGTGCCTAGGGTACCTGCGCTTGAGCTTAGGGTGCCTGCGCTTGTGCCTACATTACTTGCGCCTGTGCTTAGGGTACTTGCACCTGTGCCTAGGGTACCTGTGCCTATGCATAGGGTTCCTGCGCCTGTGCCTAGAGTACCAGTGCCTATGCCTAAGGTACCTGCGCCTGTGCTGAGAGTACCTGCGCTTGTGCCTATGGTACCTGCGCCTGTGCCCAGGTTACCTGCGCCTGTGCCTATGGTACTTGCGCCTTTGCCTATGGTACGTGCACCTGTGCCCAGGTTACATGCGCCTATGCCTAGGGTACATGCGACTATGCCTAGGGTACCTACACCTTTGCCTAGGGTACCTGCACCTGTGCCTAGGATACCTGCGCCTGTGCCTAGGATACTTGCGCCTGTGCCTAATGTACCTGCGCCTGTGCCTAGTGTACCTGCGCTTGTGCCTAGGGTACCTGCGCCTGTGTAAGAGGTACCTACGCCTATGCCTAGGATACCCGCACCTGTGCCTAGGGTACCTGCGCCTGTGCCTATGCCTAGGGTACTTGCGCTTGTGCTTAGAGTACCTGCGCTTGTGCCTAGGGTACCTGTGCCTGTGCTTAGGGTACTTGTGCTTGTGCCTAGGGTACCTGCGCCTGTGCTTAGGGTACCTGCGCCTTTCCCTAGGGTACCTGCGCCTGTGCCTAGGGTACCTGTGCCTGTGCCTAGGGTACATGTGCCTGTGCCCAGGGTACCTGCGCATGTGCCTAGGGTACGTGCGCGTGTGTCTAGGGTACCTACGCCTATGCCTAGAGTACCTGCGCTTGTGCCTAGAGTACCTGCGCCTGTGCCTAGGGTACCTGCGCCTGTACCCAGGTTACCTGCGCCTGTGCCTAGGGTACCTGTGCCTGTGCCTAGGGTACGTGCGCCTGTGCCCAGGTTACACGGGCCTATGCCTAGGGTACCTGCGACTGTGCCTAGGGTACCTGCACTTGGACCTAGGGTACATGTGCTTGTGCCCAGGGTACCTGCGCATGTGCCCAGGGTACCTGCGCCTATACCCAGGGTACCTGCGCCTGTGCCTAGGGTACATCCGCCTGTGCCTAGGGTACCTGCGCATGTGCCTAGGGTACCTGAGCTTGTCCCTAAGGTACCTACGCCTGTGTAAGGGGTGCTTGCGCCTGTGCCTAGGGTACCTGCGAAAGCGCCTGTGCCTAGGGTACCTGCGCTTGTGCTAAGGGTGCCTGCGCTTGTGCCTACAGTACCTGCACCTATGCTTAGGGTACTTGCGCCTGAGCCTAGGGTACCAACGCTTGTGCTTAGGGTACCTGCGCCTGTCCCTAGGCTACCTGCACCTGTGCCTAGGGTACCTACGCCTCTGCCTAGGGTACCTGCGCCTCTTCCTAGGGTTCCTTCGCCTGTGCCTAGGGTACCCTAAACGCCTGTGCGTAGGGTACCTGCGCCTATACCTATGGTTATATGCGCCTGTGCCTAGCGTACCTTCAAATGTGCCTATGGTACGTGCGCCTGTACCCAGGTTACCTGCGCCTGTGCCTAGGGTTCTTGCGCTTGTGCCTAGGGTACGTGCACCTGTGCCCATGTTACATGCGCCTGTGCCTAGGGTACATACGACTGTGCCTAGGGTACCTGCACCTGTGCCTAGGGTACCTGTGCCTGTGCCTAGGTTACCTGCGCCTGTGCCTAGGGTACCTGCGCCAGTGCCTATGGTACCTGCGCCTGTGCCTAGGGTACCTGCGCCTGTGCCTAGGGTACTTGCGCCTATGCCTAGGGTATCTTTGCCTGTGCCTAGGGTACCTGCGCCAGTGCCTATGGTACCTGCGCCTGTGCCTAGGGTACCTGCGCCTGTGCCTAGGGTACTTGCGCCTATGCCTAGGGTATCTTTGCCTGTGCCTAGGGTACCTGCGTCAGTGTCTAGGGTACCTGCGCCTGTGCCCAGGTTACCTGCGACTGTGTCTAGGGTACCTTTGCCTGTCCCTAGGGTACCTGCCCCTGTGCCTAGGTTACCTTTGCCTATGCCCAGGATACCTGCGCCTGTCCCTAGGGTACCTTCGCCTGTGCCTAGGGTATCTGCGCCTGTTGCTAGGGTACCTGCGCCTGTGCCTGCGGTACTTGTGCCTGTGCCTAGGGTACCTACGCTTGTGCCCAGAGTACCTATGCCTGTGCCTAGGGTACCTGCGCCTGTGCCTAGGGTACCTTGCGCCTGTGCCTAGGGTACCTGCGCCTGTGCCTAGGGTACCTGCGCCTGTGCCTAGGGTACGTGCGCCTGTGCCTATGGTACCTGCGCCTGTGCTTAGGGTACGTGCGCCTATGCCTAGGGTACCTGCGCCCGTGCCTAGGGTACCTGCGCCTATGTCTAAGGTACCTGCGCCCGTGCCTAGGGTACCTACGCCTGTGCCTAGGGTTCCTGCACCTGTGCCTAGGCTACCTAAGACTGTGCGTAGGATACTTGCGCCTGTCCCTAGGGTACCTGCACCTGTGCCTGGGGTACATGCGCCTCTGCCTGAGGTACCTGCGCTTGTGCCTAGGGTACATGCACTTGTGCCTATGGTACCTGCGCTTGTGCCTATGGTACATGCGCCTGTGCCCGGGTTACCTGCGCCTGTGCCTGGGGTATTTTGCGCCTGTGCCTAAGGTACCTGCGCCTGTGCCTAGGGTACATCCTCCTGTGCCTAGGGTACCTTTGCCTGTGCCTAGGGTACCTACGCCTGTGCTTAGGACACCTGTGCTTGTGCCTATGGTACCTACGCCTGTGCCTAGGATACGTGCGCCTGTGTCTAGGGTACCTGCGCCTGTGCCTATGGTACCAGCGCCTATGCATAGGGTACCTGCGCCTGTGCCTAGGGTACCTTTGCCTGTGCCTAGGGTACCTACGCCTGTGCTTAGGACACCTGTGCTTGTGCCTATGGTACCTACGCCTGTGCCTAGGATACGTGCGCCTGTGTCTAGGGTACCTGCGCCTGTGCCTATGGTACCAGCGCCTATGCATAGGGTACCTGCGCCTGTGCCTAGGATACCTACGCCTGTGCCTAGGGTAACTGCGCCTGTGCCTATGGTACATGTGCCTGTGCCTAGGGTACATGCGCTTGTCCCTAGGGTACCTGCGCCTGTGCCTGGTGTGCATGCGACTGTGCATAGGGTACCTGCGCCTGTGCCTAGGGTACCTACGTATGTGCTTAGGGTACCAACGCCTATGCCTAAGGTACCTGCGCCTTTACTTAGGGTACCTACGCCTGTGCCTAGGGTACCTGCGCCTGTGCCTAGGGTACCTTCGCCTGTGCCTACGGTACCTGCGCTTGTCCCTAGGGTACCTGCGCCTGTGCCTGGAGGACCTGCGCCTGTGCTTAGGGTACCTACGCCTGTGTGTATGGCACCTATGCGTTTGCCTAGGATACATGCGCCTGTGCCCAGAGTACCTGCGCCTGTGCCTAGGGTACCTGCGCCTGTGCCTAGGGTTCCCACGCCTGTACCCAGATTACCTGCGCCCGTGCCTAGGGAACCTGCACTTGTTCCTAGGATACCTACGCCTGCGCCCATGTTACCTGCCCCTGTGCCTAGGGTACCTGCGACTATCCCTATGATACCTCCGCCTGTGCCTAGGGGACATGCGCCTGTGACTAGGGTACCAATGCCTGTGCCTAAGATACCTGCGCCTGCGCCTAGGGTACCTGTGCCTGTGCCTATGGTACCTGTGCCTGTGCCTATGGTACCTGCGCCTGTGCCTAGGATACCTGCGCCTGTGCTTAGGGTACCTGCGCCTATACCTAGGGTACTTGCGCCTACGCCTAGGGTACCTCCACCTGTGTCTATGGTACCTGCACCTGTGCCTAGGGTACCTGCGCCTGTGCCTAGAGTACCTGCGCCTGTACTTAGAGTACGCGCGCCTGTGCTTGGGGTACCTGCGCCTGTGTTGAGGGTACCTGCGCTTGTGCCTACGGTACGTGCTCCTATGGCCAAGTTACCTGCGCCTGTGCCTAGGGTACCTGCGCCTGTGCCTAGGATGCATACGCTCGTGCCCAGGTTACATGCGCCTGTGCCTAGGGTACCAGCGCCTGTCCCTAGAGTTCCTGCGCCTGTGCCTAGGGTACCTGCGCCTGTGCCTATGGTATCTGCGCTTGTGCTTAGGGTGCATGCGCTTGTGCCCAGGGTACCTGTGCCTGTGCTTATGGTACTTGTGCCTGTGCCTAGGGTGCCTGCGCCTGTGCTTAGGGTACCTGCGCCTGTCCCTAGGGTACCTGCCCCTGTGCCTAGGGTACCTATGCCTGTGCCTAGGGTACCTGTGCCCGTGCCCATGGTACCTGCGCATGTGCCTAGGGTACGTGCGCCTGTGCATAGGGTACCTACACATATTCCTAAAGTACCTGCGCCTGTGCCTAGAGAACCTACGCCTGTGCCTAGGGTACATGCGCCTGTACCCAGGTTACCTGCGCCTGTGCCTAGGGTACCTGCGCCTGTGCCTAGGGTACGTGCCCCCGTGCCCAGGTTACATGGGCCTGTGCCGAGGGTACCTGCGACTGTGCCTGGGGTACCTGCACTTGGGCCTAGGCTACCTGCGCCTATGCCTAGGGTACCTACGCCTGTCCCTAGGGTACCTGCGCCTGTGCAAGGGGTACCTGCGCCTGTGCCAAGGGTACCTGTGCCTGTGCCTAGGGTACCTGCGCCAGCGCCTGTGCCTATGGTACCTACGCTTGTGCTTAGGGTGCCTGCGCTTGTACCTACAGTACCTGCGCCTGTGCTTAGGGTACTTGTGCCTGTGCCTAGGGTACCTACTCCTGTGCTTAGGGTACATGCGCCTGCTCCTAAGGTACCTACACCTGTGCCTAGGGTACCTGCGCCTATGCCCAGGGTTCCTGCGCCTGTGCCTAGGGTACCAGCGCCTATGCCTAGGGTACCTGCGCCTGTGCCCAGAGTACCTGCGCTTGTGCCTAGGGTACCTGCGCATGTGCCCAGGTTACCTGCGCCTATGCCTAGGGTACCTGCGCCTGTGCCTAGGGTACGTGCACCTGTGCCCATGTTACATGCGTCTGTGCCTAGGGTACCTGCGACTATGCCTAGGGTACCTGCGCCTGTGCCTATGGTACCTGCGCCTGTGCCTAGGCTACCTGCGCCTGTGCGTATGGTACCTGTGCCTGTTCCTAGGGTACTTGCGCTTGTGCCTATGGTACCTGCACGTGTGCCTAGGGTACCTGCGCCTGTGCCTAGGGTACATGCCCCTATGCCTAGTGTACCTACGCTTGTCCCTAAGGTACCTGCGCCTTTGCAAGGGGTACCTGCGCCTGTGCCTAGGGTACCTGCGCATGTGCCTAGGGTACCTGCGCCAACGCCTGTGCCTAGGGTACCTACGCTTGTGCTTAGGGTGCCTGCGCTTGTGCCTACAGTACCTGCGCCTGTGCTTAGGGTACTTGCGCCAGTGCCTAGGGTATCTACTCCTGTGCTTAGGGTACCTGCGCCTGTCCCTAGGGTACTTGCACATGTGCCTAGGGTACCTACGCCTATGCCTAGGGTACCTGCGCCTATGCCTAAGGTTCTTGCGCCTGTGCCTAGGGTACCTGCGCCTGTGCCTATGGTACCAGCGCCTATGCCTAGGGTACTTGCGCCTGTGCCTATAGTACCTGCGCTTGTGCCTAGGGTACCTGTGCTTGTGCCCAGCTTACCTGCGCCTGTGCCTAGGGTACCTGTGCTTGTGCCTAGGGTACGTGCACCTGTGCCCAGGTTACATGCGCCTGTGCCTAGGGTACCTTCGACTGTGCCTAGGGTACCTGCACCTATGCCTATGGTACGTGCGCCTGTGCCTAGGTTAACTGCGCCTGTGCCTAGGGTACCTGCGCCTGTGCCTAGGGTACGTGTGCCTGTGCCTAGTGTACCTGCGCCTGTGCTTAGGGTACCTGCACCTGTCCCTATGGTACCTGTGCCTGTGCCTAGGGTACCTGTGCCTGTGCCTAGGGTACCTGTGCCTGTGCCTAGGGTACCTGTGCCTGTGCCTAGGGTACCTGTGCCTGTGCCTAGGGTACCTGTGCCTGTGCCTAGGGTACCTGTGCCTGTGCCTAGGGTACCTGTGCCTGTGCCTAGGGTACCTGTGCCTGTGCCTAGGGTACCTGTGCCTGTGCCTAGGGTACCTGTGCCTGTGCCTAGGGTACCTGTGCCTGTGCCTAGGGTACCTGTGCCTGTGCCTAGGGTACCTGTGCCTGTGCCTAGGGTACCTGTGCCTGTGCCTAGGGTACCTGTGCCTGTGCCTAGGGTACCTGCGCCTGTGCCTAGGGTACCTGCACCTATGCCTATGGTACGTGCGCCTGTGCCTAGGTTAACTGCGCCTGTGCCTAGGGTACCTGCGCCTGTGCCTAGGGTACGTGTGCCTGTGCCTAGTGTACCTGCGCCTGTGCTTAGGGTACCTGCACCTGTCCCTATGGTACCTGTGCCTGTGCCTAGGGTACCTGTGCCTGTGCGTAGGGTACATGTGACTGTGCCCAAGGTACCAGCGCATGTGCCTAGGGTACGTGCGCCTGTGCCTAGGGTACCTGCACCTATGCCTAGAGTACCTGCGCGTGTGCCTAGAGTACCTGCGCCTATGAATCGCAATTCCCAGTCTCAGGCTGGTCTCGGAATCACAATTCCAATTCTGACCTCCGAATCGCGAGACCAGTCTCGTTTTCACCATTAGTACATGCGCCTGTGCCTAGGGTACCTGCGCCTGTGCCTAGGGTACCTGCTCCTGTGCTTAGGGTACTTGCGCCTGTCCCTATGGTACGTGCGCCTATGCCTAAGGTATCTGCGCTTGTGCTCGGGGTACCTTCGCCTGTGCCTAGGGTACCTGCGCCTGTGCCTAGGGTACCTACGCCCGTGCATATGGTTCCTGTGCCAGTGCCTAGGATACATGCGCCCGTGTCTAGGGTACGTGCGCTTGTGCCTAGGGTACCTGTGCCGGTGCCTAGGGTACCTGCGCTTGTGCTTAGGGTGCCTACCCCTGTGCTTAGGGTACCTGCGCTTTTGCCTAGGGTACCTGTGCCTGTGCCTAGGGTACCTGTGCCTGTGCCTAGGGTACCTACGCATGTGCCTAGGGTGCCCGCACCTGTGCCTAGGGTACGTGCGCATGTGCCTAGGGTACCTGTGCCTCTGCCTAGGGTACCTGCGCCCGTGCCCAAGTTACCTACGCATGTGCCTGGTGTACCTGCTCCTGTGCCTAGGGTACCTGCGCCTGTGCCCAGGGTACCTGCGCCTGTGCCTATGGGTACCTGCGCCTGTGCGCAAGGTACCTGTGCCTATGCCTAGGGTACCTGCGCCTGTGTCTAGGGTACCTGCGCCTGTGCGTAGGGTACCTGCGCCTGTGCCTATGGTACGTGCGCCTGTGCCTATGGTTTCTGCGCATGTGCGTAAGGTACCTGCGCCTGTGCCTATGGTATGTGCGCATGTGCCTAGGGTACCTGCGCCTGTGTCTAGGGTACCTACCCCTGTGCCTATGGTACCTGCGCCTATGCTTAGGGTACCTGCACCTGTGCTTAGGGTACCTGCGCCTGTGCCTAGGGTACCTGTGCCTCTGCCTAGGGTACCTGCGCCTGTGCCTATGGTACCTGCGCCTATGCTTAGGGTACCTGCACCTGTGCTTAGGGTACCTGCGCCTGTGCCTAGGGTACCTGTGCCTCTGCCTAGGGTACCTGCGCCTGTGCCTAGGGTACCTGCGCCTGTGCCTATGGTACCTGCGTATGTGCCTAGGGTACCTGCGCCTGTGCCTAGGGTACCTGCGCATGTGCCTATGGTACCTGCGCCCATGCCTAGGGTACCTACGCCCATGCCTAGGGTACCTACGCCTATCCCTATGGTACCTGCGCCTATCCATAGTGTACCTGCGCCTATCCATAGGGTACCTGTGCATGTGCCTATGGTACCTGCGCCAATGCCTAGGGTACCTGCGCCTATGCCTAGGGTACCTGCGCCTATGCCTAGGGTACATGCGCCTGTGCCTAGGGTACCTGCGCCTGTGCCTAGGGTCCTTGCGCCTCTACCTAGGGTACCTGCGCCTCTACCTAGGGTACCTGCGCCTGTTCCTAGGGTACCTGCGCCTGTGCCTATGGTACCTGCGCCTATGCCTAGGGTACCTGCGCCTATGCCTAGGGTACCTGCGCCTATGCCTAGGGTACCTGCGCCTATGCCTAGGGTACCTGCGCCTATGCCTAGGGTACCTGCGCCTATGCCTAGGGTACCTGCGCCTATGCCTAGGGTACCTGCGCCTATGCCTAGGGTACCTGCGCCTATGCCTAGGGTACCTGCGCCTATGCCTAGGGTACCTGCGCCTATGCCTAGGGTACCTGCGCCTATGCCTAGGGTACCTGCGCCTATGCCTAGGGTACCTGCGCCTATGCCTAGGGTACCTGCGCCTATGCCTAGGGTACCTGCGCCTATGCCTAGGGTACCTGCGCCTATGCCTAGGGTACCTGCGCCTATGCCTAGGGTACCTGCGCCTATGCCTAGGGTACCTGCGCCTATGCCTAGGGTACCTGCGCCTATGCCTAGGGTACCTGCGCCTATGCCTAGGGTACCTGCGCCTATGCCTAGGGTACCTGCGCCTATGCCTAGGGTACCTGCGCCTATGCCTAGGGTACCTGCGCCTATGCCTAGGGTACCTGCGCCTATGCCTAGGGTACCTGCGCCTATGCCTAGGGTACCTGCGCCTATGCCTAGGGTACCTGCGCCTATGCCTAGGGTACCTGCGCCTATGCCTAGGGTACCTGCGCCTATGCCTAGGGTACCTGCGCCTATGCCTAGGGTACCTGCGCCTATGCCTAGGGTACCTGCGCCTATGCCTAGGGTACCTGCGCCTATGCCTAGGGTACCTGCGCCTATGCCTAGGGTACCTGCGCCTATGCCTAGGGTACCTGCGCCTATGCCTAGGGTACCTGCGCCTATGCCTAGGGTACCTGCGCCTATGCCTAGGGTACCTGCGCCTATGCCTAGGGTACCTGCGCCTATGCCTAGGGTACCTGCGCCTATGCCTAGGGTACCTGCGCCTATGCCTAGGGTACCTGCGCCTATGCCTAGGGTACCTGCGCCTATGCCTAGGGTACCTGCGCCTATGCCTAGGGTACCTGCGCCTATGCCTAGGGTACCTGCGCCTATGCCTAGGGTACCTGCGCCTATGCCTAGGGTACCTGCGCCTATGCCTAGGGTACCTGCGCCTATGCCTAGGGTACCTGCGCCTATGCCTAGGGTACCTGCGCCTATGCCTAGGGTACCTGCGCCTATGCCTAGGGTACCTGCGCCTATGCCTAGGGTACCTGCGCCTATGCCTAGGGTACCTGCGCCTATGCCTAGGGTACCTGCGCCTATGCCTAGGGTACCTGCGCCTATGCCTAGGGTACCTGCGCCTATGCCTAGGGTACCTGCGCCTATGCCTAGGGTACCTGCGCCTATGCCTAGGGTACCTGCGCCTATGCCTAGGGTACCTGCGCCTATGCCTAGGGTACCTGCGCCTATGCCTAGGGTACCTGCGCCTGTGCCTAGGGTACCTGCGCCTGTCCCTAGGGTACGTGCGCCTGTGTTGTGCCTGTGCCTATGGTACCTGCGCCTGTGCATAGGGTACCTGCGCTTTTGCTTAGGGTACCTGCGCTTGTGCCTATGGTACCTGTGCCTGTCCCTAGGGTACCTGTGCATGTGCCTGGGGTACATGTGCCTGTTCATAGGGTACATGCTCCTATGCATAGGGTAACTGCGCATGTGCCTAGGGTACCTGCGCATGTGCCTCGAGTACATGTGCTTGTCCCTAGGGTACCTGCGCCTGTGCCTGGGGTGCCTGCGACAGTGCATAGGGTACCTGCGCCTTTTCCTATGGTACCTGCGCCTGTGCTTAGTGTACCTGCGCTAGTGCCTAGGTTCCCTGCGCCTATGATTAGGATACATGCGCCTCTGCGTATGGTACATGCTCCTGTGCCTACGGTACCTGCGCCTGTGCATAGGGTGCCTGCGCCTGTCCCTATGGTACGTGAGCTTGTGCCTGGGGTACCTGCGCCTGTGCCTATGGTACCTGCGCCTGTGCCTATGGTACCTGCGCATGTGCTCAGGGTACCTGTGCCTGTGTCTAGGGTACCTCCGCCTGTGCCTATGGTACCTACGCCTGTGGCTAGGGTACCTGCGCCTGTGCCCAGGTTACCCGCGCCTGTGCCTAGGGTACCTGCGCCTGTGCCTAGGATACCTGCGCCCGTGCCTAGGGTACCTGTGCTTGTGCCTAGGGTACGTGCACCTGTGCCCAGGTTACATGCGCCTGTGCCTAGGGTACCTTCGACTGTGCCTAGGGTACCTGCACCTATGCCTAGGGTACGTGCGCCTGTGCCTAGGTTACCTGCGCCTGTGCCTATGGTACCTGCGCCTGTGCCTAGGGTACGTGTGCCTGTGCCTAGTGTACCTGCGCCTGTGCTTAGGGTACCTGCGCCTGTCCCTAGGGTACCTGCGCCTGTGCCTAGGGTACCTGTGCCTGTGCGTAGGGTACATGTGACTGTGCCCAAGGTACCAGCGCATGTGCCTAGGGTACGTGCGCCTGTGCCTAGGGTACCTGAACCTATGCCTATAGTACCTGCGCGTGTGCCTAGAGTACATGCGCCTATGAATCGCAATTCCAAGTCTCAGGCTGGTCTCGGAATCACAATTCCAATTCTGACCTCCGAATCGCGAGACCAGTCTCGTTTTCACCCTTAGTACATGCGCTTGTGCCTAGGGTACCTGCGCCTGTGCCTAGGGTACCTGCGCTTGTGCTTAGGGTACTTGCGCCTGTCCCTATGGTACGTGCGCCTATGCCTAAGGTATCTGCGCCTGTGCTCGGGGTACCTTCGCCTGTGCCTAGGGTACCTGCGCCTGTGCCTAGGGTACCTACGCCCGTGCATATGGTTCCTGCGCCAGTGCCTAGGATACATGCGCCCGTGTCTATGGTACCTGCGCTTGTGCCTAGGGTACCTGTGCCGGTGCCTAGGGTACCTGCGCCTGTGCCTAGGGTACCTACCCCTGTGCTTAGGGTACCTGCGCTTTTGCCTAGGGTACCTGCGCCTGTGCCTAGGGTACCTGTGCCTGTGCCTAGGGTACATACGCATGTGCCTAGGGTGCCCGCACCTGTGCCTAGGGTACCTGCGCATGTGCATAGGGTACCTGTGCCTCTGCCTAGGGTACCTGCGCCCGTGCCCAAGTTACCTACGCCTGTGCCTGGTGTACCTGCTCCTGTGCCTAGGGTACCTGCGCCTGTGCCCAGGGTACCTGCGCCTTTGCCTAGGGTATCTGCGCGTGTGCGCAAGGTACCTGTGCCTATGCCTAGGGTACCTGCGCCTGTGTCTAGGGTACCTGCGCCTGTGCGTAGGGTACCTGCGCCTGTGCCTAGGGTACCTGCGCCTGTGCCTATGGTTTCTGCGCATGTGCGTAAGGTACCTGCGCCTGTGCCTATGGTATGTGCGCATGTGCCTAGGCTACCTGCGCCTGTGTCTAGGGTACCTACCCCTGTGCCTATGGTACCTGCGCCTATGCTTAGGGTACCTGCACCTGTGCTTAGGGTACCTGCGCCTGTGCCTAGGGTACCTGTGCCTCTGCCTAGGGTACCTGCGCCTGTGCCTACGGTACCTGCGCCTGTGCCTAGGGTACGTGCGCCTGTGCCTAGGGTACCTCCGCCTGTGCCTAGGGTCCTTGCACCTCTACCTAGGGTACCTGCGCCTCTACCCAGGTTACCTACGCCTGTTCCCAGGAAACCTGCGCCTGTGCCTAGGGTACGTGCGCCTGTGCCTAGGGTACCTCCGCCTGTGCCTAGGGTCCTTGCACCTCTACCTAGGGTACCTGCGCCTCTACCCAGGTTACCTACGCCTGTTCCCAGGAAACCTGCGCCTGTGCCTAGGGTACGTGCGCCTGTGCCTAGGGTACCTCCGCCTGTGCCTAGGGTCCTTGCACCTCTACCTAGGGTACCTGCGCCTCTACCCAGGTTACCTACGCCTGTTCCCAGGAAACCTGCGCCTGTGCCTAGGGTACGTGCGCCTGTGCCTAGGGTACCTCCGCCTGTGCCTAGGGTCCTTGCACCTCTACCTAGGGTACCTGCGCCTCTACCCAGGTTACCTACGCCTGTTCCCAGGAAACCTGCGCCTGTGCCTAGGGTACGTGCGCCTGTGCCTAGGGTACCTCCGCCTGTGCCTAGGGTCCTTGCACCTCTACCTAGGGTACCTGCGCCTCTACCCAGGTTACCTACGCCTGTTCCCAGGAAACCTGCGCCTGTGCCTATGATACGTGCGCCTGTGCCCAGGTTACCTGCGCCAATGCCTAGGGTACCTGCGCCTGTCCGTATGGTACCTGCGCATGTACCTAGGGTACCTGCGCCTGTGACTAGGGTACCTGTGCTTGTGCCTACGGTACCTACCCCTGTGCCTAGGGTACCTACGCCTGTGCCTAGGGTACGTGCGCCTTCGCCTAGGGTACCTGCGCCTGTGCCTATGGTACGTGCGCCTGTGCATAGGGTACATGCGCCTGTGCCTAGGGTGTCTGCGCCTGTAGCCAGTGTACCAGCGCCTATGCCTATGGTACCTGCGCTTGCGCCTAGGGTACCTGCGCTTGTGCCTAGGGTACCTGCACCTGTGCCTAGGGAACCTGCGTCCAATGGGTTAATAAACGCCGCAGCATTGATTGAACCGGGCGTTTCGAACGCTGGAAAACGCTTGCGGCATTTTTATCACTTTTTTGCACCACACTTTTAAAAGTTTAGCTATAATTAAAAATACAATTTTGGCAGGGGGATTATTTTTTCCATTTCTTTTCCCATGTGTCTCGGTGATAATGTGGTGCAAATGTCATGTGATGGAATGGTGAGGTACATGTGACATGGTGGCATGATATGATATGGTCACATTGTGACGTGGATAGGAGGTGGTGCCCTGCTAGTGACCCATGAGCCTGGGGCACGCGCCCCCGGCAAGGGGGGGAGAGCTGAAATTTTTAACATGAAGGAAAAAACTGGCGCAGCTTTCATTAAGACGCGGCGTAAACAACGCTGCATAAAAACGGCGTAAAAAACATTGCGCCGTTATTTTACTCATAGCATGCGCGTGTGCCTAGGGTACCTGCGCCTGTGCCTAGGGTATCTGCGCCTGTGCCTAGGTACCTGCACATGTGCCTAGGGTACTTGCGCTTGTGCTTAGGGTACCTGCGCTTGTGCCTAGGGTACCTGTGCCTGTCTCTAGGGTACCTGTGCCTGTGCTTGGGGTGCGTGCGCCTGTGCATAGGGTACCTGCGCTTGTGCTTATGGTACTTGCGCCTGTCCCTAGGGTACGTGCTCCTGTGCCTAAGGTACCTGCGCCTATGCTCGGGGTACCTTCGCATGTGCCTAGGGTACATGCGCCTGTGCCTAGGGTACCTGCGCCTATGCCTATGGTTCCTGCACCTGTGCCTAGGTTACCTGCGCCCGTGTCTATGGTACCTGCGCTTGTGCCTAGGGTACATGCGTCGGTGCCTAGGGTACCTGCGCCTGTGCCTAGGGTACCTGACCCTGTGCTTATGGTACCTGCGCTTTTGCCTAAGGTACCTGCGCCTGTGCCTAGGGTATCTGTGCCTGTGCCTAGAGTACCTACGCCTGTGCCTAGGGTGCTCGCACCTGTGCCTAGGGTACCTGCGCCTGTGCCTAGGGTACCTGCGCCCGTGCCCAAGATCTCTACGCCTGTGCCTGGGGTACCTGCGCCTGTGCCTATGGTACCTGCGCCTGTGCCTATAGTACCTGCGCATGTGCTCATGGTAGCGCTTGTGCTTAGGGTACTTGCGCCTGTGCGTATGTTACCTGCGCCTGTGCTTAGGGTACCTGCGCCTATGACTAGGGTACATGCGCCTGTGCCTACAGTACCTGCGCCTGTGCCTAGGGTACCTGCGCCTGTCCCTAGGGTACGTGCGCCTGTGTTGTGCCTGTGCCTATGGTACCTGCGCCTGTGCATAGGGTACCTGCGCTTTTGCTTAGGGTACCTGCGCTTGTGCCTATGGTACCTGTGCCTGTCCCTAGGGTACCTGCGCCTGTCCCTAGGGTACGTGCGCCTGTGTTGTGCCTGTGCCTATGGTACCTGCGCCTGTGCATAGGGTACCTGCGCTTTTGCTTAGGGTACCTGCGCTTGTGCCTATGGTACCTGTGCATGTCCCTAGGGTACCTGTGCATGTGCCTGGGGTACATGTGCTTGTGCATAGGGTACATGCTCCTATGCCTAGGGTAACTGCGCATGTGCCTAGGGTACCTGCGCATGTGCCTCGAGTACATGTGCCTATCCCTAGGGTACCTGCGCCTGTGCCTGGGGTGCCTGCGACAGTGCATAGGGTACCTGCGCCTTTTCCTATGGTACCTGCGCCTGTGCTTAGTGTACCTACGCCAGTGCCTAGGTTCCTTGCGCCTATGATTAGGGTACATGCGCCTCTGCATATGGTACATGCTCCTGTGCCTATGGTACCTGCGCCTGTGCATAGGGCGCCTGCGCCTGTCCCTATGGTACGTGCGCTTGTGCCTGGGGTACCTGCGCCTGTGCCTATGGTACCTGCGCCTGTGCCTATGGTACCTGCGCATGTGCTCAGGGTACCTGTGCCTGTGTCTAGGGTACCTCCGCCTGTGCCTATGGTACCTATGCCTGTGGCTAGGGTACCTGCGCTTGTGCCCAGGTTACCCGCGCCTGTGCCTAGGGTAGCTGCGCCTATGCCTAGGATACCTGCGCCCGTGCCTAGGTTACCTGCGCCTGTGCCTAGGGTACCTGCGCGTGTCCCTAGGGTACCTACCCCTGTGCCTAGGGTACCTACCCCTATTCCTAGGGTAAATACACCTATGCCTATAGTACCTGCACGTGTGCCTAGGGTACGTGCGCCTTTGCTTAGATTACCTGCGCCTGTGCCTAGGGTACCTGCGCCTGTGCCTAGGGTACCTTTGCATGTGCTTAGGGTGCCTGCGCCTGTCCCTATGGTACGTGCGCCTGTGCCTAAGGTACCTGTGCTTTTGCTTGGGGTACCTGCGGCTGTGCCTAGGGTACCTGCACCTGTGCCTAAGGTACATGCGCCTGTGCTTAAGGTACCTGCGCCTGTGCCTATGGTACCTGCACCCGTGTCTAGGGTACCTGCGCTTGTGCCCAGGGTACCTACGCCGGTGCCTAGGGTAGCTGCGCCTGTGCCTAGGGTATCTTCCCCTGTGCTTAGGGTACCTGCGCTTGTGCCTAGAGTGCCTGCGCCTGTGCCTAGGGTACCTGTCCATTTTCCTATGGTACCTACGCCTGTGCCTAGAGTGCCCGCGCCTGTGCCTAGGGTACCTACGCCTGTGCCTAGAGTACTTGTGCATGTGCTTAGGGTACCTGCGCTCGTGCCCAAGTTACCTACGGATGTGCCTGGTGTACTTGCTCCTGTGCCCAGGGTACATGCGCCTGCGCCTAGGGTACCTGGGCCTGTGCCTAGGGTATCTATGCCTGTGCGTAAGGTACCTGCGCCTGTGCCTAGGGTACCTGCGCCTGTGCCTAGGGTACCTGTGCCTATGCTTATGGTACCTGCGCTTGTGCTTAGGGTACCTGCGCCTGTGCCTAGGGTACCTGCGTTTGTGCTTGGGGTACATTCGCATGTACCCGGGGAACCTGCGCTTGTCCCTAGGGTACCTACACTTGTGCCTGGGGTGCGTGCAACTGTGATAAGGGTACCTGCGCTTGTGCCTAGGGTACTTCGCCTGTGCTTATGGCACCTGTGCCTGTGCCTAGGGTACCTGCGCCTGTGCTTAGGGTACCTGCGCCTGTGCCTACGGTACCTGCGCCTGTGCCTAGGGTACCTACGCCTATGCCTAGGGTACCTGCGCCTGTGCCTCGAGTACCTGCGCCTGTCCCTAGGGTACCTGCACCTGTGCCTAGGGTACCTGCGACTGTGCATAGGGTACGTGCGCCTGTGCCTAGGGTACCTGCACCTGTGCTTAGGGTACCTGCACCTGTGCCTAGGTTACCTGCGCCTGTGCTTAGGGTACCTGCGCCTGTGCCTAGGGTACATGCGCCTGTGCCTACGGTACCTGCGCCTGTGCCTAGGGTACCTACGCCTGTCCCTAGGGTACGTGCGCCTGTGCCTGGGGTACTTGCTTGTGTGCCTAGGGTACCTGCGCCTGAGTGTAAGGTGCTTGTGCCTGTGCCTAGGGTACCTACGCCTGTGCCTAGGGTACTTGCGCCTGTGCCTAGGGTACCTGCACTTGTGCGTAAGGTACTTGTGCCTGTGCCTAAAGTACCTGCGCCTTTGCCTAGGGTACTTGTGCCTGTGCTTACGGTACCTGCGCTTGTGCTTAGGGTACCTGCGCCTATGCCTAGGGTACCTGCGTCTGTGCTTAGGGTACCTGCGCCTGTGCCTAGGGTACCTGCGCCTGTCCCTAGGGTACCTGGGCTTGTGCCTGGGGTGCCTGCGACTGTGCCTAGGGTACCTGCGCCTGTCCCTAGGGTACCTGCGCCTGTGCCTAGGATACCTGCGCCTGTGCCCAGGATACCTGCGCCTGTGCCCAGGGTACCTGCGCCTGTCCCTAGGGTACCTGCGCCTGTGCCTAGGATACCTGCGCCTGTGCCCAGGATACCTGCGCCTGTGCCCAGGGTACCTGCGCCTGTCCCTAGGGTACCTGCGCCTGTGCCTAGGATACCTGCGCCTGTGCCCAGGATACCTGCGCCTGTGCCCAGGGTACCTGCGCCTGTCCCTAGGGTACCTGCGCCTGTGCCTAGGATACCTGCGCCTGTGCCCAGGATACCTGCGCCTGTGCCCAGGGTACCTGCGCCTGTCCCTAGGGTACCTGCGCCTGTGCCTAGGATACCTGCGCCTGTGCCCAGGATACCTGCGCCTGTGCCCAGGGTACCTGCGCCTGTCCCTAGGGTACCTGCGCCTGTGCCTAGGATACCTGCGCCTGTGCCCAGGATACCTGCGCCTGTGCCCAGGGTACCTGCGCCTGTCCCTAGGGTACCTGCGCCTGTGCCTAGGATACCTGCGCCTGTGCCCAGGATACCTGCGCCTGTGCCCAGGGTACCTGCGCCTGTCCCTAGGGTACCTGCGCCTGTGCCTAGGATACCTGCGCCTGTGCCCAGGATACCTGCGCCTGTGCCCAGGGTACCTGCGCCTGTGCCTAGGGTACCTTTGCCTGTGCCTAGGTACCTGCGCCTGTGCCGAGGGCACCTACAACTGTGCCTAGGGTACCTGTACATGTGCCTAGGGTACCTGCGCCTGTGCCTAGGGTACCTGCGCCTGTGCCTAGGATACATGCGCCTGTGCGTGGGGTACCTGCGCCTGTGCCTAGGGTATCTGCGCCTGTGCCTAGGGTACCTGCGCCTCTGCCTAGGGTACCTGCGCATGTGCCCAGGTTATCCGCGCCTGTGTCTAGAGTACCTGCGCATGTGCCTAGGATACCTGCGCCAGTGCCCACGTTACCTTCGCTCGTGCCTAGGGTACCTTTGCCTATCCCTAGGGTACCTGCGCCTGTGCCTAGGATACCTGCGCCTGTGCCCAAGATACATGCGCCTGTGTCCAGGGTACTTGCGCATGTCCTTAGGGTACCTGTGCCTGTGCCTAGGGTACCTGCCCCTGTTCTTAGGGTAACTGCGCCTGTCCCTAGGGTTCTGCACCTGTGCATAGGATACCTACACATGTGCCTAGGGTACGTGCGCCTTTGCTTAGGGTACCAACGCCTGTGCCTATGGTACCTGCGCCTATGCCTAGGGTACCTGCGCCTGTGCTCAGGGTACCTGCGCCTGTCCCTAGGGTACTTGCGCCTGTGCCTAAGGTACCTGCGCCTGTGCTTTGGGTACCTGCGCCTGTGCCCATGGTACATGCGCCTGTGCCTAGGGTACCTGCGCCTGTGCCTAGGGTACCTACACCTGTGCGTAGGGTACCTGTGCCCGTGTATACGGTACATGCGCTTGTGCCTAAGGTACCTAGGCCCATGCATAGGGTACCTGCGCCTATGCCTAGGGTACCTGTGCCTGTGCGTAGGGTATCTACGACTGTGCCTAGGGTACCTACGCCTGTGCCTAGGGTACGTGCGCGTGTGCCTAGGGTACCTGCGCCTGTGCCCAGGGTACCTGTGCCTGTGCCTAGGGTACCTGCGCCTATGCCCAAGTTACCTGTGCCTGTGCTTGGGGTACTTGCTCCTGTGCCTGGGGCTTCTGCGCCTCTACATACGGTACCTGCGCTTGTGCCTACGATATCTGCGCCTGTGCGTAAGGTACCTGCGCGTGTGCCTAGGGTTCCTGTGCCTGTGCCTAGGGTACCTGCGCCTGTGCTTAGGGTACCTGCGCTTGTACTTAGGGTACCTGCGCCTATGCCTAGGGTACCTGCGTCTGTGCTTAGGGTATATGCGCCTGTGCATAGGGTACCTGCGCCTGTCCCTATGGTACCTGCGCTTGTGCCTAGGGTGCCTGCGACTGTGCATAGGGTACCTGCGCCTCTGCCTAGGGTACCTGCGTCTGTGTTTAGGGTATCTGCGCCTGTGCCTAGGGTACCTGCGCCTGTGCTTAGGGTACCTGCGCTTGTGCCTGCGGTACATGCACCTGTGCCTAGGGTACCTGCGCCTGTGCTTAGGGTACCTGCGCGTGTGCCTAGGGTACCTGCGTCTGTGTTTAGGGTATCTGCGCCTGTGCCTAGGGTACCTGCGCCTGTGCTTAGGGTACCTGCGCTTGTGCCTGCGGTACATGCACCTGTGCCTAGGGTACCTGCGCCTGTGCTTAGGGTACCTGCGCTTGTGCCTAGGGCACCTACGCCTGTGCCTAGAGTACATGCACGTGTGCCTAGGGTACCTGCGCCTATGCCTAGGGTACCTGTGCCTGTGCCTAGGATACCTTCGCCTGTGCCTCGGGTACGTGCGCCTGTGCGTAGGGTACCAGCGTCTGTGCCTAGGGTACCTGTGCTTGTGCCTGGGGTACCCGCGCCCGTGTCCAAGTTACCTGCGCCTGTGTCTAAGGTACCTGCTCCTGTGTCTAGGGTAACTGCGCCTGTGCGTAAGGTACTTGTGCCTGTGCGTAGGGTACCTGCGCCTGTGCCTATGATACTTGCGCCTGTGCCTAGGGTGTCTGTGCCTGTGTGTAAGGTACTTGTGCTTGTGCCTGGGGTACCTGCGCTTGTGCCTAGTGTACCTGCGCCTGTGCTTAGGGTACCTGCGCTTGTGCTTAGGGTACCTGCGCCTGTGCCTAGGGTACCTGCGTCTGTGCTTAGGGTACTTGCGCCTGTCCCTAAAGTACCTGCGCCTGTCCCTAGGGTACCTGCGCTTGTGCCTGGGATGCCTGCGACTGTGCATAGGGTACATGTGCCTGTGCCTAGGGTACCTGCGCCTGTGCTTAGGGTACCTGCGCCTGTGCCTAGGGTACCTGCGCATGTGCTTAAGGTACCTGCGCTTGTGCCTAGGTTATCGGCGCCTGTGCTTAGGGTACCTGCGCCTGTGCCTAGGATACATGCGCCTATGCCTACGGTACCTGCGCCTATGCCTAGGGTACCTGCGCCTGTACCTAGGGTACCTGCGCCTGTGCTTAGGGTACTTGCGCCTGTCCCTAAAGTACCTGCGCCTGTGCCTAGGGTACCTGCGCCTGTGCCTAGGGTACATGCGCCTATGCCTACGGTACCTGCGCCTATGTCTAGGGTACCTGCAAGTGTCCCTGGGGTACGTGCGCCTGTGCCTGAAACACCTGCGCCTGTGCTTAGGGTACCTGCGCCTGTGCCTATGGTACCTACGCATGTGCCTATGGTACCTGCGCATGTGTCTAGGGTACTTGCGCCTGTGCCTAGGGTACCTGCTCCTATGCTAAGGGTACCTGCGCCCGTCCCTATGGTACTTGCGCCTGTGCCTAGGGTACCTGTGCCTGTGCCTAGGGTACCTTTGCCTGTGCCCAGGTTACCCGCGCCTATGCCTGGGGTACCTGCGCCTGTGCCTAGGATAAGTGCGCCCGTGCCAAGGTTACCTTCGCCTGTGCCTAGGGTACCTGCTCCTGTCCCTAGGGTTCCTGCGCCTGTGCCTGGGATACCTGCGCCTGTGCCCAGGTTACCTGCGCCTGTGCCTAGGGTACCTACCCCTGTTCATAGGTTAACTGCGCCTGTCCCTAGGGTTCTGTGCCTGTGCCTAGGGTACCTGCACCTGTGCCTAGGGTACGTGCGCCTTTGCTTAGGGTACCTGCGCATATGCCTAGGGTACCTCCGCCTGTGCCTAGGGTACATGCGCCTGTGCTTGGGGTACCTGCGCATGTGCCTAGGGTAAGTGCGCCTGTGCCTAGGGTACCTGCGCCTGTGCCTAGGGTACCTGCGCCTGTGCCTAGGGTACATGCGCCCGTGTCCAGGGTACCTACGCTTGTGCCTAGGGCACTTATGCCCATGCCTAGGGTACCTGCGCCTATGCCTAGGGTACCTGCGCCTGTACCTAGGGTACCTGCGCCTGTGCTTAGGGTACCTGCGCTTGTCCCCAATGTACTTGCGCCAGTGCCTAGGGTACCTGCGCTTGTGCTTAGGGTACGTGCACATGTGCCTAGGGTACCTGCACCTGTGCCTAGGGTACCTACGCTTGTGTCTAAGGTACCTACGCCTGTGCCTAGGGTACCTGCTCCTGTGCCTAGGGTACCTGCGTCTCTGCCTGGGGTACCTGTGCCTATGCCTAGGGTACCTGCGCCTGTGCCTAGGGTACATGTGCCTGTGCCTATGGTACCTGCGCCTGTGCCTAGGGTACCTGCGCCTGTCCCTAGGGGACGTGCGCCTGTGCTTTGGGTACCTGTGCCTGTGCCTAAGGTACCTGCGCCTGTGCCTAGGGTACCTGCGCTTGTGCTTAGGGTATCTGCGCCTGTGCATAGGGTACCTGCGCCTGTCCATAGGGTACCTTTGCCTGTGCCTGGGATGCTTGCGCGTGTGCATAGGGTACCTGCGCCTGTGCCTAGGGTACCTTCGCCTGTGCCTGAGGTACCTGCTCTTGTGCCTCAGGTACCTGTGCCTGTCCCTAGGGTACATGCGCCTGTGCCTGGGGTGCCTGCAACAGTGCATAGGGTCCTACGCCTGTGCCTAAGGTACCTACGCCTGTGCTTAGGGTACCTGTGCCTGTGCCTAGGTTACTTGCGCCTATGCTTAGGGTACCTGCGCCTCTGCCTATCGTACATGCGCCTGTGCCTACGGTACCTACGCCTATGCATAGGGTATCTGCGCCTGTCCCTATGGTACGTGCGCCAGTGCCTAGGGTACCTGCACCTGTGCCTAGGGTACCTGCACCTGTGCCTGTGGTACCTTCGCATGTGCTCAAGTCGCGCCCTACTCGCGCCCTAGTCACGCCCTATTTGCGCCCTAGTTGTGCCCTAGTTGCGCTCTAGTTGCACCCTATCTGCGCCCTTATTGCACCCTACTTGCACCCTACTGGCATCCTTCTTGCTCTCTAGTTGTGCCTTAATTGGGCACTAGCTAGGCCCTAGTTGTGCCCTAGTTGCGCCCTAGTTGCGTCCTACTTGTGCCCTACTTGCGCGCTAGTTGCGCCTTACTTGCGCCTGAGTTGCGCCCAACTTGCACAATAGTTGCATCCTATTTGCGCCCTAGTTGCACCCTCGTTGTGCCCTAGTTACGCCCTAGTTGCACCCTGGTTGCGCCCTGGTTGCGCCCTAGTTACACCCTAGTTGCACCCTAGTTGCACCCTAGGTACGCCCTAGTTGCAACCTATTGTGTCCTAGTTGTGCCCTAGTTGTGCCCTAGTTGCGCCCTAGTTGCACCCTAGTTGCGCCCTAATTGCACCCTAGTTGCGCCCTAGTTGCGCCCTAGTCGCAAACTAGATGCGTCCTCATTGCGCCCTCGTTGTGCCCTAGTTGTGCCCTCGTTGCGCCCTTGTTGCACCCTAGTTGCGCCCTAGTTGTGCCCTAGTTGCGCCCTAGTTGCGCCCTGGTTGCGTCGTAGTTGCGCCCTAGTTGCGCCCTAGTTGCGTCCTAGCTGCACCCTAGTTACGCCCTAGTTGCGCCCTCGTTGCGCCCAAGTCGCGCCTTAGTCACACCCTAGTCGCGCCCTAGTTGCGCCCTAGTTGCGCACTAGTTGCACCCTAGTTGCGCCCTAGTTGCGCCCTGGTTTCCCCCTAGTTGTGCCCTAGCTGCGCCCTAGTTGCGCCCTATTTGCGCCCTAGTTGCCCCCAGCTGCGCCCTGATTGCGCCCTAGTTGCGCCCTAGTTACGCCCTAGTTGCGCCCTAGTTGCGCCCTATTTGCGCCCTAGTTGCCCCCAGCTGCGCCCTGATTGCGCCCTAGTTGCGCCCTAGTTACGCCCTAGTTGCGCCCTAGTTGCGCTCAAGTCGGGCCCTAGTCGCGTCCTGGTCGCGCCCTAGTTGCGTCCTAGTTGCACACTAGTTACACCCTAGTTGCGCCCTACTTGCGTCCTATTAGTGACTTAGTTGCGTCCTAGTTGTGCCCTAGTTGCGCCCTAGTTGCCTCCTAGCTGCGCCTCGGTTGGGCACTAGCTACGCCCTAGTTGTCCCCTAGTTGTGCCCGTAGTTAGTCCTACTTGTGCCCTAGTTACGCCTTAGTTGCGCCCTAGTTGCGCCCAACTTGCACACTAAATGCACCCATAGTTGCGCCCTAGTTGCGCCTTAGTTTCGCCCTAGTTGCACCCTAGTTGCGCCCTAGTAGCGCCCTAGTTGCACCCTTGTTGCGCCCTCGTTGCGCCCTATTTGCGCCCTAGTTGT
>SZWC01000380.1:110924-133355 GCA_023375785.1 Penium margaritaceum
TAGGGTACCTGCGCCTGTCCCTAGGGTACCTGCGCCTGTGCCTGGTTTGCCTGCGACTGTGCATTGGGTACCTACGCCTGTGCCTAGGTTACCTGCATCTGTGCTTAGGGTACCTGTGCCTGGGCCTATGGTACCTGCGCCTTTGCTTAGGGTACCTGCGCCTGTGCCTAGGGTACCTGCGCCTGTGCCTAGGGTACCTTCGCCTGTGCCTAGGGTATCTGCGCCTGTCCCTAGGGTACCTGCGCCTGTGCCTGGGGTACCTGCGCCTTTGCCTAGTGTACCTACGCCTGTCCCTAGGGTACCTGCGCCTTTGCCTGGGGAGGCTAGTTCTCACTTATTTCCAACATTCTCCCTGAACCAGACTCATCAGGGTCTTTTAGTCGCTTTGATCCTCATCTGAGAAGACAACTGGAGGAACCTCCGGTCTTCTTCTTGGAGGAGGAGGTCTTGGAAGTCGATGCGGTCTGGGAGCAGATGCTGGAATCTCTGATGGCACCAATCCTATTGGCCGAATGACCGGTATTGTAGGATCGTTCAGTGGTCTTGGCCTTCCTCTTGAGCATTGTAGTCCAATGTCGTGGATGATTCTCCTAATGGAGTATTTGTGCGATTATATGATGCAGTGGAAGGTTTTGTATGTGATGATGTAGAGGAGGGCTCGGACCTGATGCGTGACGTAGAAGTAATCTCCCCAGTATGTTTGAGCTGGACGATGCATGAAGGGGTTATCTTGACGTGGATATTCTCGTTCATCATTCATGAGAGCAAGATAGGAGAATCCTCGTAGAACGATGTTGGCAGTGGTTGAACCAAGGGCATCGAGCCAGACTCCAAAGTTGGTGGTGTCATCATAATTGAAGTAGAGGAGTGGGAGTCGTTGTGCGAGAACTATGGTGGGCCAACATGCTGCATGGTTTGCGGGTTCTGCTGGTGCAAGCATGGTTTGAATTTGGTTGGGAGGTGATCTTGATGCGACTGACGGATTGAGGAGGCTGATGGTTGAGTGAATGTTGGGACTGAGTTGTATGTGCGACGGGCGCGTTTCGTTGTGAGTGCAGACTGTTGCGCAGTAAGGAGGTTAGGCAGATCTTTGAGTGAGGCAGATGACGGCGAGGAGGATGGAGGAATAATGGATGATGGAGTGGGCGCAGAGGCAAACCGCGTGCGCGAAAGGGTGTTTTGGCGTGGGCACAGGTCATTGCGGAAAAGGCTATGCGACCGGGCGGATCCTTGTGCGTTTCAGAGATGTTGATCATTGCTGATGATGAATTTGAGGCTGATGATGATGGAGTGGGCACAGGGGCGAACCGCGTGGGCTGATGGAATGTTCGGCGTGGGCGCAGGTCGTCGTGATTCGAGCAATGCGACCGGGTAAATCCTTGTGCCGGGCTGAAGTTGATGCTGAAGCGGAGGAAACGATTGATGGATGAGTGGGGGCAGGGGCCAAACCCCGTGCGCTGCGGAGTTTTCGGCGTGGGTGCAAATCGTCGCGGAAAAAGGCGATGCGACCGGGCGGATCCTTGTGCCGAGCTGAAAGCGATTTGCAGAAGCGGAGGAAGCGATTGAGTGATGAGTGGGCGCAGGGGCGGAATCACGTGTGCTGAAGGAGGGTTTGGCGTGGGCGCAGGTCGTCACGGAAAAAAGGCAATGCGACCGGGCAGATCCTTGTGCCGATCTGAAGACCATTTGCGGAAGCGGAGGAAGCGATTGATTGATGAGTGGGCGCAGGGGCAGAACTACGTGCACGATAAAGTGATGCTGATGTGGATGATGAATGAGAAGGCGATGCGGATGATGCTGGTGATGGAGAGGCAGAGATGAGGCAATAACCGGTGGCTGATGAAGCATAGGAAACTGGAGCGAGGAGGAGGAGGGATGATGGAGGCGAATGAAGACGAAGACCGAAGGCTGATGATGATGGAGAAGACGAGAGACGGAGAGCGACGTGAGCGGAGAGAGCAAAGGTAGGACGCGGTGCAGCAGGTGGAGCGACACAGCCACTTCTTCTAGCGTTGAGGAGAGTGACGGCTTGTTCCCCAGTTGGCTCAGAAGTGGGAGCAAGAAGACTGGTGGTGTCCGATTTCCTGTCAGCTGGAAGAGATTGGTTGCAAGAGAGTCATGCAGTGGACAGGGACACTAGACCGCTGACGTCAGGAGAGTAACGGCTTGTTCCCCAGTTGGGAAATGGGAGCAGGAAGACAAGAGGTCTCCGATATCCTGATGGCCGAAGTTTTGACTACAGCTGCTGTCGAGGCGAGGAGGCGAAACGAGAAGGCGGCTCAAGATGATGGGCACAGGCGGATAGAGAATGACAGCGAGGAAGGAACAGATGAAGCTGATGAGGCAGGATGAAAAGGAAGGAGATGCTGGTGGAGGCGGATGCGATTAGAAGCAGCGGATGGCAGATTGCGGGAAACTTCTTCGTAGTTGACGACAAGCGGTGGCTCTAGAGTACTTGCGGCTGATGTGGGCGACACGTCACCGGTTGTTAGCCACGGGCGCGGAAATGGGTGCAAGGCCTTCTTAGGATGACGGCGCGTTTCTTCAGCGTGGAGAACTTGTCAGGAAGAATCGCTGTTGTCAGCTGCTGGCAAAGCGATGAGGCGCGGAACGGCGGCAGCGGCAACAGGAGGACGCGAGTTGAAGTAGTGAATGAAGGATGATGGCAGGGTGATGACGCGGTCACGGGACTCCAGGTGATGTTGCCTGAAGCTCTGATACCATGTCAGAAGAATGCAAGCACGAGAACAGCGGCAGCAGAAGCAAGAAGAAGCATCGGGACATGCAAGTGTACGTCAGCAATGTGACGTAGGCAAGAGCGGTCCGAGGAGTTAGTCACGGGAGCTGATAGAGGCTGAGACGCGATGTATCGGAGGTAGACAGATTGATATGAGAGAGAGTGCTGGCGAGGGGAGTGATGGTTGGCGGAGTATGAGAGCTGAGCGAAGAAGCGAGAGTGACGGAGCGAAGCGTTGAGAGTTGGCGAAGACCGAAAGTGCGAGTAGAGCGAAGACACGGCGGCGAAGCCACGGAACCAAAAGGGAACAGGATGAGAAGAACAGTTCTGGTTAACTCGAGGGAATGAACATATTTGGTATATATCAGCAGAACAGGACAAGGGCATGTACAACGGCTTTATTCCACTAGCCGGACGTGGGTGACAGATGTCACTTTATTAGGGGATCACTTGACCCGTTGGCTGAACGGTCGGATGATCAAAGAGTCGTTCGGTCAAGTTGGTTTGGACGGGATCCTAAACCTTTTACTTATGAGACTTGGATTTCTCCGAGGGATAGGAGAAGTGAGGCTAGTTCTCACTTATTTCCAACATTCTCCCTGAACCAGACTCATCAGGGTCTTTTAGTCGCTTTGATCCTCATTGTCTGAGGAGACAACTGGAGGAACCTCGGGTCTTCTTCTTGGAGGAGGAGGTCTTGGAAGTCGATGCGGTCTGGGAGCAGATGCTGGAATCACGGATGGCACCAATCCCATTGGCCAAATGACCGGTATTGTAGGATCGTTGAGTGGTCTTGGCCTTCCTCTTGAGCATTGTAGTCAAATGTCGCGGATGATTCTCCTAATGGAGTATTTGTGCGATTGGATGATGCAGTGGAAGGTTTTGTATGTGATGATGTAGAGGAGGGCTCGGACCTGATGCGTGACGTAGAAGTAATCTCCCCAGTATGTTTGATCTGGGCGATGCATGAAGGGGTTATCTTAACTTGGATATTCTCGTTCATCATTCATGAGAGCAAGATAGGAGAATCCTTGTAGAACGATGTTGGCGGTGGTTGAACCAAGGGCATCGAGCCAGACTCCAATGCTATGGGAATATCGGTTCTCAACTACCAAGTACAACAACCTTCAGTCAGTAGTAGCACCGTGTGGCTACCATGCACAATGACTGACCAAATTATGCATATGTACTGCCCTTGACCAAAGAAATCCGCTTTGTGTGGTCAACGCTGGCAACTCATAATACGAGTCACAAACAGTCAAAGGGGGAAACAGTTGTTTGGGAATACCAAGTATCACATAGCAAGCACAAGGGGCTTCAATAAGGTGTGGCATGGTGTGGAGACCATGCACGATGACCAACCAAAGTAGACATATGTCATTGACCATGACCAAATCATGTCACTAAGTGTGGTAAACTTTGACAACTCATAACACGGGTCACAAATGGTCAGGGTGGAAGGTAATGGTTTGTGATTACTAGTTGTCGACTAGCAAGAACAAATACCTTCAATATGTAGTGGCACAATGTGGCTTCAATGCACAGTGACCAACCAAAGTATGCATATGTCACAAACCATGACCAAAATGGTCATGGTTAGTGACATATACATACTTTGGTTATGGTTGGTCAACGTTTGTGACTCGTGTTATGGTTGGTCAACGTTGACCACCCATATTGAAATTCTCTGGACATCATCTCACATATACCTAGTCTAGTTGTTTGGTGTGCATATTAGCCACAGCGTGCCACTACGTATTTAAGTTCTTTGTCCTTTGTAGTCAATACATAGGCTTGTTAAACCATTGTCTCTCCCTCTGGCCATTTGTGACTTGTGTTACAAGTTGTCAATGTTGACCACACATAGTGGACTTATTCGGTCGTAGTCAGTTACGTGTGCATCATTTGGTTGGTCACTGTGCACGCTAGCCATATCGTGCCAGTGCTTGTTGAAGGTATTTGTACTTGCTAGTTGATAACTAGTGTTCCCAAACCATTGGTTTCCCCTCTGACCATTTGTGACTCATGTTATGCGTTTTCAACGTTGACCACACCCTGTAAAATTCTGTTGGTCATGGTTTGTGACATATGCATACTTTGGTTGGTCACTGTGCATGGAAGCCACATTGTGCCACTACATATTGAAGGTATTTGTACTTGCTAGTCAATAACTAGTATTCACAAACCATTACCGTCCACCCTGCCCATTTGTGACTCGTGTTATGAGGTGTCAAAGTTTACCACTCTTAGTGACATTATTTGGTCATGGTTAGTGACATATGCCTGCTTTGGTTGGTCATCGTGCATGGTCACCACACCGTGCCACAGCGTATTGAAGCCCCTTGTGCTTGCTATTTGGTACTTGGTGTTCCCAACCCATGGTTTCCCCCTCTGACCATTTGTGACTCGTATTATGAGCTCTCAACGTTGACCACACACAGCGGATTTCCTTGGTCAAAGGCAGTACATATGCCTACTTTGGTCGGACATTGTGCATGGTAGCCACACCGTGCTACTACTGACTGAAGCTCGTTGAACTTGGTAGTTGAGAAACAATACTCGCATAGCATTGTTTCCTCTCCTGACCGTTTGTGACTCGTGTTATGGTTGGTCAACGTTGACCACCCATATTGAAATTATCTGGTCATGATCAGTGACATATGCCTAGTTTGGTTGTTTCGTGTGCATATTAGCCACACCGTGACACTACGTATTGAAGTTATTTGTCCTTTCTAGTTGATACATAGCCTTTTTAAACCATTGTCTCTCCCTCTGACCATTTGTGACTCGTGTTATGAGTTGTCAATGTTGACCACACATAGTGGACTTCTTCGGTCGTATTCAGTGACGTATGCATCCTTTGGTTGGTCATTGTGCACGCTAGCCATACGGTGCCACTACTTGTTGAAGTTCTTTGGACTTGCTAGTTGATAACTGGTGTTCCCAACCCATTGTTTTCCCATCTGACCATTTGGGACTCGTGTTATGCGTTTTCAACGTTGACCACATGAAGTGAAATTTGTTGGTCATGGTTCGTGACATATTCATACTTTGGTTGGTCAGCGTGCATTGAAGCCACATTGTGCCAGTACATATTGAAGGTATTTGTACTTGCTAGTCGATAACTAGTATTCACAAACCATTATCTTCCACCGTGACCATTTGTTACTCGTGTTATGAGTTGTCAATGTTTACCACACTTAGTGACATTATTTGGTCATGGCCAGTGACATATCCCTATTTAGGTTGGTCATCGTGCATGGTCTCCACACCGTGCCACAGCGTATTGAAGCTTCTTGTGCTTGCTATTTGATACTTGGTGTTCCCAACCCATTCTTCCCCCATCTGACCAATTCTGACTCGTATTATGAGTTGTTAACGTTGACCACACACAGCGGATTTCTTTGGTCAAAGGCAGTACATATGCCTACTTTGGTCGGTCATTGTGCATGGTAGCCACACCTTGCTACTACTGACTGAAGGTCGTTGTACTTGGTAGTTGTGAACCGATATTTCCATAGTATTGTTTCATCTCCTGACCGTTTGCGACTCATGTTATGGTTGGTCAACGTTGACCACCCATATTGAAATTCTCTGGACATCATTTGACATATGCCTAGTCTGTTGTTTGGTGTGCATATTAGCCACACCGTGCCACTATGTATTGAAGTTCTTTGTCCTTTCTAGTCAATACATAGGCTTCCCAAACCATTGTCTCTCCCTCTGACCATTTGTGACTCGTGTTATGAGTTGTCAATGTTGACCACACATAGTGGACTTCTTCTATCGTATTCAGTGACGTATGCATCCTTTGGTTGGTCATTGTGCACGCTAGCCATACCGTGCCACTGCTTGTTGAACGTCTTTGGACTTGGTAGTTGAGAACTAGTGTTCCCAACCCATTGGTTTCCCCTCTGACCATTTGTGAATCGTGTTATGTGTTTTCAACGTTGACCACATGAAGTGAAAAGTGTTGGTCATGGTTCGTGACATATGCATACTTTGGTTGGTCACACTGCATTGAAGCCACATTGTGCCACCACATATTGAAGGTATTTGTACTTGCTAGTCAATAACTAGTATTCACAAACCATTGTCTTCCACCCTGACCATTTGTGACACATGTTATGAGTTGTCAAAGTTTACCACACTTAGTGACATTATTTGGTCGTGGTCAGTGACATATGCCTACTTTGGTCAGTCATTGTGCATGGTAGCCACACCGTGCTACCACTGACTGAAGGTCGTTGTACTTGGTAGTTGAGAACCAATATTCACATAGTATTGTTTCCTCCCCTGACCGTTTGTGACTCGTGTTATGGTTGGTCAACGTTGACCACCCATGTTGAAATTCTCTGGTCATGATCAGTGACATGTGCCTAGTTTGGTTGTTTGGTGTGCATATTAGCCACACCGTGCCACTACCCATTGAAGTTATTTGTCCTTTCTAGTCGATACACAGGCTTCCCAAACCATTGTCTCTCCCTCTGACCATTTGTGACTCGTGTTATGAGTTGTCAATGTTGACCACACATCGTGGACTTCTTCGGTCGTATTCAGTGACGTGTCCATCCTTTGGTTGGTCATTGTGCACGCTAGCCATGCCGTGCCACTACTTGTTGAAGGTCTTTGGACTTGCTAGTTGATAAGTAGTGTTCCCAACCCATTGTTTTCCCATCTGACCATTTGGGATTCGTGTTATGCGTTTTCAACGTTGACCACATGAAGTGAAATTTGTTGGTCATGGTTCGTGACATATGCATACTTTGGTTGGTCATTGTGCATTCAAGCCAAATTGTGCCACTACATATTGAAGGTATTTGTACTTACTAGTCGATAACTAGTATTCACAAACCATTGTCTTCCTGACCATTTGTGACTCATGTTATGAGTTGTCAAAGTTTACCACACTTAGTGACATTATTTGGTCATGGTCAGTAACATATGCCTACTTTGGTTGGTCAGCGTGCATGGTCTCCACAGTGTGCCACAGCGTATTGAAGCCCCTTGTGCTTGCTATTTGATACTTGGTGTTCCGAAACCATTATTTCCCCCTCTGACCATTTGTGACTCGTATTATGCGTTGTCAACGTTGACCACACACAGCGGATTTCTTTGGTCAAAGGCTGTACATATGCCTACTTTGGTCGGTCATTGTGCATTGTAGCCACACCGTGCTACTACTGACTGAAGGTCGTTGTACTTGGTAGTTGAGAACCGATATTTCCATAGCATTGCTTCATATCCTGACCGTTTGTGACTCGTGTTATGGTTGGTCAACGTTGACCACCCATATTGAAATTCTCTAGACATCATCTGACATATGCCTAGTCTGGTTGTTTGGTGTGCATATTAGCCACACCGTGCCACTATGTATTGAAGTTCTTTGTCCTTTCTGGTCAATAAATATGCTTCTTAAACCATTGTCTCTCCCTCTGACCATTTGTGGCTGGTATTACGAGTTGTCAATGTTGACCACACATAGTGGACTTATTCAGTCATAGTTAGTGACGTATGCATACTTTGGTTGGTCACTGTGCACACTAGCCATACCCTTCCACTACTTGTTGAAGGTCCTTGTACTTGCAAGTTGATAACTAGTGTTCCCAAATCATTGTTTTCCCCTCCGACCATTTGTGCCTCATGTTATGTGTATTCAACATTGACCACACACTGTGAAATTCTTTTGGTCATGGTTTGTGACATATGCATACTTTGGTTGGTCACTGTGCATTGAAGCCACATTGTGCCACTACATATTGAAGGTATTTGTATTTGCTAGTCGATAACTAGTATTCACAAACCATTATCTTCCACCCTGACCATTTGTGACTCGTGTTGTGGGTTGTCAAAAGTTACCACACTTAGTGACATTATTTGGTCATGGTCAGTGACATATGCCTACGTTGGTTGGTCATCGTGCATGGTCTCCTCACCGTGCCACAGCGTATTGCAGCCCCTTGTGCTTGCTATTTGATACTTGGTATTCCCAAACCATTGTTTCCCCCTCTGACCATTTGTGACTCGTACATGAGTTGTCAACGTTGACCACACATAGCAGATTTCTTTGGTCAAAGGCAGTACATATGCCTACTTTGGTCAGTCATTGTGCATGGTATCCACAACGTGCTACTACTGACTGAAGTTCGTTGTACTTGGTAGTTGAGAACCGATATTCCCATATCATTGTTTCCTCTCCTGACCGTTTGTGACTCGTGTTATTGTTGGTCAACGTTGACAACCCATACTGAAATGTTCTGGTCATGATCAGTGACATAAGCCTAGTTTGGTTGTTTGGTGTGCATATTAGCCACACCGTGCCACTACATATTGAAGTTCTTTGTCCTTTCTAGTTGATACATAGGCTTCCCAAACCATTGTCTCTTTCTCTGACCATATGTGACTCGTGTTATGAGTTGTCAATGTTGACCACACATAGTGGACTTATTCGGTCGTAGTCAGTGACGTATGCATCCTTTGGTTGGTCACTGTACACGCTAGCCATACCAGGCTACTGCTTGTTGAAGGTCTTTGTACTTGCTAGTTGATAACTAGTGTTCTCAACCCATCGTTCTCCCCTCTGACCATTTGTGACTCAAGTTATGCATTTTCAACGTTGACCACACACTGTGAAATTCTTTTGGTCATGGTTAGTGACATATGCATACTTTGGTTGGTCACTGTGTATTGAAGCCACATTGTACCACAACATATTGAAGGTATTTGTAATTGCTAGTCGATAACTAGTATTCACGAAACATTACCTTCCACCCTGACCATTTGTGACCCGTGTTATGAGTTGTCAAAGTTTACCACACATAGTGACATTATTTGGTCATGGTCAGTGACATATGCCTACTTTGGTTGGTCATCGTGCATGGTCTCCACACCGTGCCACACCGTATTGAAGCCCCTTGTGCTTGCTATGTGATACTTGGTGTTCCTAAACCATTGTTTCCCCCTCTGACCATTTGTGACTCGTATTATGAGTTGTCAGCGTTGACCAGACACCGCGGATTTCTTTGGTCAAAGGCAGTACATATGCCTCCTTTGGTCGGTCATTGTGCATGGTAGCCACACCGTGCTACTACTGACTGAAGGTTTTTGTACTTGGTAGTTGAGAACCGATATTCCAATGGCATTGTGTCCTCTCGACGCATTTGTGACTCGTGTTATGGTTGTTCAACGTTGACCACCCATATTGAAATTCTCTTGTCATGATCAGTGACATATGCGTAGTTTGGTTGTTTGGTGTGCATATTAGCCACACCGTGCCACTATGTAATGAATTTCTTTGACAAATACAGTCAATACATAGGCTTCCCAAACCATTTTCTCTCCCTCTTACCATTTGTGACTCGTGTTATGGGTTGTCAATGTTGACCACAAATAGTGGACTTATTTGGTCGAAGTCAGTGACGTATGCATCCTTTGGTTGGTCACTGTGCATGCTAGCCATACCGTGCCACTGCTTGTGGAAGGTCTTTGTACTTGCTAGTTGATAACTAGTGTTCCCAACCCATTGTTTTCCCCTCTGACAATTTGTGACTCGTGTTATGCATTTTCAACGTTGACCACATGAAGTGAAATTTGTTGGTCATGGTTAGTGACATACACATACTTTGGTTGGTCAGTGTGCATTGAAGCCACATTTTGCCACTACATATTGAAGGTGTTTGTACTTGCTAGTCGATAACTAGTATTCACAAACCATTATCTTCCACCCTGACCATTTGTGACTCGTGTTATGAGTTGTCAGAGTTTACCACACTTAGTGACATTATTTGGTCATGGTCAGTGACATATGCCTACTTTGGTTGGTCATCGTGCATGGTCTCCTCACCGTGCCACAGCGTATTGCAGCCCCTTGTGCTTGCTATTTGATACTTGGTGTTCCCAAACCATTGTTCCTCCCTCTGACCATTTGTGACTCGTACACGAGTTGTCTACATTGACCACACACAACAGATTTCTTTGGTCAAAGGCAGTACATATGCCTATTTTGGTCGGTAATTGTGCTTGGTAGCCACACCATGCTACTACTGACTGAAGGTCGTTGTAATTGGTAGTTGAGAACCGATATTCCCATAGCATTGTTTCATCTCCTGACCGTTTGTGACTCGTGTTATGGTTGGTCAATGTTGACCACCCATATTGAAATTCTCTGGTCATGATCAGTGACATATGCCTTGTTTGGTTGTTTGATGTGCATATTAGCCACACTGTGCCACTACGTATTGAAGTTCTTTGTCCTTTCCAGTCAATACATAGGCTTCTAAACCATTGTCTCTCCCTCTAACCATTCGTGACTCATGTTATGAGTTGTCAATGTTGACCACACATAGTGGACTTAGTCGGTCGTAGTCAGTGATGCATGCATCCTTTGGTTGGTCACTGTGCACGCTAGCCATACCGTGCCATTGCTTGTTGAAGGTCTTTGTACTTGCTAGTTGATAACTAGTGTTCCCAACCCATTGTTTTCCCCTCTTACAATTTGTGACTCGTGTTATGCGTTTTCAACGTTGACCACATGAAGTGAAATTTGTTGGTCATGGTTAGTGACATACACATACTTTGGTTGGTTAGTGTGCATTGAAGCCACATTTTTCCACTACATATTGAAGGTGTTTGTACTTGCTAGTCGATAGCTAGTATTCACAAACCATTATCTTCCACCCTGACCATTTGTGACTCGTGTTATGAGTTGTCAGAGTTTACCACACTTAGTGACATTATTTGGTCATGGTCAGTGACATATGCCTACGTTGGTTGGTCATCGTGCATGGTCTCCTCACCGTGCCACAGCGTATTGTAGCCCCTTGTGCTTGCTATTTGATACTTGGTGTTCCCAAACCATTGTTCCCCCCTGTGACCATTTGTGACTCGTACACGAGTTGTCAACGTTGACCACACACAGCAGATTTCTTTGGTCAAAGGCAGTACATATGCCTATTTTGGTCGGTAATTGTGCTTGGTAGCCACACCATGCTACTACTGACTGAAGGTCGTTGTACTTGGTAGTTGATAACCGATATTCCCATAGCATTGTTTCCTCTCCTGACCGTTTGTGACTCGTGTTATGGTTGGTCAACGTTGACCACCCATGTTGAAATTCTCTTGTCATGATCAGTGACATATGCCTTGTTTGGTTGTTTGGTGTGCATATTAGCCACACTGTGCCACTACGTATTGAAGTTCTTTGTCCTTTCCAGTCAATACATAGGCTTCTTAACCATTGTCTCTCCCTCTGACCATTGGTGACTCATGTTATGAGTTGTCAATGTTGACCACGCATAGTGGACTTTTTCGGTCGTAGTCAGTGACGCATGCATCCTTTGGTTGGTCACTGTGCACGCTAGCCATACCGTGCCACTGCTTGTTGAAGGTCTTTGTACTTGCTAGATGATAACTAGTGTTCCCAACCCATTGTTTTCCCCTCTGACCATTTGTGACTCGTGTTATGCGTTTTCAACGTTGACCACACACTGTGAAATTCTTTTGGTCATGGTTAGTGACATATGCATACTTTGGTTGGTCACTGTGTATTGAAGCCACATTGTACCACTACATATTAAAGGTATTTGTACTTGCTAGTCGATAACTAGTATTCACAAACCATTGTCTTCCACCCTGATCATTTGTGACTCATGTTATGAGTTGTCGAAGTTAACCACACTTAGTGACAGTATTTGTTCATGGTCAGAGACATATGCCTGCTTTGGTTGGTCATCGTGCATGGTCTCCTCACCGTGCCACAGCGTATTGTAGCCCCTTGTGCTTGCAATTTGATACTTGGTGTTCCCAACCCATTGTTTCCCCCTCTGATCATTTGTGACTCGTATATGAGTTGTCAACGTTTACCACACACATCAGATTTCTTTGGTCAAAGGCAGTACATATGCCTACTTTGGTCGGTCATTGTGCATGGTGGCCACACCATGCTACTACTGACTGAAGGTCGTTGTACTTGGTAGTTGAGAACCGATATTCCCATAGCATTGTTTCATCTCCTGACCGTTTGTGACTCGTCTTATGGTTGGTCAACGTTGACCACCCATATTGAAATTCTCTGGTCATGATCAGTGACATATGCCTAGTTTGGTTGTTTGGTGTGCATATTAGCCACACCGTGCCACTACGTATTGAAGTTCTTTGTCCTTTCTAGTCAATACATAGGCTTCTTAACCATTGTCTCTCCCTCTGAGCATTTGTCACTCGTGTTATGAGTTGTCAATGTTGACCACACATTGTGGACGTATTCGGTCCTAGTCAGTGACGTATACATCCTTTGGTTGGTCACTTTGCACGCTAGCCATACCGTGCCACTGCTTGTTGAAGGTCTTTGTACTTGCTAGTTGATAAATAGTGTTCCCAACCCATTGTTTTCCCCTCTGACCATTTGTGACTCGTGTTATGCATTTTCAACGTTGACCACACACTGTAAAATTCTTTTGGTCATGGTTAGTGACATATGCATACTTTGGTTGGTCACTGTGCATTGAAGCCACATTGTGCCACTACATATTGAAGGTATTTTTACTTGCTAGTCGATAACTAGTATTCACAAACCATTGTCTTCCACCCGGACCATTTGTGACTCGTGTTGTGAGCTGTCAAAGTTTACCACACTTAGTGACATTATTTGGTCATGGTCAGTGACATATGCCTACTTTGGCTGGTCATCGTGCATGGTCTCCACACTGTGCCACAGCGTATTGAAGCCCCTTGTGCTTGTTGTTTGATGCTTGGTGTTTTCAACCCATTATCTCCTCCTCTGACCATTTGTGACTCGTATTATGAGTTGTCAACGTTGACCACACACAGCGGATTTCTTTAGTCAAAGGCAGTACATATGCCTACTTTGGTTGGTCATTGTGCATGGTAGCCACACCGTGCTACTACTGACTGAATGTCGTTGTACTTGGTAGTTGAGAACCAATCTTTTCATAGCATTGTTTCCTCTCCTGACCGTTTGTGACTCGTGTTATGGTTGGTCAACGTTGAGCACCCATATTGAAATTCTCTGGTCATGATCAGTGACATGTGCCTAGTTGGGTTGTTTGGTGTGCATATTAGCCACACCGTGCCACTACGTATTGAACTTCTTTGTCCTTTCTAGTAGATACATAGGCTTCCCAAACCATTGTCTCTCCCTCTGACCATTTGTGTCTCGTGTTACGAGTTGTCAATATTGACCACACATAGTGCACTTATTCGGTCGTAGTCAGTGACGTATGCATCCTTTGGTTGGTCACTGTGCACGCTGGCCATACCCTGCCACTGCTTGTTGAAGGTCTTTGTACTTGCTAGTTGATAACTAGTGTTCCCAAACCATTGCTTTCCCCTCTGACCATTTGTGACTCATGTTATGCATTTTCAACGTTGACCACACAGTGTGAAATTCTCTTGGTCATGGTTTGTGACATATGCATACTTTGGTTGGTCACTGTACATTAAAGCCACATTGTGCCACTGCATATTGAAGGTATTTGTACTTGCGAGTCGATAACTAGTATTCAAAAACCATTACCTTCCACCCTGACCACTTGTGACCCGTGTTATGAGTTGTCAACGTTTACCACGCTTAGTGACATTATTTGGTCATGGTCATTGACATATGCCTACTTTGGTTGGTCATCGTGCATGGTGTCCACACCGTGCCACAACGTATTGTAGCCCCTTGTGCTTGATATGTCATACTTGGTGTTCCCAACCCATTGTTTCCCCCTCTGACCATTTGTGACTCGTATTATGAGTTGCAATCGTTGACCACACAAAGCAGATTTCTTTGGTCAAAGGCAGTACATATGCCTACTTTGGTCGGTAATTGTGCATGGTAGACACACCGTGCTTCTACTGACTGAAGGTCGTTGTGCTTGGTAGTTGAGAACCGATATTCCCATGGCATTGTTTCCTCTCCTGACCGTTTGTGACTCGTGTTATGGTTGGTCAACGTTGACCACCCATACTGAAATTCTCTGGACATCATCTCACATATGCCTAGTCTGGTTGTTTGGTGTGCATATTAGCCACACCGTGCCACTACGTATTGAAGTTCTTTGTCCTTCCTAGTCAATACATAGGCTTCTTAAACCATTGTCTCTCCCTCTGACCATTTGTGACTCGTGTTACGAGTTGTCAATGTTGACCACACATGGTGGAAATATTCGGTCGTATTCAGTGACATATGCATCCTTTGGTCGGTCACTGTGCACGCTAGCCATACCGTGCCACTGCTTGTTGAAGGTCGTTGTACTTGCTAGTTGATAACTAGTGTTCCCAGACCATTGTTTTCCCCTGTGACCATTTGTGACTCATGTTAAGCATTTTCAACGTTGACCACACACTGTGAAATTCTTTTGGTCATGGTTTGTGACATATGCATACTTTGGTTTGTCACTGTGAATTGAAGCCACATTGTGCCACTACATGTGGAAGATATTTGTACTTGCTAGTCGATAACTAGTATTGACAAACCATTACCTTCCACCCTGACCATTTGTGACCCGTGTTATGAGTTATCAAAGTTTACCACACTTAGTGAGAGTATATGGTCATGGTCAGTGACATATGTTTACTTTGGTTGGTCATCGTGCATGGTATCCACTGTACCACAATGTATTTAATCCCCTTGTGCTGGCTATGTGATACTTGGTGTTCCCAAACCATTGTTTCCCCCTCTGGCCATTTGTGACTTGTATTATGAGTTGTCAACGTTGACCACACACCGCGGATTTCTTTGGTCAAAGACAGTACATATGCCTACTTTGGTCGGTCATTGTGCATGGTAGCCACACCGTGCTACTACTGACTGAAGTTTGTTGTACTTGGTAGTTGGCATCTACTATTCCCAATCCATTATTTCCCCCTCTGACAAATCGTGACCCATATTATGGGTTGTCAACGTTGACCACACATAGAAACATTATTTGGTCATGGTAAGTGGCACATGCCTAATCTGGTTCGTCATTGTGCATGGTAGCCACACTGTTCCACTACTTGTTGAAAGGCTTTGCACTTGCTAGTCCATAAATAGCAAAAGGTTTCTCCCTTTGACACCAGGTCGGTTTTTGTTGATTTGTTACGCGTAGGTGCCTTCACTGGAGTACGCAATAATGCTTTGGTTGGTCATTGTGCATGGTAGCCACACGGTGCCACCACTTATCGAATGTCTTTGTACATGCTAGTCGATACCAAGTATTCCCAAACCATTGTTTCTCCCTCTGCCCATTTTTTTCTTGTATTATGAGTTGTGAATGATGAACACACACACGAAACTTCTTTGGTCATGAGCAGTGATGTATGCCTACTTGGAAAGGTCATTGTGCACGGTAGCCACACCGTGCCAATACATACGAAAGATGTTTGTACTTGCTAGAAGATACATAGCGTTTTGGAACCATTGTTTCCCCCTCTGACCATTTGTGACTCGTGCTATGCGTTTTCAACGTTGACCACATGAAGTGAAATGTGTTGGTCATGGTTAGCGACATATACATACTTTGGTTGGTCACTGGGCATTGAAGCCACATTGTGCCACTACATATTGAAGGTATTTGTACTTGCTAGTCGATAACTAGTATTCACAAACCATTACCATCCACCCTGCCCATTTGTGACTCGTGTTATGATGTGTCAAAGTTTACCACACTTAGTGACATTATTTGGTTATGGTCAGTGACACATGCCTACTTTGGTTGGTCATCGTGCATGGTCTCCACACCATGCCACGGGGTATTGAAGCCCCTTGTGCTTGCTATTTGATACTTGGTGTTCCCAAACCATTGTTTCCCCCTCTGACCATTTGTGACTCGTATTATGAGTTGTCAATGTTGACCACACACAGCGGATTTCTTTGGCCAAAGGCAGTACATATGCCTACTTTGGTCGGTCATTGTGCATGGTAGCCACACCGTGCTACTACTGACTGAAGGTCATTGTACTTGGTAGTTGATAACCAAAAAGTCGCATAGCATTGTTTCCTCTCCTGACCGTTTGTCACTCGTGTTATGTTTGGTCAACGTTGACCACCCATAATGAAATTCTCTGGTCATGATCAGTGACATATGCCTAGTTTGGTTGTTTGGTGTGCATGTTAGCCACACCATGCCACTACGTATTGAAGTTCTTTGTCCTTTCTAGTCGATACATAGGCTTCCCAAACCATTGTCTCTCCCTCTGACCATTTGTGACTCGTGTTATGAGTTGTCAATGTTGACCACACATTGTGGAGTTCTTTGGTCGTATTCAGTGACGTATGCATCCTTTGGTTGGTCATTGTGCACGCTAGCCATACCGTGCCACTAATTGTTGAAGGTATTTGGACTTGCTACTTGATAACTAGTGTTCCCAACCCATTGTTTTTCCCTCTGACCATTTGTGAATCGTGTTATGCGTTTTCAACATTGACCACATGAAGTGAAATTTGTTGATCATGGTTTGTGACATATGCATACTTTGGTTGGTCACTGTGCATTGAAGCCACATTGTGCCACTACATATTGAAGGTATTTGTACTTGCTAGTCGATAACTAGTATTCACAAACCATTATCTTCCACCCTGACCATTTGTGACTCGTGTTATGATTTTTCAGAGTTTACCACACTAAGTTACATTATTTGGTCATGGTCAGTGACATATGCCTGCTTTGGTTGGTCATTGTGCATGGTCTCCACACTGTGCCACAGCGTATTGAAGCCCCTTGTGCTTGCTATTTGATACTTGGTGTTCCCAAACCATTCTTTCCCCCTCTGACCATTTGTGACTCGTATTATGATTTGTCAACGTTGACCACACACAGCAGATTTCTTTGGTCAAAGGCAGTACATATGCCTACTTTGGTAGGTCATTGTGCATGGTAGCCACATCGCGCTACTACTGACTGAAGGTCATTGTACTTGGTAGTTGAGAACCTATATTCGCATAGCATTGTTTCCTCTCCTGACCGTTTGTGACTCGTGTTATGGTTGGTCAACGTTGACCATCCATGTTGAAATTCTATGGTCATGATCAGTGTCATATGCCTAGTTTGGTTGTTTGGTGTTCATATTAGCCACACCGTGCCACTACGTATTGAAGATCTTTGTCCTTTCTAGTCGATACATAGGCTTCCCAAACCATTGTATCTCCCTCTGACCATTTGTGACTCGTGTTATGAGTTGTCAATGTTGACCACACATAGTGGACTTCTTCGGTCATATTCAGTGACGTATGCATCCTTTGGTTGGTCATTGTGCACGGTAGTCATACCGTGCCACTACTTGTTGAAGGTCTTTGGACTTGCTAGTTAATAACTAGTGTTCCCAACCCATTGTTTTCCCCTCTGACCATTTGTGACTTGTGATATGCGTTTTCAACGTTGACCACATGAAGTGAAATTTGTTGGTCATGGTTCGTGACATGTGCATACTTTGGTTGGTCATTGTGCATTGAAGCCACATTGTGCCACTACATATTGAATGTATTTGTACTTGCTAGTCGATAACTAGTATTCACAAACCATTATCTTCCACCCTGACCATTTGTGACTCGTATTATGAGTTGTCAAAGTTTACCACACTTAGTGACATTATTTGGTCATGGTCAGTGACATATGCCTACTTTGGTTGGTCATCGTGCATGGTCTCCTCACCGTGCCACAGCGTATTGCAGCCCCTTGTGCTTGCTATTTGATACTTGGTGTTCCCAAACCATTGTTTCCTTCTCTGACCATTTGTGACTCGTATATGAGTTGTCAACGTTTACCACACACAGCAGATTTATTTGGTCAAAGGCAGTACATATGCCTACTTCGGTCGGTCATTATGCATGGTAGCCACACCATGCTACTACTGACTAAAGGTCGTTGTACTTGGTAGTTGAGAACCGATATTCCCATAGCATTGTTTCCTCTCCTGACCGTTTGTGACTCTTGTTATGGTTGGTCAACGTTGACCACCCATATTGAAATTCTCTGGTCATGATCAGTGACATATGCCTAGTTTGATTGTTTGGTGTGCATATTAGCCACACCGTGCCACTACGTATTGAAGATCTTTGTCCTCTCTAGTCAATACATAGGCTTCTTAACCATTGTCTCTCCCTCTGACCATTTGTGACTCGTGGTATGAGTTGTCAATGTTGACCACACATAGTGGACTTGTTCGGTCATAGTCAGTCACATATGCATCCTTTGGTTAGTCACTGTGCACGCTAGCCATACCGTGCCACTGCTTGTTGAAGGTATTTGTACTTGCTAGTTGATAACTAGTGTTTCCAACCCATTGTTTTCCCCTCTGACCAGTTGTGACTCGTGTTATGTGTTTTCAACGTTGACCACACACTGTGAGATTCTTTTGGTCATGGTTAGTGACATATGCATACTTTGGTTGGTCACTGTGCATTGAAGCCACATTGTGCCACTACATATTGAAGGCATTTGTACTTGCTAGTCGATGACTAGTTTTCACAAACCATTATCTTCCACCCTGACTATTTGTGACTCGTGTTATGAGTTGTCAAAGTTTACCACACTTAGTGACAGTATTTGGTCATGGTCAGTGACATATGCCTACTTTGGTTGGTCATCTTGCATGGTCTCCACACCGTGCCACAACGTATTGAAGCCCCTTGTGCTTGCTATTTGATACTTGGTGTTCCCAAACCATTATTTCCCCCCTCTGACCATTTGTGACTCGTATTATGAGTTGTCAACGTTGACCACACACAGCGGATTTCTTTGGTCAAAGGCAGTACATATGCCTACGTTGGTCAGTCATTGTGCATGGTAGCCACACCGTGCTCCTACTGACTGAAGGTCGTTGTACTTGGTAGTTGAGAACTGATATTTCCACAGCATTGTTTCATCTCCTGACCGTTTGTGACTCGTGTTATGGTTGGTCAACGTTGACCACTCATATTGAAATTCTCTGGACATCATCTGACATATGCCTAGTTTGGTTGTTTGGTGTGCATATTAGACACACCGTGCCACTACGTATTTAAGTTCTATGTCCTTTCTAGTCGATACATAGGGTTCCCAAACCATTGTCTCTCCCTCTGACCATTTGTGACTCGTGTTATGCATTGTCAATGTTGACCACACATAGTGGACTTCTTCGGTTGTATTCAGTGACGTATGCATCCTTTGGTTGGTCATTGTGCACGCTAGCCATACCGTGCCACTACTTGTAGAAGGTCTTTGGACTTGCTAATTGATAACTTGTGTTCCCAACCCATTTTTTTCCCTTCTGACCATTTGTGACTCGTGTTATGCGTTTTCAACGTTGACCACATGAAGTGCAATTTGTTGGTCATGGTTCGTGACATGTGCATACTTTGGTTGGTCACTGTGCATTGAAGACGCATTGTGCCACTACATATTGAAGGTATTTGTACTTGCTAGTCGATAACTAGTATTCACAAACCATTATCTTCCACCCTGGCCATTTGTGACTCATGTTATGAGTTGTCAAAGTTTACCACACTTAGTGACATTGTTTGGTCATGGTCAGTGACATATGCCTACATTGGTTGGTCATCGTGCATGGTCTGCAACTGAGTCACAACGTATTGAAGCCCCTTGTGCTTGCTATTTGATACTTGGTGTTCCCAAACCATCCTTTCCCCCTCTGACCATTCGTGACTCGTATTATGAGTTGTCAACGTTGACCACATACAGCGGGTTTCTTAGGTCAAAGGCAGTACATATGCCTATTTTGGTCGGTCATTGTGCATGGTAGCCACACCGTGCTACCACTGACTGAAGGTCGTTGTACTTGGTAGTTGAGAACTGATATTTCCACAGCATTGTTTCATCTCCTGACCGTTTGTGACTCGTGTTATGGTTGGTCAACGTTGACCACCCATATTGAAATTCTCTGGGCATGATCAGTGACATATGCCTAGTTTGGTTGTTTGGTGTGCATATTAGCCACACCGTGCCACTACGTATTGAAGTTCTTTGTCCTTTCTAGTCGATACATAGGCTCCCCAAACCATTGTCTCTCCCTCTGACCATTTGTGACTCGTGTTATGAGTTGTCAAAGTTTACCACACTTAGTGACAGTATTTGGTCATGGTCAGTGACATATGCCTACTTTGGTTGGTCATCGTGCATGGTCTCCACACCGTGCCATAGCGTATTGAAGCCCCTTGTGCTTTCTCTTTGATACTTGGTGTTCACAAACCATTCTTTCCCCCTCTGACCATTTGTGAGTTGTATTATGAGTTGTCAACGTTGACCACACACAGCGGATTTCTTTGGTCAAAGGCAGTACATATGCCTACTTTGGTCGGTCATTGTGCATGGTAGCCACACCGTGCTACCACTGACTGAAGGTCGTTGTACTTGGTAGTTGAGAACTGATATTTCCACAGCATTGTTTCATCTCCTGACCGTTTGTGACTCGTGTTATGGTTGGTCAACGTTGACCACCCATATTGAAATTCTCTGGGCATGATCAGTGACATATGCCTAGTTTGGTTGTTTGGTGTGCATATTAGCCACACCGTGCCACTACGTATTGAAGTTCTTTGTCCTTTCTAGTCGATACATAGGCTCCCCAAACCATTGTCTCTCCCTCTGACCATTTGTGACTCGTGTTATGAGTTGACAATGTTGACAACACATAGTGGACTTCTTCGGTCGTATTCAGGGACGTATGCATCCTTTGGTTGGTCATTGTACATGCTAGCCATACCGTGCCACTACTTGTTGAAGGTCTTTGGACTTGCTAGTTGATAACGAGTGTTCCCAACCCATTGTTTTCCCCTCTGACCATTTGTGAATCGTGTTATGTGCTTTAAACGTTGACCACATGAAGTGAAATTTGTTGGTCATGGTTCGTGACATATGCATACTTTGGTTGGTCACTGTGCATTGAAGCCACTTTGTGCCACTACATATTGAAGGTATTTGTACTTACTAGTCGAAAACTAGTATTCACAAACCATTCTCTTCCACCCTGACCATTTGTGACTCGTGTTATGAGTTGTCAAAGTTTACCACACTTAGTGACATTATTTAGTCATGGTCAGTGACATATGCCTACTTTGGTTGGTCATCGTGCATGGTCTCCACACCGTGCCATAGCGTATTGAAGCCCCTTGTGCTTTCTATTTGATACTTGGTGTTCCCAAACCATTCTTTCCCCCTCTGACCATTTGTGAGTTGTATTATGAGTTGTCAACGTTGACCACACACAGCGGATTTCTTTGGTCAAAGGCAGTACATATGCCTACTTTGGTCGGTCATTGTGCATGGTAGCTACACCGTGCTACTATTGACTGAAGGTCGTTGTACTTGGTAGTTGAGAACCGATATTTCCATAGCATCGTTTCATCTCCTGACCGTTTGTGACTCGTGTTATTGTTGGTCAACGTTGACCACCCATATTGAAATTCTCTGGACATGATCAGTGACATATGCCTAGTTTGGTTGTTTGGTGTGCATATTAGCCACACCGTGCCTCTACGTATTGAAGTTCTTTGTCCTTTCTAGTCGATACATAGGCTCCCCAAACCATTGTCTCTACCTCTGACCATTTGTGACTCGTGTTATGAGTTGACAATGTTGACCATACATAGTGGACTTCTTCGGTCGTATTCAGTGACGTATGCATCCTTTGGTTGGTCATTGTGCACGCTAGCCATACCGTGCCACTACTTGTTGAAGGTCTTTGGACTTGCTAGTTGATAACTAGTGTTCCCAACC
>SZWC01000380.1:134102-153567 GCA_023375785.1 Penium margaritaceum
CAGTGACATATGCCTACTTTGGTTGGTCATCGTGCATGGTCTCCACACCGTGCCATAGCGTATTGAAGCCCCTTGTGCTTTCTCTTTGATACTTGGTGTTCACAAACCATTCTTTCCCCCTCTGACCATTTGTGAGTTGTATTATGAGTTGTCAACGTTGACCACACACAGTGGATTTCTTTGGTCAAAGGCAGTACATATGCCTACTTTGGTCGGTCATTGTGCATGGTAGGCACATCGTGCTACTACTGACTGAAGGTCATTGTACTTGGTAGTTGAGAACCAATCTTCGCATAGCATTGTTTCCTCTCTCGACCGTTTGTGACTCGTGTTATGGTTGGTCTACGTTGACCACCCATATTGAAATTCTCTGGTCATGATTAGTGACATATGCCTAGTTTGGTTGTTTGGTGTGCATATTAGCCACACCGTGCCACTACGTATTGAAGTTCTTTGTCCTTTCTAGTCGATACATAGGCATCCCAAACTGTTGTCTCTCCCTGTGACCATTTGTGACTCGTGTTATGATCACACAATGTTGACCACACACAGTGGACTTCTTCGGTCGTATTCAGTGACGAATGCATCCTTTGGTTGGTCATTGTGCACGCTAGTCATACCGTGCCACTACTTGTTGAAAGGCCTTTGGACTTGCTAGTTGATAACTAGTGTTCCCAACCCATTGTTTTCCCATCTGACCATTTGTCACTCGTGTTATGTGTTTTCAACGTTGACCACATGAAGTGAAATGTGTTGGTCATGGTTCGTGACATATGCATACTTTGGTTGGTCACTGTGCATTGAAGCCACATTGTGCCACTACATATTGAAGGTATTTGTACTTGCTAGTCGATAACTAGTATTCACAAACCATTGCCATCCACCCTGCCTATTTGTGACTCGTGTTATGAGTTGTCAAAGTTTACCACACTTAGTGACATTATTTGGTCATGGTCAGTGACATATGCCTACGTTGGTTGGTCACCGTGCATGTTCTCCACACCGTGCCACAGCGTATTGAAGCCCCTTGTGCTTGCTATCTGATACTTGGTGTTCCCAAACCATTCTTTCCCCCTCTGACCATTTGTGACTCGTATTATGAGTTGTCAACGATGACCACACACAGCGGATTTCTTTGGTCAAAGGCAGTACATATGCCTACTTTGGTAGGTCATTGTGCATGGTAGCCACACTGTGCTACTACTCACTGAAGGTCGTTGTACTTGGTAGTTGAGAACCTACATTCTCATAGCATTGTTTCCTCTCCTGACCGTTTGTGACTCGTGTTATGGTTGGTCAACGTTGACCACCCATATTGAAATTATCTGGTCATGATCAGTGACATATGCCGAGTTTGGTTGTTTGGTGTGCATATTAGCCACACCGTGCCACTACGTATTGAAGTTATTTGTCCTTTCTAGTGGATACATAGGCTTCCCAAACCATTGTCTCTCCCTCTGACCATTTGTGACTCGTGTTATGAGTTGTCAATGTTGACCACACATAGTGGACTTCTTCGGTCATATTCAGTGACGTATGCATCCTTTGGTTGGTCATTGTGCACGCTAGCCATACCGTGCCACTACTTGTTGAAGGTCTTTGGACTTGCTAGTTGATAACTAGTGTTCCCAACCCATTGTTTTCCCCTCTGGCCATTTGTGAATCGTGTTATGCGTTTTAAACATTGACCACATGAGGTGACATTTGTTGGTCATGGTTCGTGATATATGCATACTTTGGTTGGTCACTGTGCATTGAAGCCACATTGTGCCACTACATATTGAAGGTATTTGTACTTGCTAGTCGATAACTAGTATTCACAAACCTTTATCTTCCACCCTGACCATTTGTGACTCGTGTTATGAGTTGTTAAAATTTACCACACTTAGTGACATTATTTGGTCATGGTCAGTGACATATGCCTACTTTGGTTGGTCGTCGTGCATGGTCTCCACACCGTGCCATAGCGAATTGAAGCCCCTTGTGCTTGCTATTTGATACTTGGTGTTCCCAAACCATTCTTTCCCCCTCTGACCATTTGTAACTTGTATTATGAGTTGTCAACGCTAACCACACACAGCGGATTTCGTTGGTCAAAGGCAGTACATATGCCTACTTTGGTCGGTCATTGTGCATGGTAGCCACACCATGCTACTACTGACTGAAGGTCGTTGTACTTGGTAGTTGAGAACCAATATTCGCATAGCATTGTTTCCTCTCCTCACCGTTTGTGACTCGTGTTATGGTTGGTCAACGTTGACCACCCATATTGAAATTCTCTGGTCATGATCAGTGACATATGCCTATTTTGGTTGTTTGGTGTGCATATTAGCCAGACCGTGCCACTACGTATTGAAGCTCTTTGTCCTTTGTAGTCGATACATAGGCATCCCAAACCGTTGTCTCTCCCTCTGACCATTTGTGACACGTGTTATGAGTTGTCAATGTTGACCACACATAGTGGACTTCTTTGGTCGTATTAAGTGACGTATGCATCCTTTGGTTGGTCGTTGTGCACGCTAGCCATACTGTGCCACTACTTATTGAAGGCCTTTGGACTTGCTAGTTGATAACTAGTGTTCCCAACCCATTGTTTTCCCCTCTGACCATTTTTGACTCGTGTTATGTGTTTTCAACGTTGACCACATGAAGTGAAATGTGTTGGTCATGGTTCGTGACATATGCATACTTTGGTTGGTCATTGTGCATTGAAGCCACATTGTGCCAATACATATTGAAGGTATTTGTACTTGCTAGTCGAGAACTAGTATTCACAAACCATTACCGTCCACCCTGCCTATTTGTGACTCGTGTTATGAGTTGTCAAAGTTTACCACACTTAGTGACATTATTTGGTCATGGTCAGTGACATATGCCTACTTTGGTTGGTCTTCGTGCATGGTCTCCACACCGTGCCACAGCGTATTGAAGCCCCTTGTGATTGCTATCCGATACTTGCTGTTCCCAAACCATTCTTTCCCCCTCTGACCATTTGTGACTCCTTTTATGAGTTGTCAACGTTGACCACACACAGCGGATTTCTTTGGTCAAAGGCAGTACATATGCCTACTTTGGTAGGTCATTGTGCATGGTAGCCACACCGTGCTCCTACTGAATGAAGGTCGTTGTACTTGGTAGTTGAGAACCAATATTCACATAGCATTGTTTCCCCTCCTGACCGTTTGTGACTCGTGTTATGGTTGGTCAGCGTTGACCACCCATATTGAAATTCTCTGGTCATGATCAGTGACATATGCCTAGTTTGGTTGTTTGGTGTGCATGTTAGCCACACCGTGCCACTACGTATTGAAGTTCTTTGTCCTTTCTAGTCGACACATAGGCTTCCCAAACCATTGTCTCTCCCTCTGACCATTTTTGAGTCGTGTTATGAGTTGTCAATGTTGACCACACATAGTGGACTTCTTCGGTCGTATTCAGTGACATATGCATCCTTTGGCTGGTCATTGTGCACGCTAGTCATACCGTGCCACTACTTGTTGAAGGTCTTTGGACTTGCTAGTTGATAACTAGTGTTCCCAACCCATTGTTTTCCCCTCTGACCATTTGTAACTCGTGTTATGCGTTTTCAACGTTGACCACATGAAGTGAAATTTGTTGGTCATGGTTCGTGACATGTGCATACTTTGGTTGGTCACTGTGCATTGAAGCCACATTATGCCACTACATATTGAAGGTATTTGTACTTGCTAGTCGATAACTAGTATTCACAAACCATTATGTTCCACCCTGACCATTTGTGACTCGTGTTACGAGTTGTCAATGTCGATCACACATGGTGGACTTATTCGGTCGTAGTCACTGACGTATGCATCCTTTGGTTGGTCACTGTGCACGCTAGCCATACCGTGCTACTGCTTGTTGACGGTCTTTGTACTTGCTAGTTGATAACTAGTGTTCCCAAACCATTGTTTTCCCCTCTGACCATTTGTTACTCATGTTATGCGTTTTCAACGTTGACCACACAGTGTGAAATTGTTTTGGTCATGGGTTGTGACATATGCATACTTTGGGTGGTCACTGTGCATTGAAGCCACATTGTGCCACTACATATTGAAGGTATTTGTACTTGCTAGTCGATGACTAGTATTCACAAACCATTACCTTCCACCCTGACCATTTGTGACCCGTGTTATGAATTGTCAAAGTTTACCACACTTAGTGACATTAGTTGGTCATGGTCAGTGACATATGCCTACTTTGGTTGGTCATCGTGCATGGTCTCCACACCCTGCTATGACATACTGAAGCCCCTTGTGCTTGCTATGTGATACTTGGTGTCCCCAAACCATTGTTTCCCCCTCTGACCATTTGTGACTCGTATTATATGTTGTCAGCGTTGACCGCACGCAGTGGATTTCTTTGGTCAAAGGCAGTACATATGCCTACTTTGGTCGGTCATTGTGCATGGTAACCACACCGTGCTACTACTGACTGAAGGTCGTTTTACTTGGTAGTTGAGAACCGATATTCCCATAGCATTGATTTCCTCTCCTGACCGTTTGTGACTCGTGATATGGTTGGTCAACATTGACCACCCATATTGAAATTCTCTGGTCATGATCGGTGACATATGCCTAGTTTGGTTGTTTGGTGTGCATATTAGCCACACCGTGCCACTATGTATTGAAGTTATTTGTCAAATGTAGTCAATACATAGGCTTCCCAAACCATTGTCTCTCCCTCTGACCATTTGTGACTCGTGTTATGAGTTGTCAATGTTGACCACACATAGTGGACTTATTCGGTCGTAGTCAGTGACGTATGCATCCTTTGGTTGGTCACTGTGCACGCTAGCCATACCGTGCCACTGCTTGTTGAAGGTCTTTGTACTTGCTAGTTGATAACTAGTGTTCTCGGCCCATTGTTTTCCCCTCTGACCATTTGTGACTGGTGTTATGCGTTTTCAACGTTGACCACATGAAGTGAAATTTGTTGGTTATGGTTAGTGACATGTACATACTTTGGTTGGTCACTGTGCAATTAAGCCACATTGTGCCACTACATATTGAAGGTACTTGTACTTGCTAGTCGATAAATAGTATTCACAAACCATTATCTTCCACCCTGACCATTTGTGACTTGTGTCATGAGTTGTCAAAGTTTACCACACATAGTGACATTATTTGGTCATGGTCATTGACATATGCCTACTTTGGTTGGTCATTGTGCATGGTCTCCACACCGTGCCACAGCGTATTGAAGCCCCTTGTGCTTGCTATTTGATATTTGGTCTTCCCAAACCATTCTTTCCCCCTCTCACCATTTTTGACTCGTATTATGAGTTGTCAACATTGACCACACACAGCGGATTTCTTTGGTCAAAGGCAGTACATATGCCTACTTTGGTCGGTCATTGTGCATGGTAGCCACACCGTGCTACTACTGACTGAATGTCGTTGTACTTGGTAGTTGAGAACCGATATTTCCATAGCATTGTTTCAACTCCTGACCGTTTGTGACTCGTGTTATGGTTGGTCAACGTTGACCGCCCATATTGAAATTCTCTGGACATGATCAGTGATATGTGCCTAGTTTGGTTGTTTGGTGTGCATATTAGCCACACCGTGCCACTACGTATTGAAGTTATTTGTCCTTTCTAGTCGATACATAGGCTTCCTAAACCATTGTCTCTCCCTCTGACCATTTATGACTCGTGTTATGAGTTGTCAAGGTTGACCACACATAGTGGACTTTTTCCGTCGTATTCATTGAAATATGCATCCTTTGGTTGGTCATTGTGCACGCTAGCCATACCGTACCACTACTTGTTGAAGGTCTTTGGACTTGCTAGTTGATAACTAGTGTTCCCAACCCATTGCTTTCCCCTCTGACCATTTGTGACTCGTGTTATGCGTTTTCAACGTTGACCACATGAAGTGAAATTTGTTGGTCATGGTTAGTGACATGTACATACTTTGGTTGGTCACTGTGCATTGAAGCCACATTGTGCCACTACATATTGAAGGTATTTGTACTTGCTAGTCGATAACTAGTATTCACAAACCATTATCTTCCACCCTGACCATTTGTGACTCGTGTTATGAGTTGTCAAAGTTTACCACACTTAGTGACATTATTTGGTCATGGTCAGTGACATATGCCTACTTTGGTTGGTCATCGTGCATAATCTCCACACCGTGCCATAGCGTATTGAAGCCCCTTGTGCTTGCTATTTGATACTTGGTGTTCCCAAACCATTCTTTCCCCCTCTGACCATTTGTGACTCGTATTATGAGTTGTCAACGTTGACCACAATCAGCGGATTTCTTTGGTCAAAGGCAGTACATTTGCCTACTTTGGTCGGTCATTGTGCATGGTAGCCACACCGTGCTACTACTGACTGAAGGTCGTTGTACTTGGTAGTTGAGAACCAATATTCGCATAGCATTGTTTCCTCTCCTGACCGTTTGTGACTCGTGTTATGGTTGGTCAACGTTGACCACCCATATTGACATTCTCTGGTCGTGATCAGTGACACATGCCTAGTTTGGTTGTTTGGTGTGCATATTAGCCACACCATGCCACTACGTATTGAAGTTCTTTGTCCTTTCTAGTCAATACATAGGCTTCCCAAACCATTGTCTCTCCCTCTGACCATTTGTGACTCGTGTTATGAGCTGTCAACGTTGACCACACATTGTGGACTTCTTCGGTCGTATTCAGTGACGTATGCATCATTTGGTTGGTCATTGTGCACGCTAGCCATACCGTGCCACTACTTGTTGAAGGTCTTTGGACTTGCTAGTTGATAACTAGTGTTACCAACCCATTGTTTTGCCCTCTGACCATTTGTGACTTGTGTTATGCGTTTTCAACGTTGACCACATGACGTGAAATTTGTTGGTCATGGTTCGTGACATCTGCATAATTTGGTTGGTCACTGTGCATTAAAGCCACATTGTGCCACTACATATTGAAGGTATTTGTACTTGCTAGTCAATAACTAGTATTCACAAACCATTACCGTCCTTCCTGCCCATTTGTGACTCGTGTTATGAGTTGTCAAAGTTTACCACACTCAGTGACATTATTTGGTCATGGTCAGGGACATATGCATATTTTGGTTGGTCATCGTGCATGGTCTCCACACCGTGCCACAGCGTATTGAAGCCCCTAGTGCTTGCTATTTGAGTCTTGGTGTTCCCAAACCATTCTTCCCCCCTCTGACCATTTGTGACTCGTATTATGAGTTGTCAACGTTCAGCACACACAGCGGATTTCTTTGGTCAAAGGCAGTACATATGCCTACTTTATAAGGTCATTGTGCATGGTAGCCACACCGAGCTACTACTGTCTGAAGGTCGTTGTACTCGGTAGTTGAGAACCAATATTCGCATAGCATTGTTTCCTCTCCAGCCCGTTTGTGATTCGTGTTATGGTTGGTCAACGTTGACCACCCATATTGAAATTCTCTGGTCATGATCAGGGACATATGCCTAGTTTGGTTGTTTGGTGTGCATATTAGCCACACCGTGCCACTACGTATTGAAGTTCTTTGTCCTTTCTAGTCAATACATAGGCTTCCCAAACCATTGTCTCTCCCTGTGACCATTTGTGACTCGTGTTATGAGTTGTCAAAGTTGACCACACATAGTGGACTTCTTTGGTCGTATTAAGTGACGTATGCATCATTTGGTTGGTCATTGTGCAAGCTGGCCATACCGTGCCACTACTTGTTGAAGGTCTTTGGACTTGCTAGTTGATAACTAGTGTTCCCAACCCATTTGTTTCCCCTCTGACCATTTGTGAATCGTGTTATGCGTTTCAACGTTGACCACATGAAGTGAAAATTGTTGGTCATGGTTCGTGACATATGCATACTTTGGTTGGTCACTGTGCATTGAAGCCACATTGTGCCACTACATATTGAAGGTATTTGTACTCGCTAGTCAATAACTAGTATTCACAGACCATTCTCTTCCACCCTCACCATCTGTGACTCGTGTTATGAGTTGTCAAAGTTTACCACACTCAGTGACATTATTTGGTCATTGTCAGTGACATATGCCTACTTTGGTTGGTCATCGTGCATGGTCTCCACACCGTGCCATAACGTATTGAAGTCCCTTGTGCTTGCTATTTGATACTTGGTGTTCCCAAACCATTCTTTCCCCCTCTGACCATTTGTGACTCGTATTATGAGTTGTCAACGTTGACCACACACAGCGGATTTCTTTGGTCAAAGGCAGTACATATGCCTACTTTGGTNTGACTCGTGTTATGGTTGGTCAACGTTGACCACCCATATTGAAATTCTCTGGTCATGATCAGTGACATATGCCTAGTTTGGTTGTTTGGTGTGCATATTAGCCACACCGTGCCACTACGTATTGAAGTTCTTTGTCTTTTCTAGTCGATACATATGCTTCCCAAACCATTGTCTCTCCCTCTGACCATTTGTGACTCGTGTTATGAGTTGTCAATGTTGACCACACATAGTGGACTTCTTCGGTCCTATTCAGTGACGTATGCATCCTTTGGTTGGTCATTGTGCACGCTGGCCATACCGTGCCGCTACTTGTTGAAGGTCTTTGGACTTGCTAGTTGATAACTAGTGTTCCCAACCCATTGTTTTCCCCTCTGACCATTTGTGAGTCGTGTTATGCGTTTTCAACGTTGACCACATGAAGTGAAAATTGTTGGTCATGGTTCGTGACATGTGCATACTTTGGTTGGTCATTGTGCACGCTGACCATACCGTGCCGCTACTTGTTGAAGGTCTTTGGACTTGCTAGTTGATAACTAGTGTTCCCAACCCATTGTTTTCCCCTCTGACCATTTGTGAGTCGTGTTATGCGTTTTCAACGTTGACCACATGAAGTGAAAATTGTTGGTCATGGTTCGTGACATGTGCATACTTTGGTTGGTCATTGTGCACGCTGACCATACCGTGCCGCTACTTGTTGAAGGTCTTTGGACTTGCTAGTTGATAACTAGTGTTCCCAACCCATTGTTTTCCCCTCTGACCATTTGTGACTCGTATTATGAGTTGTCAACGTTTACCACACTTAGTGACATTATTTGGTCATGGTCAGTGACATATGCCTACTTTGGTTGGTCATCGTGCATGGTCTCCACACCGTGCCACAGCGTATTGAAGCCCCTAGTGCTTGCTATCTGATACTTGGTGTTCCCAAACCATTCTTCCACACTCTGACCATTTGTGACTCGTATTATGAGTTGTCAACGTTGACCACACACAGCGGATTTCTTTGGTCAAAGGCAGTACATATGCCTACTTTGGTAGGTCATTGTGCATGGTAGCCACACCGTGCTACTACTGTCTGAAGGTCGTTGTACTCGGTAGTTGAGAACCAATATTCGCATAGCATTGTTTCCTCTCCTGGCCGTTTTTGACTCGTGTTATGGTTGGTCAACGTTGACCACCCATATTGAAATTCTCTGGTCATGATCTGTGACATATGCCTAGTTTGGTTGTTTGGTGTGCATATTAGTCACATCGTGCCACTACGTACTGAAGTTCCTTGTCTTTTCTAGTCGATAAATAGGCTTCCCAAACCATTGTCTCTCCCTCTGACCATTTATGACTCGTGTTATGAGTTGTCAATGTTGACCACACAAAGTGGACTTCTTCGGTCCTATTCAGTGACGTATGCATCCTTTGGTTGATCATTGTGCACGCTGGCCATACCGTGCCACTACTTGTTGAAGGTCTTTGGACTTGCTAGTTGATAGCTAGTGTTCCCAACCCATTGTTTTCCCCTCTGACCATTTGTGATTCGTGTTATGCGTTTTCAACGTTGACCACATGAAGTGAAATTTGTTGGTCATGGTTGGTGACATATGCATACTTTGGTTGGTCACTGTGCATTGAAGCCACATTGTGCCACTACATATTGAAGGTATTTGTACTTGCTAGTCGATAACTAGTGTTCACAAACCATTATCTTCCACCCTGACCATTTGTGACTCGTGTTATGAGTTGTCAAAGTTTACCACACTTTGTGACATTATTTGGACATGGTCAGTGACATATGCCTACTTTGGTTGGTCATCGTGCATGGTCTCCACACCGTGCCATAGCGTATTGAAGTCCCTTGTGCTTGCTATTTGATACTTGGTGTTCCCAAACCATTCTTTCCCCCTCTGACCACTTGTGACTCGTATTATGAGTTGTCAACGTTGACCACACATAGCGGATTTCCTTGGTCAAAGGCAGTACATATGCCTACTTTGGTCGGTCATTGTGCATGGTAGCCACACCGTGCTACTACTGAATGAAGGTCGTTGTACTTGGTAGTTGAGAACCAATAGTCAAATAGCATTGTTTCCTTTCCTGACCGTTTGTGACTCGTGTTATGGTTGGTCAACGTTGACCACCCATATTGAAATTCTCTGGTCATGATCAGTGACATATGCCTATTTTGGTTGTTTGGTGTGCATATTAGCCACACCGTGCCACTACGAATTGAAGTTCTTTGTCTTTTCTGGTCGATACGTAGGCTTCCCAAACCATTGTCTCCCCCTCTGACCATTTGTGACTCGTGTTATGAGTTGTCAATGTTGACCACACATAGTGGACGTCTTTGGTCGTATTCAGCGACGTATGCATCCTTTGGTTGGTCATTGTGCACGCTATCCATACCGTGCCACTACTTGTTGAAGGTATTTGGACTTGCTAGTTGATAACTAGTGTTCCCAGCCCGTTGTTTTGCCCTCTGACCATTTGTGACTCGTGTTATGCATTTTCAACGCTGACCACATGAAGTGAAATTTGTTGGTCATGGTTCGTGACATCTGCATACTTTGCTTGGTCATTGTGTATTGAAGCCACATTGTGCCACTACATATTGAATGTATTTGTACTTCCTAGTCGATAACTAGTATTCACAAATCATTACCGTCCACCCTGCCCATTTGTGACTCGTGTTACGAGTTGTCGAAGTTTACCACGCTTGGTGACATTATTTGGTCATGGTCAGTGACATATGCCTACTTTGGTTGGTCATCATGCATGGTCTCCACACCGTGCTACTACTGTCTGAAGGTCGTTGTACTCGGTAGTTGAGAACCAATATTCGCATAGAATTGTTTCCTCTCCTGGCCGTTTTTGACTCGTATTATGGTTGGTCAACGTTGACTACCCATATTGAAATTCTCTGGTCATGATCAGTGACATATGCCTATTTTGGTTGTTTGGTGTGCATATTAGCCACACCGTGCCACTACGTATTGAAGTTCTTTGTCCTTTCTAGTCGATACATAGGCTTCCCAAACCATTGTCTTCCCCTCTGACCATTTGTGACTCGTGTTATGAGTTGTCAATGTTGACCACACATAGTGGACTTGTTTGGTCATATTCAGTGACGTATGCATCCTTTGGTTGGTCATTGTGTACGCTAGCCATACCGTGCCACTACTTGTTGAAGGTCTTTGGACTTGCTAGTTGATAACTAGTGTTCCCAGCCCATTGTTTTTCCCTCTGACCATTTGTGACTCGTGTTATGCATTTTCAACGCGGACCACATGAAGTGAAATTTGTTGGTCATGGTTCGTGACATCTGCATACTTTGGTTGGTCAATGTGTATTGAAGCCACATTGTGCCACTACATATTGAAGGTATTTGTACTTGCTAGTCGATAACTAGTATTCACAAACCATTACCGTCCACCCTGCCCATTTGCGACTCATGTTATGAGTTGTCAAAGTTTACCACACTTAGTGACATTATTTGGTCATGGTCAGTGACATATGCCTACTTTGGTTGGTCATCGTGCATGGTCTCCACACCGTGCCACATCGTATTGAAAGCCCTTGTGCTTGCTATTTCATACTTGGTGTTCCCAAAACATTCTTTCCTCCTCTGACCATTTGTGACTCGTATTATGAGTTGTCAACGTTGACCACACACAGCGGATTTCTTTGGTCAAAGGAAGTACATATGCCTACTTTGGTAGGTCATTGTGCATGGTAGCCACACCGTGCTACTACTGACTGAAGGTCGTTGTACTTGATAATTGAGAACCAATATTCGCATAGCATTGTTTCCTCTCCTGACCGTTTGTGACTCGTGCTATGGTTGGTCAACGTTGACCACCCATATTGAAATTCTCTGGTCATGATCAGTGACATATGCCTAGTTTGGTTGTTTGGTGTGCACATTAGCCACACCGTGCCACTAAGTATTGAAGTTCGTTGTCCTTTCTAGTTGATAAATAGGCTTCCCAAACCATTGTCTCTCCCTCTGACCATTTGTGACTCGTGTTATGAGTTGTCAATGTTGACCACACATAGTGGACTTCTTCGGTCGTATTCAGTGACGTATGCATCCTTTGGTTTGTCATTGTGCACGCTAGCCATACCGTGCCACTACTTGTTGAAGGTCTTTGGACTTGCTAGTTGATAACTAGTGTTCCCAACCCATTGTTTTCCCCTCTGACCATTTGTGACTCGTGTTATGCGTTTTCAACGTTGACCACATGAAGTGAAATTTGTTGGTCATGGTTCGTGACATATGCATACTTTGGTTGGTCACTGTGCATTGAAGCCACATTGTGCCACTACATATTGAAGGTATTTGTACTTGCTAGTCGATAACTAGTATTCACAAACCATTACCGTCCACCCTGCCCATTTGTGACTCGTGTTATGAGTTGTCAATGTTGACCACACATAGTGGACTTATTCGGTCGTAGTCAGTGACGTATGCATCCTTTGGTTGGTCACTGTGCATTGAAGCCACATTGTGCCACTACATATTGAAGGTATTTGTACTTGCTAGTCGATAACTAGTATTCACAAACCATTATCTTCCACCCTGACCATTTGTGACTCGTGTTATGAGTTGTCAAAGTTTACCACACTTAGTGACATTATTTGGTCATGGTCAGTGACATATGCCTACTTTGGTTGGTCATCGTGAATGGTCTCCACACCGTGCCACAGCGTATTGAAAGCCCTTGTGCTTGCTATTTGATACTTTGTGTTCCCAAAACATTCTTTCCTCCTCTGACCATTTGTGACTCGTATTATGAGTTGTCAACGTTGACCACACACAGCGGATTTCTTTGGTCAAAGGCAGTACATATGCCTACTTTGGTAGGTCATTGTGCATGGTAGCCACACCGTGCTACTAGTGACTGAAGGTTGTTGTACTTGGTAGTTGAGAACCAATATTTCCATAGCATTGTTTCATGTCGTGCCCGTTTGTGACTCGTGTTATGGTTGGTCAACGTTGACCACCCATATTTAAATTCTCTGGACATGATTAGTGACATATGCCTAGTTTGGTTGTTTGGTGTGCATATAAGCCACACCGTGCCACTATGTATTGAAGTTCTTTGTCCTTTCTAGTCGATACATAGGATTCCCAAACCATTGTCTCTCCCTCTGACCACTTGTGACTCGTATTATGAGTTGTCAATGTTGACCACACATAGTGGACTTCTTCGGTCGTATTCAATGGCGTATGCATCCTTTGGTTGGTCATTGTGCACGCTAGCCATACCGTGCCACTACTTGTTGAAGGTATTTGGACTTGCTAGTTGATAACTAGTGTTCCCAACCCATTTTTTTCCCCTCTGACCATTTGTGAATCGTGTTATGTGTTTTCAACGTTGACCACATGAAGTGAAATTTGTTGGTCATGGTTCGTGACATATGCATACTTTTCTTCGTCACTGTGCATTGAAGCCACGTTGTGCCACTACATATTGAAGGTATTTGTACTTGCTAGTCAATAACTAGTATTCACAAACCATTATCTTCCACCCTAACCATTTGTGACTCGTGTTATGAGTTGTCAAAGTTTGCCACACTTAGTGACATTATTTGGTCATGGTCAGTGACATATGCCTACTTTGGTTGGTCATCGTGCATGGTTTCCACACCGTGCCATAGCGTATTGAAGCACCTTGTGCTTGCTATTTGATACTTGGTGGTCCCAAAACATTCTTTCCCCCTCTGACCATTTGTGACTCGTATTATGAACTGTCAACGTTGACCACACACAGCGGATTTCTTTGGTCAAATGCAGTACATATGCCTACTTTGGTCGGTCATTGTGCATGGTAGCCACACCGTGCTACTACTGACTGAAGGTCGTTGTACTTGGTAGTTGAGAACCAATATTCGCATAGCATTGTTTCCTTTCCTGACCGTTTGTGACTCGTGTTATGGCTGGTCAACGTTGACCACCCATATTGAAATTCTCTGGTCATGATCAGTGACATATGCCTAGTTTGGTTGATTGGTGTGCATAATAGCCACACCGTGCCACTACATATGGAAGTTCTTTGTCTTTTCTAGTCGATACATAGGCTTCCCAAACCATTGTCTCTCCCTCCCACAATTTGTGACTCGTGTTATGAGTTGTCAATGTTGACCACACATAGTGGAATTCTTTGGTCCTATTCAGTGACGTATGCATCCTTTGGTTGGTCATTTTGCACGCTGGCCATACCGTGCCACTACTTGTTGAAGGTCTTTGAGCTTGCTAGTTGATAACTAGTGTTCCCAACCCATTGTTTTCCCCTCTGACCATTGGTGAGTCGTGTTATGCGTTTTCAACGTTGGCCACATGATGTGAAACTTGGTGGTCATGGTTCGTGACATATGCATAATTTGGTTGGTCACTGTGCATTGAAGCCACATTGTGCCACTATATATTGAAGGTATTTGTACTTGCTAGTTGATAACTAGTATTCACAAACCATTATCTTCCACCCTGACCATTTGTGACTCGTGTTATGAGTTGTCAAAGTTTACCACACTTAGTGACATGATTTGGTCATGGTCAGTGACACATGCCTACTTTGGTTGGTCATCGTGCATGGTCTCCACACCGTGCTATAGTGTATTGAAGTCCCTTGTGCTTGCTATTTGATACTTGGTGTTCCCAAAACATTCTTTCCTCCTCTGACCATTTGTGACTCGTATTATGAGTTGTCAATGTTGACCACACACAGCGGATTTCTTTGGTCAAAGGCAGTACATATGCCTACTTTGGTAGGTCATTCTGCATGGTAGCCACACCGTGTTACTACTGACTGAAGGTTGTTGTACTTGGTAGTTGAGAACCAATATTTCCATAGCATTGTTTCATCTCCTGACCATTTGTGACTCGTGTTATGGTTGGTCAACGTTGACCACCCATATTTAAATTCTCTGGACATGATAAGTGACATATGCCTAGTTTGGTTATTTGGTGTGCATATTAGCCACACCGTGCCACTATGTATTGAAGTTATTTGTCCTTTCTAGTCGATACATAGGCTTCCCAAACCATTGTCTCTCCCTCTGACCATTTGTGACTCGTGTTATGAGTTGTCAATGTTGACCACACATAGTGGACTTCTTCGGTCGTATTCAGTGACGTATGCATCCTTTGGTTGGTCATTGTGCACGCTAGCCATACCGTGCCACTACTTGTTGAAGGTCTTTGGACTTGCTAGTTGATAACTAGTGTTCCCAACCCATTGTTTTCCCCTCTGACCATTTGTGACTCGTGTTATGCGTTTTCAACGTTGACCACATGAAGTGAAATTTGTTGGTCATGGTTCGTGACATGTGCATACTTTGGTTGGTCACTGTGCATTGAAGCCACATTGTGCCACTACATATTGAAGGTATTTGTACTTGCTAGTCGATAACTAGTATTCACAAACCATTATCTTCCACCCTGACCATTTGTGACTCGTGTTATGAGTTGTCAAAGTTTACCACACTTAGTGACATTATTTGGTCATGGTCAGTGACATATGNATAGTGGACTTCTTCGGTCGTATTCAGTGACGTATGCATCCTTTGGTTGGTCATTGTGCACGCTAGCCATACCGTGCCACTACTTGTTGAAGGTCTTTGGACTTGCTAGTTGATAACTAGTGTTCCCAACCCATTGTTTTCCCCTCTGACCATTTGTGACTCGTGTTATGCGTTTTCAACGTTGACCACATGAAGTGAAATTTGTTGGTCATGGTTCGTGACATATGCATACTTTGGTTGGTCACTGTGCATTGAAGCCACATTGTGCCACTACATATTGAAGGTATTTGTACTTCCTAGTCGATAACTAGTATTCACAAACCATTAATGTCCACCCTGCCAATTTGTGACTCGTGTTATGAGTTGTTAAAGTTTACCACACTTAGTGACATTTTTTGGTCATGGTCAGTGGCATATGCCTACTTTGGTTGGTCATTGTGCATGGTCTCCACACCGTGCCACAGCGTATTGAAGCCCCTTGTGCTTGCTATTTGATACTTGGTGTTCCCAAACCATTCTTTCCCCCTCTGACCATTTGTGACTCGTATTATGAGTTGTCAACGTTGGCCACACACAGCGGATTTCTTTGGTCAAATGCAGTACATATGCCTACTTTGGCAGGTCATTGTGCATGGTAGCCACACCGTGCTACTACTGACTGAAGGTCGTTGTACTTGGTAGTTGAGAACCAATATTCACATAGCATTGTTTCCTCTCCTGACCGTTTGTGACTCGTGTTATGGTTGGTCAACGTTGACCACCCATATTGAAAATTTCTGGTCATGGTCAGTGACATATGCCTAGTTTGGTTGTTTGGTGTGCATATTAGCCACACCGTGCCACTACGTATGGAAGTTCTTTGTCCTTTCTAGTCGATACATAGGCTTCCCAAACCATTGTCTCTCCCTCTGACCATTTGTGACTCGTGTTACGAGTTGTCAATGTTGACCACACATAGTGGACTTATTTGGTCGTAGTCAGTGACGTATGCATCCTTTGGTTGGTAACAGTGCATGCTAGCCATACCGTGCCACTGCTTGTTGAAGGTCTTTGTACTTGCTAGTTGATAACTAGTGTTCCCAACCCATTGTTTTCCCCTCTGACCATTTGTGACTCGTGTTATGCGTTTTCAACGTTGACCACATGAAGTGAATTTTTTTGGTCATGGTTCGTGACATATGCATACTTTGGTGGGTCACTGTTGTGCCACTACATATTGAAGGCATTTATACTAGCTAGTCGATAACTAGTATTCACAAACCATTATCTTACACCCTGACCATTTGTGACTCGTGTTATGAGTTGTCAAAGTTTACCACACCAAGTGACATTATTTGGTCATGGTCAGTGACATATGCCTACTTTGGTTGGTCATCGTGCATTGTCTCCACACCGTGCCATGGCGTATTGAAGCCCCTTGTGCTTGCTATTTGATACTTGGTGTTCCCAACCCGTTTTTTCCCCCTCTGACCATTTGTGACTCGTATTATGAGTTGTCAACGTTGACCACACACAGCGGATTTCTTTGGTGAAGGGCAGTACATATGCCTCCTTTGGTCGGTCATTGTGCATGGTAGCCACACCGTGCTACTACTGACTGAAGGTCGTTGTACTTGGTAGTTGAGAACCAATATTCGCATAGCATTGTTTCCTCTCCTGACCGTTTGTGACTCGTGTTCTGGTTGGTTAACGTTGACCACCCATATTGAAATTCTCTAGTCATGATCAGTGACATATGCCTAGTTTGGTTGTTTGGTGTGCATATTAGCCACACTGTGCCACTACATATTGAAGTTCTTTGTCCTTTCTCATCGTTACATAGGCTTCCCAAGCCAGTGTCTCTCCCTCTGACCCGTTGTGACTCGTGTTATGAGTTGTCAATGTTGACCACACATAGTGGACTTCTTCAGTCGTATTCAGTGACGTATGCATCCTTTGGTTGGTCATTGTGCACGCTAGCCATACCGTGCCACTACTTGTTGAATGTATTTGGACTTGCTAGTTGATAACTAGTGTTCCCAACCCATTGATTTCCCCTCTGACCATTTGTGACTCGTGTTATGCGTTTTCAATGTTGACCACATTAATTGAAATTTGTTGGTCATGGTTCGTGACATGTGCATACTTTGGTTGGTCACTGTGCATTGAAGCCACATTGTGCCACTACATATTAAAGGTATTTATACTTGCTAGTAGATAACTAGTATTCACAAAACACTACCATCCAACCTGCCCATTTGTGACTCGTGTTATGAGGTGTCAAAGTTTACCACACTTAGTGACATTATTTGGTCATGGTCAGTGACATATGCCTACTTTGGTTGGTCATTGTGCATGGTCTCCACACCGTGCCACAACGTATTGAAGCACCTTGTGCTGGCTATGTGATACTTGGTGTTCCCAAACCATTGTTTCCCCCTCTGACCATTTGTGACTCGTATTATGAGTTGTCAACGTTGACCACACACAGCGGATTTCTCTGGTCAAAGGCAGAACATATGCCTACTTTGGTCTGTCATTGTGCATGGTAGCCACACCGTGCAACTACTGACTGAAGGTCGTTGTACTTGGTAGTTTAGAACCAATATTCGCATAGCATTGTTTCCTCTCCTGACCGTTTGTAATTCGTGTTATGGTTGGTCAACGTTGACCACCCATATTGAAATTCTATGGTCATGATCAGTGACATATGCCTAGTTTGGTTGTTTGGTGTGCATATTAGCCACACCGTGCCAATCCGTATTGAAGTTCTTTGTCCTTTCTAGTTGATACATAGGCTTCCCAAACCATTGTCTCTCCCTCTGACCATTTGTGACTCATGTTATGAGTTGTCAATGTTGACCACACATAGTGGACTTCTTCGGTCGTATTCAGTGACGTATGCATCCTTTGGTTGGTCATTGTGCACGCTAGCCATACCGTGCCACTACTTGTTGAAGGTCTTTGGACTGGCTAGTTGATAACTAGTGTTCCCAACCCATTGTTTTCCCCTCTGACCATTTGTGAATCGTGTTATGCGTTTTCAACGTTGACCACATGAAGTGAAATTTGTTGGTCATGGTTTGTGACATATGCATTCTTTGCTTGGTCACTGTGCATTGAAGCCACATTGTGCCACTACATATTGAAGGTATTTGTACTTGCTAGTCGATAACTAGTATTCACAAACCATTATCCTCCACCCTGACCATTTGTGACTCGTGTTATGAGTTGTCAAAGTTTACCACACTTAGTGACATTATTTGGTCATGGTCAGTGACATATGCCTACTTTGGTTGGTCATCGTGCATGGTCTCCCGCCGTGCCATAGCGTATTGAAGTCCCTTGTGCTTGCTATTTGATACTTGGTGTTCCCAAACCATTCTTTCCCCCTCTGACAATTTGTGACTCGTATTATGAGTTGTCAACGTTGACCACACACAGCGGATTTCTTTGGTCAAAGGCAGTACATATGCCTACTTTCGTCGATCATTGTGCATGGTAGCCACACCGTGCTACTACTGAATGAAGGTCGTTGTACTTGGTAGTTGAGAACCAATATTCGCATAGCATAGTTTCCTTTCCTGACCCTTTGTGACTCGTGTTATGGTTGGTCAACGTTGACCACCCATATTGAAATTCTCTGGTCCTGATCAGTGACATATGCCTAGTTTGGTTGTTTGGTGTGCATATTAGCCACACCGTGCCACTACGTATTGAAGTTCTTTGTCCTTTCTAGTC
>SZWC01000380.1:156568-179361 GCA_023375785.1 Penium margaritaceum
TGTCAAAGTTTACCACACTTAGTGACATTATTTGGTCATGGTCAGTGACATATGCCTACTTTGGTTGGTCATCGTGCATGGTCTCCACACCGTGCCACAACGTATTGAAGCACCTTGTGCTGGCTATGTGATACTTGGTGTTCCCAAACCATTGTTTCCTCCTCTGACCATTTGTGACTCATATTATGAGTTGTCAACGTTGACCACACACAGCGGATTTCTCTGGTCAAAGGCAGAACATATGCCTACTTTGGTCTGTCATTGTGCATGGTAGCCACACCGTGCAACTACTGACTGAAGGTCATTGTACTTGGTAGTTTAGAACCAATACTCGCATAGCATTGTTTCCTCTCCTGACCGTTTGTAATTCGTGTTATGGTTGGTCAACGTTGACCACCCATATTGAAATTCTCTGGTCATGATCAGTGACATATGCCTAGTTTGGTTGTTTGGTGTGCATATTAGCCACACCGTGCCAATCCGTATTGAAGTTCTTTGTCCTTTCTAGTTGATACATAGGCTTCCCAAACCATTGTCTCTCCCTCTGACCATTTGTGACTCGTGTTATGAGTTGTCAATGTTGACCACACATAGTGGACTTCTTCGGTCGTATTCAGTGACGTATGCATCCTTTGGTTGGTCATTGTGCACGCTAGCCATACCGTGCCACTACTTGTTGAAGGTATTTGGACTTGCTAGTTGATAATCAGTGTTCCCAACACAATATTTTATTCTTTGACCATTTGTGAATCGTGTTATGCGTTTTCAATGTTGACCACATGAAGTGAAATTTGTTGGTCATGGTTCGTGACATATGCATACTTTGGTTGGTCACTGTGCATTGAAGCCAGATTGCGCCACTACATATTGAAGGTATTTGTACTTGCTAGTCGATAACTAGTATTCACAAACCATTATCTTCTACCCTGACCATTTGTGACTCGTGTTATGAGTTGTCAAAGTTTACCACACTTAGTGACATTATTTGGTCATGGTCAGTGACATATGCCTACTTTGGTTGGTCATCGTGCATGGTCTCAACACCGTGCCATGGTGTATTGAAGTACCCTGTGCTTGCTATTTGATACTTTGTGTTCCCAAACCTTTCTTTCCCCCTCTGACCATTTGTGACTTGTATTAAGAGTTGTCAACGTTGACCACACACAGCGGATTTCTTTGGTCAAAGGCATTACATATGCCTTTTTTGGTCAGTCACTGTGCATGGTAGCCACACCGTGCTACTACTGACTGAAGGTCTTTGTACTTGGTTGTTGAGAACCAATATTTGCATAGCATTGTTTCCTCTCCTGACCATTTGTGACTCCTGTTATGGTTGGTCAACGATGACCACCCATATTGAAATTCTCTGGTCATGATCAGTGACATATGCCTAGTTTGGTTGTTTGGTGTGCATATTAGCCACACCGTGTCACTATGTATTGAATTTCGTTGTCCTGTCTAGTCGATACATAGGCTTCCCAAACCATTGTATCTCCCTCTGACCATTTGTGACTCGTGTTATGAGTTGTCAATGTTGACCACACACAGTGGACTCCTTCGGTCGTATTCTGTGACGTATGCATCCTTTGGTTGGTCATTCTGCACGCTAGCCATACCGTGCCACTACTTGCTGAGGGTATTTGGACTTGCTAGTTGATAACTAGTGCCCCCAACCCATTGTTTCCCCCTCTGACAATTTGTGACTTGTATATGAGTTGACAACGTTGACCACACACAGCAGATTTCTTTGGTCAAAGGTAGTACATATGCCTACTTTGGTCGGTCATTGTACATGGTAGCCACACCTTACTACTACTTACTGAAGGTCGTTGTTCTTGGTAGTTGAGAACCGATATTCCCATAGCATTGTTTCCTATCCTGACCGTTTGTGACTCGTGGTATGGTTGGTCAACGTTGACCACCCATATTGAAATTATCTGGTCATGATCAGTGACATATGCCTAGCTTGGTTGTTTGGTGTGCATATTAGCCACACCGTGCCACTATGTATTGAAGTTATTTGTCAAATCTAGTGAATACATAGGCTTCCCAAACCATTGTCTCTCCCTCTGACCATTTGTGACTCGTGTTATGAGTTGTCAATGTTGACCACACATAGTGGACTTATTCGGTCGTAGTCAGTGACGTATGCATCCTTTGGTTTGTCACTGCGCACGCTAGCCATAACGTGCCACTGCTTGTTGAAGGTCTTTGTACTTGCTAGTTGATAACTAGTGTTCCCAACCCATTGTTTTCCCCTCTGACCATTTGTGACTCGTGTTATGCGTTTTCAACGTCGACCACATGAAGTGAAATTTGTTGGTCATGGTTAGTGATATATACATACTTTGGTTGGTCACTGTGCATTGAAGCCACATTGTGCCATTACACATTGAAGGTATTTGTACTTGCTAGTCCATAACTAGTATTCACAAACCATTATCTTCCACCCTGACCATTTGTGACTCATGTTATGAGTTGTCAACATTTACCATACTTAGTGACATTGTTTGGTCATGGTCAGTGACATATGCCTACTTTGGTTGGTCATCGTGCATGGTCTCCTCACCGTGCCACAGCATATTACAGCTCCTTATGCTTGCTATTTGATACTTGGTGTTCCCAAACCATTGTTTCCCCCTCTGACCATTTGTGACTCGTATATGAGTTGACAACGTTGACTACACACAGCATATTTCTTTGGTCAAAGGCAGTACATGTGCCTACTTTGGTCGGTCATTGTGCATGGTAGCCACACCATGCTACTACTGATTGAAGGTCGTTGTACTTGGTAGTTGATAACCGATATTCCCATGGCATTGTTTCCTCTCCTGACCGTTTGTGACTCGTGTTATGGTTGGTCAACGTTGACCACCCATATTGAAATTCTCTGGTCATGACCAGTGACATATGCCTAGTTTGGTTATTTGGTGTGCATATTAGCTTCACTGTGCCACTGCGTATTGAATATCTTTTTCCTTCCTAGTCAATACATAGGCTTCTTAACCATTGTATCTCCCTCAGACCATTTGTGACTCGTGTTATGAGTTGTCAATGTTTACCACACATAGTGGACTTATTCGGTCGTAGTCAGTGACGTATGCATCCTTTGGTTGGTCACTGTGCACACTAGCCATACCGTGCCACTGCTTGTTGAAGTTATTTTTACTTGATAGTTGATAACTAGTGTTCCCAACCCACTGCTTTCCCCTCTGACCATTTGTGACTCGTGTTATGAGTTGTCAATGTTTACCACACATAGTGGACTTATTCGGTCGTAGTCAGTGACGTATGCATCCTTTGGTTGGTCACTGTGCACACTAGCCATACCGTGCCACTGCTTGTTGAAGTTATTTTTACTTGATAGTTGATAACTAGTGTTCCCAACCCACTGCTTTCCCCTCTGACCATTTGTGACTCGTGTTATGCATTTTCAGCGTTGACCACACACTGTGAAATTCCTTTGGTCATGATTAGTGAGATATGCATACTTTGGTTGGTCACTGTGCAATGAAGCCACGTTGTGCCACTACATATTGAAGGTATTTGTACTTGTTAGTCGATAACTAGTATTCACAAACCATTATCTTCCACCTTGACCATTTGTGACTCGTGTTATGAGTTGTCAAAGTTGACCACACTTAGTGACAGTATTTGGTCATTGTCAGTAACATATGCCTACTTTGGTTGGTCATCGTGCATTGTCTCCACACCGTGCCACAGCGTATTGAAGCCCCTTGTGCTTGCTATTTGATACTTGGTGTTCCAAGACCATTCTTTCCCCCTCTGACCATTTGTAACTCGTATTATGAGTTGTCAACGTTGACCACACACAGCGGATTTCTTTGGTCAGAGGGAGTACATATGCCTACTTTGGTCGGTCATTGTGCATGGTAGCCACACCATGCTACTACTGACTGAAGGTCGTTGTACTTTGTACTTGAGAACCGATATTTTCATAGCATTGTTTCATCTCCTGACCGTTTGGGACTCGTGTTATGGTTGGTCAACGTTGACCACCCATAATGAAATTCTATGGACATAATCTGACATATGCCTAGTCTGGTTGTTTGGTCTGCATATTAGCCACACCGTGCCACTATGTATTGATGTTCTTTGTTGTTTCTAGTCAATACATATGCTTCTTAACCCATTGTCTCTCCCTCTGACCGTTTGTGACTCGTGTTATGAGTTGTCAATGTTGACCACACATAGTGGACTTATTCGGTCGTAGTCAGTGACGTGTGCATCCTTTGGTTGGTCACAGTGTACGCTAGCCATACCGTGCCACTGCGTGTTGAATGTCTTTGTACTTGCTAGTTGATAACTAGTGTTACCAAACCATTGTTTTCCCCTCTGACCATTTGTGACTCACGTTATGCGTTTTCAACGTTGACCACAAACTGTGAAATTCTTTTGGCCATGGTTTGTGACATATGCATACTTTGGTTGGTCACTGTGCATTGAAGCCACATTGTGCCACTACATATTGAAGGTATTTCTACTTGCTAGTCGATAAATAGTTATCACAAACCATTACCTTCCACCCTGACCATTTGTGACCCGTGTTATGAGTTGTCAAAGTTTACCACACTTAGTGACATTATTTGGTCATGGTCAGTGACATATGCCTACTTTGGTTGGTCATCGTGCATGGTCTCCACACCGTGCCACAACTTATTGAAGCCCCTTGTGCTTGCTATGTGATACTTGGTATTCCCAAACCATTGTTTCCCCCTCAGACCATTTGTGACTTGTATTATGAGTTGCAAGCGTTGACCACACAAAGCGGATTTCTTTGGTCAAATGCAGTATATATGCCTACTTTGGTCGGTCAATGTGCATGGTAGCCACACCGTGCTACTACTGACTGAAGGTCGTTGTACTTGGTAGTTGAGAACCGGTATTCCCATGGCATTGTTTCCTCTCCTGACCGTTTGTGACTCGTGTTATGGTTGGTCAACGTTGACCACCCATATTGAAATTTTCTGGACATCATCTCACATATGCCTAGTCTGGTTGTTCGGTGTGCATATTAACCACACCGTGCCACTACGTATTGAAGTTCTTTGTCCTTTCTAGTCAATACATATGCTTCTTAAACCATTGTCTCTCCCTCTGACCATGTGTGACTCGTGTTACGAGTTGTCAATGTTAACCACACATAATGGAATTATTCGGTCGTAGTCAGTGACGTATGCATCCTTTGGTTGGTCACTGTGCACGCTAGCCATACCGTGCCACTGCTTGTTGAAGGTCTTTGTACTTGCTAGTTGATAACTAGAGTTCCCAACCCATTAGTTTCCCCTCTGACCATTTGTGACTCATGTTATGCGTTTTCAACGTTGACCACACACTGTGAAATTCTTTTGGTCATGGTTTGTGACATATGCCTACTTTGGTTTGTCACTGTGCATTGAAGCCACTGTGTGCCACTACGTATGGAAGGTATTTGTACTTGCTAGTCGATAACTAGTATTGACAAACCATTGCCTTCCACCCTGACCATTTGTGACCCGTGTTATGAGTTGTCAAAGTTTACCACACTTAGTGACAGTATTTGGTCATGGTCAGTGACGTATGCCTACTTTGGTTGGTCATCGTGCATGGTCTCCACACCGTGCCACAATGTATTGAAGCCCCTTGTGCTGGCTATGTGATACTTGGTGTTCCCAAACCATTGTTTCCCCCTCTCACCATTTGTGACTCATATTATGAGTTGTCAACGTTGACCACACACCGCGGATTTCTTTGGTCAAAGGCAGTACATCTACCTACTTTGGTTGGTCATTGTGCATGGTAGCCACACCGTACTACTACTGACTGATGGTCGTTGTACTTGGTAGTTGGAATCTAGTATTCCCAACCCATTGCTTCCACCTCTGAAAAATCATGACCCATATTATGGGTTGTCAACGTTGACCACACATAGTGAAATTATTTGGTCATGGTAAGTGGCACATGCCTAATCTGGTTGGTCATTGTGCATGGTAGCCACACCGTTCCACTACTTGTTGAAAGGCTTTGCACTTGCTAGTCCATAAATAGCAAAAGCTTTCTCCCTTGACACCAGGTCAGTTTTTGTTGATTTGTTACGCGTAGGTGCCTTCACTGGAATACTCCCTCCCACCCCCCCCTAGAGGGATGTTCCGTGGACAACCTGGAGGATAGATTTGCGACCGCATTATGACACCCCCCCTAGCCCCCCACGGCTTAGGCTCAAAGGTAGAGTTGAGGTATCACAATACGGCCGCCCCCCCTCCCCCCCCGGGTCGCGAGCATATTCTATATTGCGCGCACGAGGATTCAAACCTAGGACCTATCGCTCCAGAATCTAGCTCGATAAGCACTAAGCCAACTCGCACGGTGTTCATATGATGTCCAAATGACATTATAAGGGTTCCTATGGGTAAATGGGCATAAAATAAGGGGGTATACAATTATAGGGTAGTTTTCAACATTATGAATGATAACAAAGTTAGTTTATTCATAAAAATTTGACGTAGACGGAATTTCAAAATTTGCAACTTTTAGCTTGAATAACCTCTCAACCATTGCTCTGATTGACCAGCCGTAAGAAGGAAAGTTGACAACACACAGTGAAACTCTTTTTATGATATTCAGTGACACAAGAATGCTTTGGTTGGTCATTGTGCATGGTAGCCACACCGTGCCACCACTTATCGAAGGTCTTTGTACTTGCTAGTCGATACCAAGTATTCCTAAACCTTTGTTTCTCCCCCTGTCCATTTTTCACTTGTATTCTGAGTTGTGAATGTTGACCACACAAACGAAACTTCTTTGTTCATGAGCAGTGATGTATGCCTACTTGGACAGGTCATTGTACCGTGCCAATGCATACCAAAGATATTTGTACTTGCTAGAAGATACATAGCGTTTTGAAACCATTGTTTCCCCCTCTGACCATTTGTGACTCGTGTCATGCGTTTTCAACGTTGACCACATGAAGTGAAATGTGTCGGTCATGGTTAGTGACATATGCATACTTTGGTTGGTCACTGTGCATTGAAGCCACATTCTGCCACTACATATTGAAGGTATTTGTACTTGCTAGTCGAAAGCTAGTATTCACAAACCATTACCGTCCACCCTGCCCATTTGTGACTCGTGTTATGAGGTGTCAAAGTTTACCACACTTAGTGACATTATTTGGTCATGGTCAGTGACATATGCCTACTTTGGTTAGTCATTGTGCATGGTCTCCACACCGTGCCACAGCGTATTGAAGCCCCTTGTGCTTGCTATTTGATACTTGATGTTCCCAAACCATTGTTTCCCCCTCTGACCATTTTTGACTTGTATGATGAGTTGTCAACGTTGACCACACACAGCGGATTTCTTTGGTCAAAGGCAGTACATATGCCTACTTTGGTCGGTCATTGTGCATGGTAGCCACACCGTGCTACTACTGACTGAAGGTCGTTGTACTTGGTTGTTGAGAACAAATATTTGCATAGCATTGTTTCCTCTCCTGACCGTTTGTGACTCGTGTTATGGTTGGTCAACGATGACCACCCATATTGAAATTCTCTGGTCATGATCTGTGACATATGCCTAGTTTGGTTGTTTGGTGTGCATATTAGCCACACCGTGCCAATACATATTGAAGTTCGTTGTCCTTTCTAGATGATACATAGGCTTCCCAAACCAGTGTCTCTCCCTCTGACCATTTGTGACTCGTGTTATGAGTTGTCAATGTTGACCACACATAGTGGACTTCTTCGGTCATATTCAGTGACGTATGCATCATTTGGTTGGTCATTGTGCACGCTAGCCATACCGTGCCACTACTTGTTGAATGTATTTGGACTTGCTAGTTGATAACTAGTGTTCCCGACCCATTGTTTTCCCCTCTGACCATTTGTGACTCGTGTTATGCGTTTTCAATGTTGACCACATTAAGTGAAATTTGTTGGTCATGGTTCGTGACATATGCATACTTTGGTTGGTCACTGTGCATTGAAGTCACATTGTGCCACTACATATTGAAGGTATTTGTACTTGTTAGTCGATAACTAGTATTCACAAATCATTACCGTCCACCCTGCCCATTTGTGACTCGTGTTATGAGGTGTAAAAGATTACCACACTTAGTGACATTATTTGGTCATGGTCAGTGACATGTGCCTACTTTGGTTGGTCATCGTGCATGGTCTCCAAACCGTGCCACAACGTATTGAAGCCCCTTGTGCTGGCTATGTGATACTTGGTGTTCCCAAACCATTGTTTCCCCCTCTAACCATTTGTGACTCGTATTATGAGTTGTCAACGTTGACCACACACAGCGGATTTCTTTGGTCAGAGGCAGTACATATGCCTACTTTGGTCGGTCATTGTGCATGGTAGCCACACCGTGCTACTACTGACTGAAGGTTGTTGTACTTGGTAGTTGAGAACCAATATTCGCATAGCATTGTTTCCTCTTCTGACCGTTTGAAATTCGTGTTATGGTTGGTCAACGTTGACCACCCATATTGAAATTCTCTGGTCATGATCAGTGACATATGCCTAGTTTGGTCGTTTGGTGTGCATATTAGCCACACCATGCCAATACGTATTGAAGTTCTTTGTCCTTTCTAGTCGATACATAGGCTTCCCAAACCATTGTCTCTCCCTCTGACCATTTGTGACTCGTGTTATGAGTTGTCAATATTGACCACACATAGTGGACTTCTTCGGTCGTATTGAGTGACGTATGCATCCTTTGGTTGGTCATTGTGCGCGCTAGCCATACCGTGCTACTACTTGTCGAAGGTCTTTGGACTTGCTAGTTGATAATCAGTGTTCCCAACCCATTGTTTTCCCCTCTGACCATTTGTGAATCGTGTTATGAGTTTTCAATGTTGACCACATGAAGTGAAATTTGTTGGTCATGGTTCGTGACATATGCATACTTTGGTTGGTCACTGTGCATTGAAGCCACATTGTGCCACTACATATTGAAGGTATTTGTACTTGCTAGTCGATAACTAGTATTCACAAACCATTACCGTCCACCCTGCCCATTTGTGACTCGTGTTATGAGGTGTCAAAGTTTACCACACTTAGTGACATTGTTTGGTCATGGTCAGTAACATATGCCTACTTTGGTTGGTCATCGTGCATAGTCTCCACACCGTGCCACAGCGTATTAAAGCCCCTTGTGCTTGCTATTTGATACTTGGTGTTCCCAAACCATTGTTTCCCCCTCTGACCATTTGTGACTCGTATTATGAGTTGTCAACGTTGACCACACACAGCGGATTTCTTTGGTCAAAGGCAGTACATATGCCTACTTTGGTCGGTCATTGTGCATGGTAGCCACACCGTGGTACTACTGACTGAAGGTCGTTGTACTTGGTGGTTGAGAGTTAATTTTTGCATAGCATTGTTTCCTATCCTGACCGTTTGTGACTCGTGTTATGGTTGGTCAACGTTGACCACCCATATTGAAATTCTCTGGTCATGATCAGTGACATATGCCTAGTTTGGTTGTTTGGTGTGCATATTAGCCACACCGTGCCAATACATATTGAAGTTCTTTGTCCTTTCTAGTCGATACATATGCGTCCCAAACCATTGTCTCTCCCTCTGACCATTTGTGACTCGTGTTATGAGTTGTCAATGTTGACCACACATAGTGGACTTCTTCGGTCGTATTCGGTGACGTATGCATCATTTGGTTGGTCATTGTGCACGCTAGCCATACCGTACCACTACTTGTTGAAGGTATTTGGACTTGCTAGTTGATAATTAGTGTTCCCAACCCATTGTTTTCCCCTCCGACCATTTGTCAATCGTGTTATGCGTTTTCAACGTTGACCACATAAAGTGAAATTTGTTGGTCATGGTTCGTGACATATGCATGCTTTGGTTGGTCACTGTGCATTGAAACCACATTGTGCCACTACATATTGAAGGTATTTGTACTTTCTACTCGATAACTAGTAGTCACAAACAATTATCTTCCACCCTGACCGTTTGTGACTCGTGTTATGAGTTGTCAAAGTTTACCAGACTTAGTGACATTACTTGGTCATGGTCAGTGACATATGCCTATTTTGGTTGGTCATCGTGCATGGTCTCCACACCGTGCCATAGCGTATTGAAGCCCCTTGTACTTGCTATTTGATACTTGGTGTTCCCAAACCTTTCTTTCCCCCTCTGACCATTTGTGACTTGTATTATGAGTTGTCAACGTTGACCACACACAGCGGATTTCTTTGGTCAAAGGCATTACATATGCCTACTTTGGTCGGTCATTGTTCATGGTAGCCACACCGTGCTACTACTGACTGAAGGTCGTTGTACTTGGTAGTTGAGAACCAATATTTGCATAGCATTGTTTCATCTCCTGACCGTTTGTGACTCGTGTTATGGTTGGTCAACGTTGACCACCAATATTGAAATTCTCTGGTCATGACCAGTGACATATGCCTAGTTTGGTTGTTTGGTGTGCATATTAGCCACACCGTGCCACTACATATTGAAGTTCTTTGTCCTTTCTAGTTGATACATAGGCTTCCCAAACCATTGTATCTCCCTCTGACCATTTGTGACTCGTGTTATGATTTGTCAATGTTGACCACACATAGTGGACTTCTTCAGTCGTATTCAGTGACGTATGCATCCGTTGGTTGGTCATTGTGCACGCTAGCCATACCATGCCACTACTTGTTGAAGGTCTTTGGACTTGCTAGTTGATAACTAGTGTTCCCAACCCATTGTTTTCCCCTTTGACCATTTGTGACTCGTGTTATGCGTTTTCAACGTTGACCACATGAAGTGAAATTTTTTGGTCATGGTTCGTGACATATGCATACTTTGGTGGGTCACTGTTGTGCCACTACATATTAAAGGTATTTGTACTTGCTAGTCGATAACTAGTATTCACAAACCATTATCTTCCCTCCTGACCATTTGTGACTCGTGTTATGAGTTGTCAAAGTTTACCATACTAAGTGACATTATTTGGTCATGGTCAGTGACATATGCCTACTTTGGTTGGTCATCGTGCATGGTCTCCACACCGTGCCACAGCGTATTGAAGCCCCTTGTGCTTGCTATTTGATACTTGGTGTTCCCAAACTATTCTTTCCCCCTCTGACCATTTGTGACTCGTATTATGAGTTGTCAACGTTGACCACACACAGCGGATTTCTTTGGTCAAAGGCAGTACATATGCCTACCTTGGTCGGTCATTGTGCATAGTAGCCACACCGTGCTACTAATGACTGAAGGTCGTTGTACTTGGTAGTTGAGAACCAATATTCGCATAGCATTGTTTCCTCTCCTGACCGTTTGTGACTCGTGTTATTGTTGGTTAATGTTGACCACCCATATTGAAATTCTCTGGTCATGATCAGTGACATATGCCTAGTTTGGTTGTTTGGTGTGCATATTAGCCACACTGTGCCACTACATATTGAAGTTCTTTGTCCTTTCTAGTCAATACATAGGCTTCCCAAACCAGTATCTCTCCCTCTGACCATTTGTGACTCGTGTTATGAGTTGTAAATGTTCATCACACATAGTGGACTGCTTCGGTCGTATTCAATGACGTATGCATCCTTTGGTTGGTCATTGTGCACGCTAGCCATACCGTGCCACTACTTGTTGAAGGTCTTTCGACTTGCTTGTTGATAACTAGTGTTCCCAACCCATTGTTTTCCCATCTGACCATTTGTGACTCGTGTTATGCGTTTTTAACGTTGACCACATGAAGTGAATTTGTTGCTCATGGTTCGTGACATATGCATACTTTGGTTGGTCACTGTGCATTGAAGCCATATTGTGCCACTAGATATTGAACGTATTTGTACCCGCTAGTCGATAACTAGTATTCACAAACCATTATCTTCCACCCTGACCATTTGTGACTCGTGTTATGCGTTGTCAACGTTTACCACACTTAGTGACATTATTTGGTCATGGTCAGTGACATATGCCTACTTTGGTTGGTCATCGTGCATGGTCTCCACACCTTGCCACAGCGTATTGAAGCCCCTTGTGCTTGCTATTTGATACTTGGAGTTCCCAAACCATTCTTTCCCCCTCTGACCATTTGTGACTCGTATTATGAGCTGTCAACGTTGACCACACACAGCGGATTTATTTGGTCAAAGGCAGTACATATGCCTACTTTGGTCGGTCATTGTGCATGGTAGCCACACCGTGCTACTACTGACTGGAGGTCGTTGTACTTGGTAGTTGAGAACCAATATTCGCATAGCATTGTTTCCTCTCCTGACCGTTTGTGACTCGTGTTATGGCTGTTCAACGTTGACCACCCATATTGAAATTCTCTGGGCATGATCAGTGACATATGCCTAGTTTGGTTGTTTGGTGTGCATATTAGCCACACCGTGCCACTACGTATTGAAGTTCCTTGTCCTTTCTAGTCAATACATAGGCTTCCCAAACCATTGTCTCTCCCTCTGACCATTTGTGACTCGTGTTATGAGTTGTCAATGTTGACCACACACAGTGGACTTCTTTGGTCATATTAAGTGATGTATGCATCCTTTGGTTGGTCATTGTGCAGGCTAGCCATACCGTGCCACTACTTGTTGACGGTCTTTGGACTTGCTAGTTGATAACTAGTGTTCCCAACCCATTGTTTTCCCCTCTGACCATTGGTGACTCGTGTTATGCGTTTTCAACGTTGACCACATGAAGTGAAATTTGTTGGTCATGGTTCGTGACATGTGCATACTTTGGTTGGTCACTGTGCATTGAAGCCACATTGTGCCACTACATATTGAAGGTAGTTGTACTTGCTAGTCGATAACTAGTATTCACAAACCATTACCTTCCACCCTGACCATTTGTGACCCGTGGTATGAGTTGTCAAAGTTTACCACACTCAGTGACATTATTTGGTCATGGTCAGTGACATATGCCTACTTTGGTTGGTCATCGTGCATGGTTTCCACACCGTGCAACAACGTATTGAAGCCCCTTGTGCTTGCTATGTGATACTTGGTGTCCCCAAATCATTGTTTCCCCCTCTGACTATTTGTGACTCGTATTATCAGTTTTCAGCGTTGACCACACACAGCAGATTTATTTGGTCAAAGGCAGTACATATGCCTACTTTGGCCGGTCATTGTGCATGGTAGCCACACCGTGCTACTACGGACTGAAGGTCGTTGTACTTGGTAGTTGAGAACCGATATTCCCATAGCATTGTTTCCTCTCCTGACCGTTTGTGACTCGTGTTATGGTTGGTCAACGTTGACCACCCATATTGAAATTCTCTGGTCATGATCAGTGACATATGCCTAGTTTGGTTGTTTTATGTGCATATTAGCTACACCGTGACACTATGTCTTGAATCTCTTTGTCAAATCTAGGTAATACATAGGCTTCCCAAACCATTGTCTCTCCCTCTGACTATTTGTGACTCGTGTTATGAGTTGTCAATGTTGACCACACATAGTGGACTTATTCGGTCGTAGTCAGTGACGTATGCATCCTTTGGTTGGTCACTGTGCACACTAGCCATACCGTGCCACTGCTTGTTGAAGGTCTTTGTACTTGCTAGTTGATAACTAGTATTCCCAACCCATTGTTTTCCCCTTTGACCATTTTTGACTCGTGTTATGTGTTTTCAACGTTGACCACATGAAGTGAAATTTGTTGTTCATGGTTAGTGACATATACATACTTTTGTTTGTCACTGTGCATTGAAGCCACATTGTGCCACTACATATTGAAGGTATTTGTACTTGCTAGTCGATAACTAGTATTCACAAACCATTATCTTCTACCCTGACCATTTGTGACTCGTGTTATGAGTTGTCAGAGTTTACCACACTTAGTGACATTAGTTGGTCATGGTCAGTGACATATGCCTACTTTGGTTGGTCATCGTGCATGGTCTCCTTACCGTGCCACAGCGTATTGCAGCCCCTTGTGCTTGCTATTTGATACTTGATGTTCCCAAACCATTGTTTTCCCCTCTGACCATTTACGACTCGTATATGAGTTGTCAACGTTGACCACACACAGCAGATTTATTTGGTCAAAGGCAGTACATATGCCTACTTTGGTCGGTCATTGTGCATGGTAGCCACACCATGGTACTACTGACTGAAGGTCGTTGTACTTGGTAGTTGAGAACCGATATTCCCATAGCATTGGTTTATATCCTGACCATTTGTGACTCGTGTTATGGTTGGTCAACGTTGACCACCCATACTGAAATTCTTTGGTCATGATCAGTGACATATGCCTAGTTTTGTTGTTTGGTGTGCATATGAGCCACACCGTGCCACTACGTATTGAAGTTCTTTGTCCTTTCTAGTCAATACATAGGCTTCCCAAACCATTGTCTCTCCCTCTGACCATTTGTGACTCGTGTTATGAGTTGTCAATGTTGACCACACATAGTGGACGTATTTGTCTGTAGTCAGTGACGTATGCATCCTTTGGTTGGTCACTGTGCATTGAAGCCACATTGTGCCACTACATATTGAAGGTATTTGTACTTGCTAGTCGATAACTAGTATTCACAAACCATTATCTTCTACCCTGACCATTTGTGACTCGTGTTATGAGTTGTCAATGTTGACCACACATAGTGGACTTCTTCGGTCGTATTCAGTGACGTATGCATCCTTTGGTTGGTCATTGTGCAGGCTAGTCATACTGTGCCACTGCTTGTTGAAGGTCTTTGGACTTGTTAGTTGATAACTAGTGTTCCCAGCCCATTGTTTTCCCCTCCGACCATTTGTGACTCGTGTTCTGCGTTTTCAACGTTGACCACATGAAGTACAATTTGTTGGTCATGGTTCGTGACATGTGCATACTTTGGTTGGTCAGTGTGCATTGAAGCCACATTGTGCCACTACATATTGAAATTATTGGTACTTGCTAGTCGATAATTAGTATTCACAAACCATTATCTTCCACCTTGACCATCTGTGACTCGTGTTATGAGTTGTCAAAGTTTACCACACTCAGTGACATTATTTGGTCATGGTCACTGACATATGCCTACTTTGGTTGGTCATCGTGCATGGTCTCCACACCGTGCAACAGCGTATTGAAGCCCCTTGTGCTTGCTACTTGATACGTGGTGTTCCCAAAACATTCTTTCCCCCTGTGACCATTTTTGACTCGTATTATGAGTTGTCAACGTTGACCACACACAGCGGATTTCTTTGGTCAAAGGCAGTACATATGCCTACTTTCGTCCTTCATTGTGCATGGTAGCCACACCGTGCTACTACTGACTGAAGGTCGTTGTACTTGGTAGTTGAGAACTGATATTTCCATAGCATTATTTCATCTCCTGACAGTTTGTGACTCGTGTTATGGTTGGTCAACGTTGACCATCCATATTGAAATTCTCTGGACATCATCTGGCATATGCCTAGTCTGGTTGTTTGGTGTGCATATTAGCCACACCGTGCCACTACGTATTGAAGTTCTTTGTCCTTTCTAGTCAATACATAGGCTTTCCAAACCATTGTCTCTCCCTCTGACTATTTGTGACTCGTGTTATGGGTTGTCAATGTTGACCACACATAGTGGACTTAATCGGTCGTAGTCAGTGACGTATGCATCCTTTGGTTGGTCACTGTGCACGGTAGCCATACCGTGCCACTGCTTGATGAAGATCTTTGTACTTGCTAGTTGATAACTAGTGTTTCCAAACCATTGTTTTCCCCTCTGACCATTTGTGACTCATGTTATGCGTTTTCAACGTTGACCACACACTGTGAAATTCTTTTGGTCATGGTTTGTGACATATGCATTCTTTGGTTGCTCACTGTGCATTGAAGCCACATTGTGCCACTACATATTGAAGGTATTTGTACTTGCTAGTCGATAACTAGTATTCACAAACCATTACCTTCCACCCTGACCATTTGTGACCCGTGGTATGAGTTGTGAAAGTTTACCACACTTAGTGACATTATTTGGTCATGGTCAGTGACATATGCCTACTTTGGTTGGTCATTGTGCATGGTCTCCACACCGTGCCACAACGTATTGAAGCCCCTTGTGCTTGCTATGTGATACTTGGTGTTCCCAAACCATTGTTCTCCCCTCTGACCATTTGTGACTCGTATTATGAGTTGTCAGCGTTGACCACACACAGCGGATTTCTTTGGTCAAAGGCAGTACATATGCCTACTTTGGCCGGTCATTGTGCATGGTAGCCACACCGTGCTACTACTGACTGACGGTCGTTGTACTTGGTAGTTGAGAACCGATGTTCCCATAGCATTGTTTCCTCTCCTGACCGTTTGTGACTCGTGTTATGGTTGGTCAACGTTGACCACCCATATTGAAATTCTTTGGTCATGATCAGTGACATATGCCTAGTTTGGTTCTTTGGTGTGCATATTAGCTACACCGCGCCACTATGTATTGAAGTTCTTTGTCAAATCTAGTCAATACATAGGCTTCCAAACCATTGTCTCTCCCTTTGACCATTTGTGACTCATGTTATGAGTTGTCAATGTTGACCATACATAGTGGACTTATTCGGTCGTATTCAGTGACGTATGAATCCTTTGGTTGGTCACTGTGCACGCTAGCCATACCGTGCCAGTACTTGTTGAAGGTCTTTGTACTTGCTAGTTGATAACTAGTGTTCCCAACCCATTGTTTTCCCCTCTGACCATTTGTGACTCGTGTTATGCGTTTTCAACGTTGACCACATGAAGTGAAATTTGCTGGTCATTGTTAGTGACATATACATACTTTTGTTGGTCACTGTGCATTGAAGCCACATTGTGCCACTACATATTGAAGGTATTTGTACTTGCTAGTCGATAACTAGTATTCACAAACCATTGTCTTCCACCCTGACCATTTGTGACTCGTGTTATGAGTTTTCAAAGTTTACCACACTTAGTGACATTAGTTGGTCATGGTCAGTGACATATGCCTACTTTGGTTGGTCATCGTGCATGGTCTCCTTACCGTGCCACAATGTATTGCAGCCCCTTGTGCTTGCTATTTAATACTTGGTGTTCCCAAACCATTGTTTCCCCCTCTGACCATTTGTGACTCGTATATGAGTTGTCAACGTTGACCACACACAGCAGATTTCTTTGGTCAAAGGCAGTACATATGCCTACTTTGGTCGGTCATTGTGCATGGTAGCCACACCATGCTACTACTGACTAAAGGTCGTTGTACTTGGTAGTTGATAACCGATATTCCCATAGCATTGTTTTATCTCCTGACTGTTTGTGACTCGTGTTATGGTTGGTCAACGTTGATCACCCATATTGAAATTATCTGGTCATGATCAGTGACATATGCCTAGTTTGGTTGTTTGGTGTGCATATTAGCCACACCGTATCACTACGTATTGAAGTTATTTGTCCTTTCTAGTCAATACATAGGCTTCTTAACCATTGTCTCTCCCTCTGACCATTTGTGACGCGTGTTATGAGTTGTCAATGTTGACCACACATAGTGGACTTGTTCAGTCGTAGTCAGTGACGTATGCATCCTTTGGTTGGTCACTGTGCACGCTAGCCATACCGTGCCACTGCTTGTTGAAGGTCTTTGTACTTGCTAGTCGATAACTAGTGTTCCCAACCCATTTTTTTCCCCTCTGACCATTTGTGACTCGTGTTATGTGTTTTCAACGTTGACCACACACTGTGAAATTCTTTTGTTCATGGTTGGTGACATATGCATACTTTGGTTGGTCATTGTGCATTGAAGCCACATTGTGCCACTACATATTGAAGGTATTTGTACTTGCTAGTCGATAACTAGTATTCACACACCATTATCTTCCACCCTGACCATTTGTGACTCGTGTTATGAGTTGACAAAGTTTACGACACTTAGTGACAGTATTTGGTCATGGTCAGTGACATATGCTTACTTTGGTTGGTCATCGTGCATGGTCTCCACACCATGCCACAATGTATTGAAGCCCCTTGTGCTTGCTCTTTGACACTTGGTGTACCCAGACCATTCTTTCCCCCTCTGACCATTTGTGACTCGTATTATGAGTTGTCAACGTTGACCACACACAACGGATTCCTTTGGTCAGAGGCAGCACATATGCCTACTTTGCTCGTTCATTGTGCATGGTAGCCACACCGTGCTACTACTGACTGAAGGTCGTTGTACTTGGTAGTTGAGAACCGATATTTCCATAGCATTGTTTCATCTCCTGACCGTTTGTGACTCGTGTTATGGTTGGTCAACGTTGACCATCCATATTGAAACTTTGGACATCATCTGACATATGCCTTGTCTGGTTGTTTGGTGTGCATATTAGCCACACCGTGCCACTACGTATTGATGTTCTTTGTCCTTTCTAGTCAATACATAGGCTTCTTAAACCATTGTCTCTCCCTCTGACCATTTGTGACTCGTGGTACGAGTTGTCAATGTTGACCACACATAGTGCACTTATTCGGTCGTAGTCAGTGACGTATGCATCCTTTGGTTGGTCATTGTGCACGCTAGCCATACTGTGCCACTGCTTGTTGAAGGTCTTTGTACTTGCTAGTTGATAACTAGTGTTCCCAACCCATTGTTTTCCCCTCTGACCATTTGTGACTCCTGTTATGCGTTTTCAACATTGACCACATGAAGTGAAATTTGTTGGTCATGGTTAGTGACATATATATACTTTTGTTGGTCACTGTGCATTGGAGCCACGTTGTGCCACTACATATTGAAGGTATTTGTACTTGCTAGTCGATAACTAGTATTCACAAATCATTATCTTCCACCTTGACCATTTGTGACTCGTGTTATGAGTTTTCAAAGTTTACCACTCTTAGTGACATTAGTTGATCATGGTCAGTGACATATGCCTACTTTGGTTGGTCATCGTGCATGGTCTCCTTACCGTGCCACAGCGTATTGCAGCCCCTTGTGCTTGCCATTTGATAATTTGTGTTCCCAAACCATTGTTTCCCCCTCTGACCATTTGTGACTCGTATATGAGTTGTCAACGTTGACCACACACAGCATATTTCTTTGGTAAAAGGGTTATTGTGGTTATTGTGGAAAACAGGTGATGGTTATTGTGGAAAACAGGTGATGAATGACACAGGGCTGTTGCTGCCTTGGATGGTGGTGGTCTGGAGGTGTTGAGGACATTGTAGGAGGAGGAAGGGATGTTGTTGCTCTGAGGGCATGTGGTAGTCGGGAGAACCGGAGAAGACGGTTGCTTGTTGTTGTCTTCAATTGGTGAAGGACTGTTTGAGATTGTAGACGTTGCTGCCTCATAGGGCGACAAGGTAAGAAGGTGGCAGGAGATATTGGTTGTTGACTGGAGAGGCTTGTGCTTGTGAGATGCTGCTGGTGGTGAAATGACAGTTGAGGCTGCTGAGTGTGAGGCCGCAGTGATGAACTGAGAGTGTTTCTGGTGTTGCCAGTGGAAATGGGTCCAAAATGCTACTGAAACGTAGCCAAGGACAAGAGGGAACATCGGTGAAGAGAAGGACCGGGGTCTGCTGGCACGTGTTGATTCTATTGTTACGGATGCAACAGGGAGCAGTTACTGTTTGTGAGGGAAATGCTGGGCCATGTTTCTTGTTGGTGTGGGTTGCTTCTGCTGCTGAGATGGAGGAAGTGTTTCTTGGTGGCGGGCGGCTGGTGCTATCAACGACTGTTGCTGCTGCTTGTGTTACCGCTTCTGATGTGATGTGAGTCCAGTACCATCACTTGGCTGTGTCCATACACAGGGAGGTGATGATCCTGGTTCATTTGCTGCAGGATAAATGAGGAGAGGATATGGTGGCTGCTGCTGGATGTTGTAGAAGATGCAGAAGTGCGCTTTGGCGGAGTAGGTCAGCTTGACGAAGGATTTGGTGGATGGATGGATGGAGTTCTCTTTCACTGAGAGCAGAGTTGATAATGGAGTGACTGGAGTGGGGCTGTGATGTCTACGGTGAGGGAGAGGGCGTTTGGACTGCTACTGCTACTGCTCCTTCTGCTGCTGCTGTTGGAGATGATGTTGCTGGCCAGTCGGTAGGGCATGTCAGGCGGCGGGAAGAAGCGATGCTGCTACTGCAATGTCTTTAGGTACTGTGTCCATACACAGCATCATCCACATTTTAGTAGAGCGAGTGACGGCAACTCGGTTGGCTTGGAGGGACGACGAGACGCGGTGTGGCGTTTCAGGCATCAGAGTTGCGGAGGAGAGCGGAGGCGGATGCAGGTTCCTTCCCTGCGTTCTGATACCATGTCAGGAAAATGGAGGAGCTGCTGGTGGTATGAAGAAGACTGAGATGATGCAATTTAGTTAGATGGAGGTTTATAGGAAGGTGCAGGAAGATGACGGATGCATGACGTCATGGTAGAGACTTCAGAGGAACAACGGAGACTGGCAAGATGGACAGGCGGGTTGCACACGATGGAGGCGATCATGGATATGGGCCGATGATGATGTACTGAGGCAATACTGCGAGTGTAGGCACGAGGAGCGGAAGCGACGAGTTGCTTATGCGTGGGCGCAGTCCACGTGGACGGGCGCTGAGAGGCGGCTGGCAATGCATGTAAGTGCCTCAGCCTTGCGGCGGGCAACGTCAAAGGTAAACTGGAAGGGGCAGCAATTGGATGTAAGTAGGAGTGCCTCAGCCTTGCGGCGGGCAACGGCAGACGGAGAATGCAAGGGGAGCGCCACAGCACGTAGGCGGGCAGCAGCTATGCAGTGGACGCGACGACGGATGGAGGAGCGGCAATGACAAGCTGGGGTGCCTCAGCCTTGCGGCGGGCAACGACAAAAGGGATGAATGACTGATTGATTGATAGGCAACTAGTACATTGAGCTACCTAGGCATAAGTAGTGGTGTCAACTATCCTAAGAGTAGAGTTACTTGTCCTATGGTGGACGGAACGTGTGGAACCGTCGGAGTCGCCCTGTGGTGGTGACCGTTGCTGGTGCTCCTGCACCTGGAGAGAAACGGGAAAGCTGCGACGTGGGGCGGTTCGAAGCTTGTGGGTTGCGCCGCTCATGCGAGTCGCTGCAGGATGGCGAGCCGCTTTCTCGGACATGTTCTTCGTTGTAGGTGAGGCCTGCGAGAAAGAGGTCGTGCAGTCTCATTGTCGTCACGTGTGTACCGCGCCGCGATGTTGGTGGAGGCTTATCGGTCGCCGGGGTTGGCCGGTTGCCGTCAAGGCGACCGTTGGTCGGTCGTCCTGCTGAGCAGGACTCCTTGGTGCTGAACTCGAGGGGGTTATTTTTCTGGATTTTCCCGAAGTGCCCCGTCTCGGTGTCCGAGTTGGTCAGCATGGCTTTTTCTTGGCATACCCGATAGAACCCTTGGTCTTGTGACATTATTGCGTATTTCTGACAGCAAACAGCGCGACTACAGGACGTGATATTGTCGGTGCACGGATCTTGTTGATGCGTGTTCATTGAGATTCGTGTGGTTCTTTTCTTGTGGGTTCTCGGATGTGTTCTGATCTTCTCGCTTGTTTCTCTTCTTTATTTCCGACACGTGTAAGTGCGTGTAAGTGCGTGTATGTGCGTGTAAGCACATGTAAGTGTGTGTAACTGCGTATAAGTGCATGTAAGTGCATTTAAAAGCGTGTAAGGGCGTGTAAGTGTGTGTAAGTGCATGTAAGTGCGTATAAGTACGTGTAAGTGCGTGTAAGTGTGTGTAAGTGCGTGTAACTCCATGTAACTGCATGTAAGTACGTGTTAGTGTGTGTAAGTACGTATAAGTACGTGTAAGTGCATGTAACTGTGTGTAAGTGAGTGTAAGAGTGTGTAAGTACGTGTAAGTGTGTGTAAGTGCATGTAAGTGCGTATAAGTACGTGTAAGTGCGTGTAAGTGTGTGTAAGTGCATGTAAGTACGTGTAAGTACGTGTAAGTGTGTGTAAGTGTGTGTAACTGCGTGTAACTGGGTGTAAGTGTGTGTAAGTACGTGTGAGTACATGTAAGTGCGTATAAGTACGTGTAAGTGCTTGTAAGTGCGTGTAAGTACGAGTAAGTGCATGTAAGTGCGTGTAAGTGTGTATACGTATGTATAAGTGCGTGTAAGTGTGTGTAAGTATGTGTAAGTGCATGTAAGTGTGTGTAAGTGGGTGTAAGTGCGTGTAAGTGCGTGTAAGTGCGTGTAAGTGCGTGTAAGTGCGTGTAAGTGCGTGTAAGTGCGTGTAAGTGTGTGTAAGTGCGTGTAAGTGCATGTAACTTCGTGTAAGTTTGTGTAAGTATGTGTAAGTACGTGTAAGTGTGTGTAAGTGCATGTAATTGCGTATAAGTGCGTGTAAGTGCGTGTAAGTACGTTTAAGTGTGTGTGAGTACGTGTAAGTGCGTGTAAGTGCGTGTAACTGCGTGTAACTGCGTGTAAGTGGATATAAGTATGTGTAAGTACGTGTAAGTGCGTGTAAGTGCGTGTAAGTGCGTGTAAGTGCGTGTAAGTGCGTGTAAGTGTATGTAGGTGTGTGGAAGTACGTATAAGTGCACGTAAGTGCTTGTAAGTGCGTGTGAGTATGTGTAAGTGTGTGTAAGTGCGTGTAAAATCGTGTAAGTACGTGTAAGTGCCTGTAAGTTCAATTATCTCCATGTAAGTGCGTGTAAGTGCGTGTAAGTGCGTGTACAAGCGTGTAAGTGCGTGTAAGTGTGTGCAAGTGCGTGTAAGTGTGTGTAAGTGTGTGTAAGTGCATGTAAGTGCATGTAAGTGCGTGTAAGTACGTGTAAGTGCGTGTAAGTACGTGTAAGTGCGTGTAAGTACGTGTAAGTGCATGCAAGTGTGTGTAAGTACGTGTAAGTGCGTGTAAGTGCATGTAAGTGTGTGTAAGTACGTGTAAGTGCATGTAAGTGCGTGTAAGTACGTGTAAGTGT
>SZWC01000380.1:218081-251597 GCA_023375785.1 Penium margaritaceum
GTACCCTAGGCACAGGCACAGGTACCCTAGGCACAGGCGCAGGTACCCTAGGCACAGGCGCAGGTACCCCTTGCACAGGCGCAGGTACCTTAGGGACAAGCTCAGGTACACTAGGCACATGCGCAGGTTCCCTGGGCACAGGCGCAGGTACCCTAGGCACAGGCGCAGGTACCCTAGGCACAGGCGCACGTACCCTAGGAACAGGCGCAGGTACCATGGGCACAGGCGCACGTAACCTAGGCACAAGCGCATGTACCATAGGCCCAAATGCAGGTACACTAGGCACGGTCGCAGGTACCATAGGCACTGGCCCATGTAACATGGGAAGAGGCACACGTACCCTAGGCACAGGCGCAGGTACCCTAGGCATAGGCGCATGTAACCTGGGTACAGGCGCAGGTACCCTAGGCACAGGCGCAGGTACTCTAGGCACAGGCGCAGGTACCATAGGCATAGGTGCAGGTACCGTAGGCACAGGCGCACGTACCCTAGGCACATGCGCAGGTACCCTAGGCACACGCACAGGTACCCTAGGCACAGGCACAAGTACCCTAGGCACACGAGCAGGTACCCTAGGGACAGGCGCAGGTACCCTAAGCACAGGCGCAGGTACCCTAGGCACAGGCACAAGTACCCTCAGCATAGGCGCAGGTACCCTATGCACAAGCGCAGGCACCCTAAGCACAAACGTATGTACCCGAGGCACAGGCACATGCGTAGGTACCCTATGCACAAGCGCAGGTACCCTAGGCACACGCGCAGGTACCCCTTGCATAGGCGCGGGTACCTTAGGGACATACGCAGGTTCCCTAGGCACAGGCGCAGATACCCTAGGCACAGGTGCAGGTACCTTAGGCACAGGCGCATGTACCCTAGGCACAGGTGCAGGTACCCTAAGCATAGGCATAGATACATTAGGAACAAGCGCAGCTAACCTGGGCACAAGCGCAGGTACCCTAGGCACAGGCGCATGTACCCTGGGCACAGGCATAGGTACCCTAGGCAAAAGCACAGGTACCCTAGGCACAGGCGCAGGTACCCTAGGCACAGGCGCACGTACCCTAAGCACAGGCGCACGTACCCTGGGCATAGGCGCAGGTAACCTGTGCACAGGCGCACGCATCCTAGGCACAGGCGCAGGTATCTGAGGGCCAGACGCACGTACCCTAGGCACAGGCACAGGTACCCTAAGCACAGGCGCAGGTACCCTAGGCACAGGCGCAGGTACCCTCAGCACAGGCGCAGGTACCCTAGACGAAGGCACAAGTACCCTAGGCACAGGCGAAGGTACCCTAGGCACAGCCGCAGATGTCCCAGGCACAGGCGCAGGTACCCTAGGCACAGGCGTAGGTACCTTAGTCACACGCGCAGGTACTGTAGGCACAGGCACAGGTACCTTATGCACAGTCCCAGGCACCCCAGGCACAGGAACGGGTACCCTAGGAACATGCGCAGGTACCCTAGGAAGAGGCGCAGGTACCCGAAGCACAGACGCAGGTACCCTAGGCACAGTCGCAGGTATCCTCAGCACTAGTGCAGGTACCTTAAGCACAGGCGCTGGTACCCTAGGCACAGGCGCAAGTACCCTAGGTACAGGTGCAGGTACCTTACGCACAGGCGCAGACACCCTAGGCACAGGCGCAGGTACCCTAAGCAAAGGTGCAGGTACCCTGGACACAGGAGCAGGTACCCCAGGCACAGGCGCATGTAACTTGGGCACCGGTGCAGGTACCCTAGGCACAGGCACAGGTACCCTAGGCACAGGCGCAGGTACCCTAGGCACAGGCGTAGGTACCCTAGGCACATGCGTATGTACCCTATGCACAGGCGCAGGTACCCTAGGCATAGGCGCACATACGCTAGGCACAGGCGCAAGTACCCTAAGCACAGGCGCAGGTACCCTAGGCACATGCGCAGGTACCCTAGGCACAAGCGCACGTACCCTAGGCATAAGCGCAGGTACCCTAAGTATAGGCGCAGGTACATTAGGCACAGGCGCAGGTACCCTAGGGACAGGCGTAGGTATCCTAAGCACAGACGTAGGTACCCTATGCACAAGGGTAGGTACCCTAGGCACAGGCATAGGTACCCGAAGCAAAGGCGCACGTTCCCTAAGCATATGCACATGTACCCTAGGCACAGGCGCAGGATCTCTAGGGACAGGCAAAGTTACCCTAGGCACAAGGGCAGGTACCATAGGCATAGGCGCAGGTACCATAGGCACAGGCGCAAGTACCCTTTAAGACAGTGATGCCCCCAATTTTGCCGCGTCCTTGTCCCTCTCCGCGGGTGGCTCTGATCCGCGCTGATCCGCGGAACAGGCTTCTCACTGCTACTGCTGGTCTTCAGGTGCGCAGCAAGACTCCATCCGCTATCCACGGACCACAGCTTTGGAACCTCAGCGCAGGCACCTCACCGGTGAGTGACGCTCCGCGATTCACTTCTTACGACACGGGAGTCCACCACCTCGTGACGTCCGACTCCTCTCCACGGAAACCTCGTTCCGCGGACGTGTGTAAGTAGGGGATACCGCCGGCAGCTCACCTCACTTGGACTCTTGGTCCTCCACGCACTTAACCCCTCGGTCCGCGGACCTAGCTCCGCGGGCAATTGAGGACAGGAGAGCAATGGGCATAGCACTGAAGTGAGAGTGGGTAATTGTCTTTGATACAGCTGGATGCAGAGTACATGGATTACTTAGGTAAGCGAGCAAGTCTGAGTTGCACTAGTGCTATTGTCAGTCGGGCCCTTTTCTACTTGGGATTCCGCATAGCGTGTCTACACGCTGTCGGTCTCATCCCTCTCACACCATCCTATCTCCTCCTATTTGGACTGCACGCGGTGCGGCTACGCACCGCGGGTCTTGTCCACGCACACACACTGCCTATCTTCTGCTGGTCATTTCCTTCATCCGCGGCTCGTGCACGCGATTCTTCGTGTTCTTCCTTGAATCTTCTGTCCCCGCAATGCGTCTTCCCGGCACTCCTCCTTGATTACCGCTGTCAGCCTTGTGTTCTGATTGGTCGTGTTTCTGCCGCTTTTCTCCTGTCATCCGGTCAGCCGGCGGATGTCTCGCACGTCCGATGCTCCACTTTCACTTTCCATCTTCCCATAGTTCAGCTCTTGTTCCCTTTTCACCGCGGTCTTTCCCGCCGGGCCATCTTTCTCGCCACCGCCACTAGATTCCGTGCCACCCCACGCTCTACCGCAACCTCATTGCGGGAGCCAGCTTCCCGCGCGGATCAATCCCTGGCAAGATCTTTCTCCGCGGATCTGCTAGACCGCGGAAGCAACCTTCCGCGGATCCATGGCTTCCGCCGTGGAGATGTGGTGAATTACCGCCTGACACTGATGCCCCCAACCCCTCTTTTTTCAAGACTCTGCCCCTGAGTCTCGTCTGCGCAGCAGGCGCGTGAACTTTCCTTGCGGTCCTGGCCGCTGCCGTTGTTGGCAGGGATGACAGTATGTTTCCACTTCCCCTCCCTCTCGTTGGTACATAGCATAACACTCTTGATGTACATACAGCTGGCAACCTTCACATCGGGCTCCTGCGGTGATGTCTTCCGCTCCCAGTCATCTTTAGCAGGTTGAGCAATGTGGGATCCGTTCGTATGTCCTACAACTGGTGCAGCGGTACACCATATGTCCCTCCTCACTCCTTCCCACTCCTGCAGCGCACTGCGCATGGGCCCGTCCTCCGCAATGCTCACAATGACATGCCATCCCTGTGAAGATTCCTCCGAATCCATCTCCGTAGCAACGCAGCCGGGAGCTCTCTGTCCCCCAATCCTCTTTTCGGGCCTGAGCGAGGCAGCGGTGACAGGTCCATACTCATTCCTTACCCCTTTTGCCATACCGCTGGTGACACATCGTCAGGCACATGCCACATCCCTTCCCGAATTCTGCCATCCCTCCCCGGCAGGCAGCGCATGCAGGTTCTCGGGTCTCTGCGGTGAAGCAAAGGTAACAGCCCGTCTCCAGAAGCTCATTGCCCACACATTGGTGACATTGGCCCTTCCATGCGGAGCTGCCCGTCACCAGGCATTTGTGGTTGGGGAGCCTCATGCAGACAGCACACTTTCCCTCATTCTGCACCGTCTTCAGGCATGTGGGACATGCCGCGGATTGATGCCTCTCCTCCCCCAATTCCTCCTCTTCTTCCGACTCTTCCTCCTCCCCTTCCTCGTTCACTCGGCGTGCCTTGCGAACGCCTCGTCGCCTTTCGATCTCCTCCATGCACCTCTGCACACCGCGGCTCCACTTCGCCCTCCGCGTCCATCACGAGGCGGCGCTAGACAACCAGTGCAAATTTGGCGGTGGCACTAGCCACAATCATGCAGTTCCACTCCCCACCATTGGCTGCATTGGGCATACCTCTTTTCCTCCAGTTCCTTCTGCCTCTTTTCTTCTGCCGCGACACGTCCCTCCGCCTGCCACTGTCTCATCGTGGTCCCAGACACCGTGCGCGGACCTTTCCGTCGCTCATTGGGTCCCTCCTCTTCCTTTTCTTCATCCTCCTCCTCCTCCTCTGGATCCCATCTTCCGCGGGGTGGTGCTCCCCCAGCACCGGGTCCCGCTCCTTCTTCCTCCTGTTGCTTCTTCACAGCTTCCTCCTCAGCTGCCTCCCTGAAGCATCGCAAGCAGGTGCGATTTCTTCCAATGCAGGGCTTGGAGGCCCCGCCGGCGTATTGATGTACGGGTTTTCCGCACACTCGGCACACTACCTTTAGACGTAGCTCAGCAGGGAGATTTTCTCCGCACCACACACATGGACCAGTGTAGGTGGCCAGTGTTGTGGGGCTCATTGGTACCACAGTCCGCAGTGGTGCCTCCCGGGATGGCTGCTCGGTCACTCCTGCCACGGTCCGTTGCTCGGACACGTCTGCGGGCTCCTTTTTCTGCCTGCTCCCGCTGCTCCCTCTACTCCGGTTACTGCTCTCGCCGTGGCTGCTCTCGTTGTGGTTCCTTCCTCACCTCCTCCACAGCCAGTTCGCGGACATCTGATTCTTCCTCATCCACCTCCTCGTGTTCCTGGCTCCATTCCTGCTCCTGCTGCGACACCTGTTCTTCACAGACGTCTAGTACCTCCTCTGCTCTCCATCCCCGCGAGCCCTTCCGCTGTCCCAGGGGCGGTAGGCGTCTTCTTGTCCCCGGGATGTGCGTTTGCCACGCTGGTGGCAGCAGCACAAACTCTGTGGCTGGATAACTGCGATCGCTGAATCTTTCCGGTCCCTCCAGCCACACTTGCCCTGCCTCAATGCTGGCCACGCGGTACACCTCCCGTGGTTCTCCTGCCTCTCGTCCCGCATTGGGGAAGGGGCAAAAATACACCAAGTGACCCTCTTCAATGGGCCCATGGTTCAGCCATCGGTTAGTTGCATCACATCCGCGCCAGGCAGNCACACTTGCCCTGCCTCAATGCTGGCCACGCGGTACACCTCCCGTGGTTCTCCTGCCTCTCGTCTCGCATTGGGGAAGGGGCGAAAATACACCAAGTGGCCCTCTTCAATGGGCCCATGGTTCATCCATCGGTTAGTTGCATCACATCCGCGCCAGGCAGCGACAGAACCCCTCAGCCGCGCTTCTGCTCGCATAGCCTTCGTCTTCTCACATCGCTCGCGGAACCATTCTGCGACCTCCCTGTCCTCTTCCTCCTCCGAGCGCTTTCCTTGTTCCTCTGGGCAAGTGGCAGCCTTAGCGGCTTCTGGGGCAAACCCATTGTCGCTCGCGGTGGTTGGCCAAAGAGCAGCATGTGTGGTGAGAAGGAGGTTGCACGACTGTGTGTTATGTTGATGAAGTATGCTGTCTTCTTCAGCTTCTCTGCCCAGCTGCTGCCCTCCGCGGTGGCCACTGCTCGCTCCAATATTTCGTGCACCCGCTCCACTTGCCCCTGGGACTCTGGCCTGTACCGCCCAGAGTGTACGTGGCGGACCCCCCATTCCTCCAGCTCCTCTCTGAAGGCCCCCGTGAATTCGGTACCGTTGTCACTGTGCACCACGCTGCATCCTCCAAAACGGTAAAAGATCTCCTCGCGAATGAATTTTGCCGCGGTGGCAGAGTTCTTGTTGGGTACAGCGCGGACCCAGAGGTATTTCGTGAAATGGTCTACTGCTAGAATCCAGTACCGGTTCCCTTGGTCGCGGTGCGCGCGGGGGCCGTGGAAGTCGATAATGATATTCTCCAGCGGCTCACCGATGGGGGAAGGTTGGAACAGCGGCTGGTCTCTTGGTGTGGTTTTTTGCGCTCGCTTGCAGGGGGCGCAGTGCTGCACCACTTCCTTGATGAGGGCGACCAGATTGGGGACATGAACGATGGGCGCCAGGCGGTCCTTTAGTGCCTGCGTGCCGGTGTGGTCATGGCGGTGGTATGCTTCCACAACCGCCTTCTGTAGCGTGGGCGGGGGTACCCACAGGACGCGCGGAGTTTGTTTCCAGAGGCGGCCTTCCTCCCATGCGTAGTGTTCACACAGACGGGCCAGATCATCCTTCTTCCTTTGGTCAAAGTCTACACCTAGCCGTGTCTCCAGATCCGCGTACACCTTTTTTGCCTCCGCCTTCTGCTACTCCTTGCTGCTGGCGCGGAGGAGGATGTGGGCGGTCTGCCATATCCGCCAGTCCTGCGTCTCCATAGGCCCCTTTCTTCCCGCTTTTTCTACCCCCGCTTCCCCCGTCTTTCGTTTTGTCTCTAGTACTCGTGCCGGCAATCCGCGCGCTCATCTTGCATCCTGCTCCGCTTTCATTGCCTCAAATGTCCTGCGGTTGTCTTCATCGTAGACTGGCGGCTCCCTGTCCCAAGAGTCAGGTGCAGGGAATAGCCAGAGGATCCCCACCGCCCGAAGTTCTCCTTAATCCCACTGGTCACACAACCTGGTCTCAGTGGGTCCTCCCAGCCGTCTGCCGCGTCCACCAGCGCGGTGCAGTTCAATCACCTCCTTTTTCTACGGAGCTACCCCTGGAGCTCGCAGCAGTCCCTGGTTCCGTGTGAGAGGCTGTTCCTCCTCCGATTCTCCTGGTGATTAACTGATTTTATAGACCACCATCACCGTCGCTTCCTTTTCCACGCGTCCCCATTGTTCTGCTCCTTTGCGGACGGACGCCACAGCTGTGTCTCCCAAGACAGGGCGCAGCGGAACCAGCACCATCTCTGCTAGCATATTGACCTTGCGAAAGACTGCCATTAGGAGCTCCGCTGCTTGCGCGGCCTCCCGTTGAGCGTGCGCTAGCTGCTCGGGGGTAATGCTAGAGCCTTCTTGTGCTCGAGGCTGTTTATGTTTCCTTGGCTCCGCAGCCGCTGTTTCACCCGCCTTCCTTTTCCCTTTCGAGGCAGGGATGGTTTCCTCCGGCGGAGTCTGCTCCGGATCCTTGATTTGGCTGGTGTGAGCTGCCATCACTGCCTCCCTAGTTTGGCTGGCTGTCTCCGCGGCTTTCCTCACCACCGCCGCTACTCGGGTCTTGAGTTGTGCCTTCCGCCGGAGGGTGCTGGCAGACATCTCAGGGGGATGGTGCTTGGCTTTGTACCTTTTCACCGTTTGCTCTTCTCCTTCTGCTGATTCATGCTCCTCCGCTGCTCTAGCTGTCCTCGCTCCTCCCACTGTCTCTGCCGCTATGTTGGTTGTTTCTGCTCTGGCTGCTTCTATGGTTGTTCTTGTATTCTCCACTATCTGTACTCCTATGGCCGTTGCCTCTGCTACTGCTGCTGCTGATACCTCCGCTTGCGCCGCTGCTACCGATGCTTCTGCGTCCACCATGATTTCCCTCATGAGCTGTTCTGTAGCTTCCTTTTCTGCCCCGGCTGCCGCCTCCCGCTCCTGGACCACTTCATTTTCTGCCACCGCAGCCTCCGCGGCAGCCCGCTCAGTCTCAGCAGCCTCTTCTTCCCACACCTTCCGCTAGCGTTCTTGCATCTGCCGTATCTGAGGGGTGATTTGGGCATACTCGCGCGCCTCTTCCACTTCTGCGTCCCTCCTGCTCTTTTCCTCTCGACATATTTCAGCCGCCTCCTTGGCCTAGTGTCGTACTTCCTCCTCCCTGAGTTGTAGTTTCTGTCTCCGCACCGCAGTCCAAAGTCCACCCGTAACTGCTGTTGCCACTCTGGTGCGTGGTATGTTTTGCAGCGTCAGTGTCCAGCATCTTTCCATGGCCGCCATCCATTGTTCCTCAGGCACCCGAGTGCCTGCCATCCGCGACTGCTCCGTTTGTGGGTACTGAATGCTCCACTTGGCATATGTGAGGTTGAGCAAGTATCCCCACCTCCACTCATCCGCTGCGGATTTCTGTCGCGGAGCCTCCGCCGATCCTGGTGTCTGGTCGTTCAGATGGTAGAGGATGAGAGCTCTGGCCCTTTCATGCAGTAGATGCATGTAGCGTCCTTCTGGGCTGCTGCGCTGGTCCCTCCGCACCGTGAGCCACCACACGCGAGCAGCCTCTAGTGATGGATCCGGCCGCTCGGTATCCAGCAGTTCCACGACCCCTGTCATGTCACTCGTCAGCCTTGGATTGATGCTCAGGATGTCTCTTAGTGCCAAGACGAGGCATTCCGCACCTGCTGTCTCCAGCAGTTGCACCTGCCTCTCGTGTAGTCCAAGGGCCATCGCACCTGTTGCCGCTCCCTTTAGTACCACCTGCCACACCTTGCTGAACAGGGAATCCGCGAATTCCGCGAGGATCACCTCCGGGACTTCCGTCAGTAGTTGGAGCATGACGCTGCTCACCATGTCAAGCAACAAGGCTGCCTTGGGCTGCTCCCCGCTATCCCCCGAGCTTTCTTCAAGGTGCGTTCTTGCCCCTTCCATCACCGTTCCTGCCCCGAACAGGGGACGCGCGGGTTGCCGGTTTGGGCTACTGTGTGAGGTCGGTGGCGAGTGGAAGAGTGTCGTCAGCGCCGCGGAAGGAGCTGGGGCTGTTCGTGTCTGGGCCCCTTCTTGCGGGCTGGGTGTCGGTGTAGCAGCTATTCTCGCTGTTGCTTGCGTCACTTTTACCGCGGGCTCCGTGCGCCTGAAGGTCCGCATTGGAGGTGTGCTTGTAGCCGGACTTTGTTGTGACGAGCCTGTCGATTTTGCCGCCGGCGGCGTGGCTTGTGTTGGTGTTCCTTCCGCTGGACTTGACCGCAGTGGGATGGCCGCTGCTGGTGTTGGGGTTCGTGTCAGGGTTGCACCTACGGCGGGACTGGGCCGCGGTGAGGCCGCAGCCACTGCCAGCGTGGCCGTCACTGGTGTCGGAGGTGTTTTGGCCGAAGGGCCAGGTTGGGATCCCGTTGACGCTGGTGTCCTTGTCTGTGGTGTTCTTGTCGTGGGGCCCGGCCACGACGGGGCCGCCACCCCTGCTGGTGGTGTGGGTGTCCGTGTCGGTCGGTGTCCCGTGCTCGTGTTAGGAGCAGGGCGCCGTAGCTGCCGCCAGGAAGGCTCACCCCCCGCGATGAAGGCGCGGTCCCCGAGCCTTGCTGGCAAGCCATGGCACTGATTCCGCGGGTGAGTGCCGAGCTCCACCTGACGCGTCGGGTGTGTCGAGTGCCTGTGAGAGCTGCGGTGAAGGTTAGTGGTGTCAAGTGGGAAAGTGGACGAGGCAAAGTGAAGAGTGGAGTGAATGATCGAATGCCGGAACTCGAAATGAGGCTGAGGATGCCGGCACTCAGCAATATATCTGCCTGTCGCGGTGCGAGCCAGTCCGCCGCAAGAAAAATGTCATATGTGTGGACATCGCAGACTTGGACGGTGTGCGCTGCATGCACATTGGCCACCTCCACGGGGAAGCCCGCTATCTGTCCGAGCGGCGTGTCAATCTCTCCGGTGGAGATAGAGAAGCGGAGCCAAGTGGGCTGGTTGAGATGTTGCATGTGGAGCGAGCGGATCATCCGGAGCGTGATTGTGGTATGTGTGGCGCCGGTGTCCACGATAGCCACGAACTTGCGTCCATATATCCACACGTAACACAATGCCCCGTGGACCTCGGATGGTGCAGATGGTCCGGGGGTGAGTGCCGCTGGGGACCAGGTACGGGAGGAACGTGCGGCGGCATCACGCGCGCTGGAGTGGGTAAGGAGGATGCATCTGGAGAGCAGGTGGGTACCGATCATGCCTTCGCGCGTGCATGAGATGCGGACGCCAAGGGAAGAAAGGGATGGGTTGTGAGTGGTGAAGAGGGCTTGGAGACCCTCCGCGGACTCAGGGGAGTGAAGAAGGAAATCGACTAAGGAGAGGGAATGGCTGTTCTCGAGGAGTGGGGTTGCGGTGACACAAGGAGTTGGCGGGTTGCGGGTGGTGATGGTTTGTGGTGTAGTTGTGGTCGGTCGTGAGGTTCGTGAAGGTGCATGTCACTGGGGAAGATGGGGGGCAATCTCTTCGAGTGTCCATCCGCGGATCGCGGGGTTGTACTGTCGGGCAAGCTGGAGCCCAGACGTGGAGATCGCCGGTAGGGTCTCCGCGGGCGCTGCCTCCGCGGTGGGGTTGAGTGCATTCAGGAGTTTCCAGGCGACCTCCTGTTTTTCCTCCTCAAATTCTCGTGCCACTCCCTCCCATTGCGCTTCGACATCTGTTGGCAATGCCAGGATGTCCGGGGCCTGTTCCGCGACAACCGGCGGGACTTGGGCAGGTTCTGGCTAGTCGTGGCGCGGGAGTCGGCTTAGGGCGTCTGCGTTGCGGTTGGCAACCGCATGCCGGTACTTGATCTTCAGATTGTACCCTTGCAGGAGGAGTGCCCACTTTGCTAGGATGCCCTCATGGTTCTGGGTGGTGAGAAGCCATTGGAGAGCCTGATGGTCCGTGAAGACCGTGAATGGCTTGCCATTTTTTATGTAGTCGCGGAAGTGTTGGAGTACCCACAGGACTGCCAGGCACTTGCCTTTCACCGGTGGGTACCTCCGCTCTCCCTCGGTTAGGACGCGGCTGGCATATGCAATTACCTTCCGAGTCGGTTCATGCAGTGTCTGGGATAGGATGACGCCCAACCCATCCCGCGACCAGTCAGTAGTGGTGGAGAATGGAAGGTTGAAGTCGGGGAACTCGAGCATACGTACAGTGACCAGGTGGTGTTTGATCTCCGTCCAGGCATCCGCGCATTATGGGGTCCAGTCAAATGGCACATCCTGGTACGTCAACTGCTGGAGTGGCTTGATGATGCGCGCGTGATCGCGGACAAATTTTTGGTAGAAGGAGACAAAGCCCAGGAAGATCTTGATTTGTTCCGCGGAGGTGGGCTGACGCCATTCCTGCACTGCCGCAATCTTCTCAGGGTCGGTCTTGATGCCATCCGCGCTCATTACGAAGCCGAGGAACTCTATTTCCGTAGCTCCAATGGAACACTTGGCTGCCTTGAGCTTGAGGTTAGCTTTGCGGAGGGCAGCGAATACAGCGGCCAGGGAGGAGAATAGCTCTTTGAAGCTGTGGGCCGCAACCATGATGTCATCGATATAGCAGCTGACGTTGGGGATACCGCGGAGGGTGGAGTCCATGACTCGCTGGAACGTCGCGCTGGCATTGCGGAGTCCAAAGGGCATGCGTGTAAAAACGTAAAGACCTTATGGTGTCACAAATGCTGTCTTGGCGATGGAATATGGGTGCATGGGGACGGCATTGAAGGCAGCCTTGACGTCCAGCTTCGCGAACCATCCGCGACCCCGTTGCCGCTCTTGTATGTCGACGATCAGGGGCATGGGGTATGCATCTTCTTCAGTCACTCGGTTGAGGTCGCGGAAGTCGACGCATAATCGATTAGATCGATCTAGTTTCCCCACGATGACCAAGTTGGCACGCCAGGGGCTGACGATAGGGACGATCACACCTTGCGCTTTGAGTTTCGCGAGCCCGTCTGTGATGATCTTCTTTTGATCAGGGAGGATGTGCCGCACCTTCTGTTTTGTGGGCGCGGAATCCCCCGTGGAGATGACGTGGAACGCTTCCACGACCCCAAAGTCAACTGCAGATCCAGCAAAGATGTCTGCAAATGAGTCTAGTAGGCTGCACAAGTCTTGCCGTTGTGTGGGTGAGAGTCGTGAATGGAGCATGTGGTCCCATTTTGGTGGTGGTGGTGGCGCTGTCTCGCAGAGTGGGTAGAACTCCTCTTCCTCATCCATTGGGGGGTTTGTTCCAAAGACTCGTTGTCCCCTGTTCCACAATCCCAGGAGGTTGGCCTGTACTCCAAGCTTAGTGGACTCTTCCGCGCGGTCCTGCCAGTCGCCAGGTGAGATTTGGTCCACGGCAGGCACTTCCGCTGAGAGGGGTTGGGGCTTGTGGGCTTGGGAGTCCTCAGCCGCTGCATCCAGGAGATAAAAGGGTTCACCGCCGGTAACAGGTATTGCCACACTGTCATCGATGGTAATGGGGCAGTATGCTTCTTCCCCAGACGCGGAGCTCAGTCGCATGATCCCCATTGAGAAAAGAAGATTAGCCAGCCGTGGTACCAAGTAATCCATGCCCACGAGCACGTCATACGTCCGCGCTCGCGTGACTTGGACGTTCACCGGCTTATGAAGGGATCCCACCTACATGGGAAGGCCGTGAACTTCCCCGTCTCCATAGTCCATCCCGCCCGCCGAGTTGGTGAAGAGGCGGCGTGTTGGGAGCGTGCGGTCTGCCCATCCGACCACGAGGAGGACGCGGAACGCCACGGTGGTGTGGGTGGCTCCCATGTCGATAATGCCCAAAAACTTTATTCCGCAGATCCAAATCACACAGCAGGCAACCTCGTAGTGACTGTCATCCTGTTGCGGTGGTTCCAGAGGCTGTGGTGCCCATCCCCATTCTCCTTCCGTGAGGCTCAGTGCCAGCGATGCCTCAGGTACTGCGCGACGAGTGTTTAGCGTGCCGGAAGTGGTCGTGACACAGTCGAGGGAGATGCCCACAGCTTCGAGGCGTTGATTGGCCCTGGCAAACTCCTCCTTCAGACGCGGCCTAAGCTCGGGGTGAATGCGGATGAAATCGAAGAAATTGACTTCCGCAATGGGGGTGGTAAACAGGCGCTGGACAGGGTCGGTGTTTTTTTCCACAATCGTGGGAGCTGCGTTGGGCATCTGCGGAGGCAGAGTCAGTTGCTTCTCCACCGGGAGTGGTGGCTTCACCTGTCGTTTCTTCCCTGGTGCGACGGTTTGGTGGACGACTGCCTCCTGGAATTGCTCCTTCGCTTCCTCTGCCTTGCGTCTCAAATCCTCCTGTACCCTGACTGCCTCGTACAGGTTCCATCCGCGCAGGCCCAGTTTCAGGGCTTGTGCGATGAGAGTCATCTCTTTTGTAGTGGGAGGCACCTCTGTGATCTCGTCCTCCGCCATTGGTAATCCCAATTTCGCATTGCGGGCTCCGCTTGCAGGGTTCGCGGATGGCGGTGGGTTGGGCAAAATGCCCTGGCCGCCCGGGGTAGCTTGGGGTGGATGATCCGGTGCCTGTCGCCCAGCTTGCGCCTGCTGTTGTTGCTGCGGCCCTGGCCATGCCTGATTGTAATACTGCTGCCACTACTGCACCATGGGATCTTGAACAGGTGGCTCGGGGCGCGGAGCCGCCTGTCGCTTCCGCGGGCAGTCTCGAGCGATGTGTTCCAGGCTCTGGCATGTGTAGCAAGCTTTTGGCTTTTGCTCCTGCGGAGGAGGTGCATGTGGGGGTGTATTAATATCGCTCCCCTGGTGTTGTCGGGTGGATCGCTGCCTGGTGAAGATAGCTGTGGCATCCCGGACCGCATCTTGGAGGGACAGGTAGCGGTCAGCAATCATCAGACTGCTGATCTCATCTGGGAGTGCGCAGATGAGGTTCTGGAGCAGAACCCACAGCGGTAGACCTTCCCCTGTGGACTCTTGGCCACTAAGGCCCAGGTCAGAAACTGATCCAGAAATCGGCGGATATCATCATCCTTACGCATGACCTCTTTCTCAATCTTCCGCAGTGCTTCTTCTTTCGTCAAGTGTTTATAGCGCTCGATGAGGGCGTTGCCAAAGTCCTCAAAAGGTGGGAAAGGTGCTCGTTTGTTGTATCAGTCAGCTGCCGCCCCTTGGAGATGAAGTTATGCGGTGGCGAGACATAGGTCAGGCGGAATCCGGCCGATGCTAGCGTAGAGGGTGATTTGTTTAAGCCAGACCCAGGGGTCTTCCTCCGGGGCACCCTTGAAGGAGTCTAGCCGGGGAATGTTGGCGGGCTCGGAGCGAATGTATTGCAGCTGCAGTACGGTGCTGCGGTTAGTCGTCAATGCACTCGCAACATGTGATACCGGAAGGGTTGCAAGTGTAGCCGCGGAGTATCCAGTCGTAGGGGCCGGCATCTGGGGTTGCCCCGCGGCCATGGGAAGCTTGGCTTGCGTGGGAGGGAGAGGCATGTACTAGGAAGAGGGAGTGGTTGTGGATGCAATGTAGGGTGTGGAGAAGAATGCTGTCCCAGGCGGCGGAACCTGAGTTCCCTGCATCGGTGGTGCCGCTGTCTGCGGTACCAAATACACCGGACCCGGTGGGACCGCAGCCGTGGTGTGAAGAGGAATTGGCGGTCCGGTGCTGGCGGTCCGGTACGGATTCCCTTGTAGCTGCTGTGGAGGCAGGTGCAAATGGCTCTGTGCGGTCTGTTACAGCATTGGCAGTGAGGCCTGGTGAGCCGCTCCAATTGGCATTGTTCCAGCCGGTTGCTGGTGGTGGAACTGCTGATAGGTGGGCATGGATGGCTGCGGAATCATGTTGGGTACAAGCGTGTGCGACACTGTTCCAACCGACACTGGACCCATCTGCTGTTGCTGCGTCTGGGGCATCCATAGTGCTTGTGTGATAGCGGGAGGATGTGTTATAGTCGTTGGCTGTGCTCCGCCTCCACCCGTCTGTTGCTGATGACTCATTGGCTGGGTCCCGGCTGGTGGGGGCAGGGCCGAATTCCCTCGGTGGGTGGCTCTACCTCCAGGCTGGGGCATCTGTTGTGGCAGCTGTGTGGCTGCGGAGGACCCTGGCATCATCCCTGTCTGCATCGTGAGCTGCGGTGGCGGGTACGCTAGCTGCCGCGGTCCCGTTGCGGGTGGACGTGGCGCTGCCCCCGCCTGCTGCTGTGGTGGCGTACCCAACGCAGGTGACTGCAAGGGTATCCCGATTGGCATAGTGACCAGATTCGGCTGCGATGTCGGTGGTTGTGCTAACCCGGATGCACGGAACTGTGGCGTCGTCCCACCTGTCCCCCCTCAGGCAACTACTGCGAGTACATCGATGGCCGAGCCATTCTGCTTGCCTGCAGGTGCGCGGATGCCCCCATGGCAACCATCCCCATGGTCAAAGGGGTCTGATTCGCGGGAAATTGGTACACCGGTGGCTGTGCGGCCCCTCACGCCTGTGTGGACACGGGCATCTCCATCTCCATGTTTCCCGTGGGTCGATCCAATGAGGTATGCTGCTGTTGCAGGTCGTGCCCGGGATATTCCGCGGTCGGGACTCCCAGGGTTACCCCAACCACCTGGTACGGATGGTTCATCTTCATTGACATCCCCAGAGCAGGGGCGGGGCATCCCACTAGCTGCTGCTGCGCCAAGATCCGTTGCTCGTCCGGTGTCGGTGCCTTGGGGATCCCCGAACCTTCGGGGCTCAGTGGTAAGGTTTGCGGGTGAGCTGGCGGGAGTGCGGACAGCGACTCCGTTCCGCCAGTAATCTGCTGCTGCAACCCGCCACGGCGCCGATACACCAGTCTGCGATAGGCCTCCAGTTCTCCAGCACCGGAGAATTCCTCAAGCGAGGGTGGTGCATCGGAGAACCATTGTGCCCCAGATGGCACATTCTGCTGACCTGCTTATCTCTGTTGACGTTGCCTCGGGTGATGGCTGTCGGAGCTGTGGACGCTCTGCACTTCTGCGTGTTCGCCCAGCCAGCCATGATGCAGCGCTAGTGTAGCTGCTCCAGCCACTCAGTCACCCGTCCTAGCTGGATAAGCGGATCGGGGCCTGGTGAGGAGCTGACGGGCGTGCGGGATAGAACTGGTGAGGAGTCCCTACTTCCCGCGCAAGTCGCGGGTTGTCGTGGCAGGAAGCACCGTGCGTATGGCTGCTGATGCCGTCGTCCGACGTCCTGATGCACGAAGCTAGCTGCTGACATTAACAAATGATGTGAAGGTCACGTGCAGTTCTGCTGTCAAGGAGCAAATAACAGTCCACGCTCAGTGCACCATGACACTGATACCCCCAATTTTGCCGCGTCATTGTCCCTCTCCGTGGGTGGCTCTGCTCCGCGCTGATCCGCGGAACAAGCTTCTCACCGCTACTGCTGGCCTTCAAGTGCGCAGCAAGACACCATCCGCTATCCATGGACAACAGCTTTAGAACCTCAGCGCAGGCACCTCACCGGTGAGTGACGCTCCGCGGTTCACTTCTTACCACACGGGAGTCCACCACCTCGTGGCATCCGACTCCTCTCCGCGGAAACCTCGTTCCGCGAACATGTGTAAGCAGGGGATACCGCTGGCAGCTCACCTCACTCGGACTCTTGGTCCTTCACGCACTTAACCCCTCTGTCCGCGGACCTAGCTCCGCGCGCAATTGAGGACAGGAGAGCAATGGGCGGAGCACTGAAGTGAGAGTGGGTAAATGTCTTTGATAAAGCTGGATGCATAGTACATGGATTATTTAGGTAAGCGAGCAAGTCTGAGTTGCACTGGTGCTATTGTCAGTCGGGCCCTTTTCTACTTGGGATTCTACATAGCGTGTCTACACGTTGTCGGTCTCATCCCTCTCACACCATCCTATTTCCTCCTATTTGGACTCCACACGGTGCGGCTACGCACCGCGAGTCTTGTCCACAAACACACACTGCCTATCTTCTGCTGGTCATTTCCTTCATCCGCGGCTCGTGCACGCGTTTCTTTGTGTTCTTCCTTGAATCTTCTGTCCCCGCAATGCGTCTTCCCATCTTTCCTCCTTGATTACCGCTGTCAGCCTTGTGTTTTGATTGGTCATGCTTCTGCCGCTTTTCTCCTGTCATCCGGTTCAGCCGGCGGATGTCTCGCACGTCCGATGCTCTAGCTTCACTTTCCATCTTCCAATAGTTCAGCTCTTGCTCCCTTTTCACCGCGGTCTTTCCCGCCGGGCCATCTTTCCCGCCACCGCCACTAGATTCCGTGCCACCCCACGCTCTACCGCAACCTCATTGCGGGAGCCAGCTTCCCACACGGATCAATCCCTGGCAAGATCTTTCTCCGCGGATCTGCTAGACTGCGGAAGCAACCTTCCGCGGATCCATTGTTCCGCTGCGGAGATGCGGTGAATTATCGCCTGGCAGACAGGCCCAGGTACCTTAGGCACAGGCGTAGGTAACCTGGGCACAAGCACAGGTACCCTAGGCACATACGCAGGTACCCTAGGTACAGGCGCGGGTACCCTAGGCATAGGCGCCTGTAACCTCGGCACAGGCGTAGGTATCCTAGGCACAGGCGCAGGTACCCTAGGCACAGGCGCAGGTCACTTGGGCACAGGAGTCGGTACCGTAGGCACAGGCGCATGTACCCTAGGCACACGCGTAGGTACCCTAAGGACGGGCACAGGTACCCTAAGCATGGGCGCAGGTACCCTAGGCACAGGCGCAGGTATCCTAGACACACGCGCAGGTACCCTAGGCACAGGCGCAGGTACCGTAGGCACAGGCGTAGGTACCCTAGGCACAGGCGCAGGTACCCCAGGCACAGGCGCACGTACCCTAGGGACAAGCGCATGTACCATAGGCACATGCGCAGATACCGTAGGCACAGGCGCATGTACCCTTGGCACAGACGCAGGTATCCTAAGCACAGGCGCAGGTAACCTAGGCACAGGCGCAGGTACCCTAAGCACAAGTGCAGGTACCCTATGCACAGTCGCACGCACCCCAGGCACAGGCGCAAATGCCCTAGGGAAAGGCGCGGGTACGTGAGGCACAAGCGCAGGCACCCTATGCTCAGGTGCAGATACCCTAGGCACGGGCGCATGTACCACATGCACAAGCGGAGGCACCCCAGGCACGGGCACAGGTACCCTAGGGGCAGGCGCGGGTACCCTAGGCATAGGCGCAGGTACCCCTTGCACAGGCGCAGGTACCTTAGAGACAAGCGCAGGTACCATAGGCACAGGCGCAGGTACCCTAGGCATAGGCGCAGGTACCCTAGGCACAGGCGCAGGTACCATAGGCACAGACGCAGGTACCATAGGCACAGGCGCAGGTACCCTAGGCACAAGCGCACGTACTCTAGGCACTGACGCAGGTACCCTAGGCATAGGCGCATGTACCTTAGGCACAGGCGCACGTATCCTATGGACATGCGCAGGTACCCTGGGCACCGGCACTGGTACCCTAGGCACAGGCACAGGTACTCTAGGCACACGCGTACGTACCCTAGGGACAGGCGCAGGTACTCTAAGCAAAGGCGCAGGTACCATAGGCACAGGCGAAAGTACCCTAAGCACAGGCACAGGTACCCTAGGCACAAGCGTAGGCACTCTAAGCACAAGCGCAGGTACCCTAAGCAAAGGCACAGGCGCAGGTACCCTAGGCACAGGCGCAGGTACCATAGGCACAGGCGCAGGTACCCCTTGCATAGGTGCAGGTACCTTAGGAACAAGCGCAGGTACCATAGGCACAGGCGCAAGTACCCTATGCACAGGCACAGGTGCCCTAGGCACAGGCGCAGGTACCCTAGGCACAGGCGCAGGTACCCTAAGCACAAGCGCAGGTAACCGAGCCACAGGCGCAGGTACCATGGGCACAGGCGCAGGTACCCTGGGCATAGGCGCATGTACCCTGAGCATAGGCACAGGTACCCTAGGCACAAGCGCATGTACCCTAGGCACAGGCGCATGTACCCTAGGCACAGGCACACGTACCCTAAGCATAGACGTAGGTACCCTGTGCACAGGCGCAGGTAACATGTGCACAGGCGCACACATCCCAGGCACAAGCGCAAGTATCCTTGGGACAGGCGCAAGTATCCTAGGCACAGGCGCAGGTACCCTAAGCACAGGCGCAGGTACCCTAGGCACAGGCACATGTACCCTACGCACAGGCGCATGTACCCTAGGCGAAGGCGCAGGTACCCTGGCACAGGCGTAGGTACCCTAAGCACACGCGCAGGTACCGTACGCACAACCGCAGGTATCCTATGCATAGTCGCAAGAACACCAGGCACAGGAACAGGTACCCTAGGACCAGGTGCAGGTACCCTAGGCACAGGTGCATGTACCCGAAGCACAGATGCAGGTACCTTAGGCACAGTCGCAGGTTCCCTAAGCACAAGCGCAGGTACCCTAAGCACAGGCACTGGTAACATAGGCACAAGCGCAGGTACACTAGGTACAGGCGCAGGTACCCTAGGCACAGGCGCAGGTACTCTAGGTACAGGAGCAGGTACCCCAGGCACAGGCGCAGGTAACCTGGGCACAGGCGCAGGTACCCTAGGCACATGCACAGGTACTCTAGGCACAGGCGCAGGTACCATAGGCACAGGCGCAGGTACCCTAGGCACAGGCGTAGGTACCCTAGGCACAGGCATAGGTACCCTAGGCACAGGCGCAGGTACCCTAAGCACAGGCGCAGGTACCCTAGGTACAGGCGCAGGTACCCTAAGCACAGGCGCAGGTACCCTAGGTACAGGCGCAGGTACCCTAAGCACAGGCGCAGGTACCCTAGGTACAGGCGCAGGTACCCTAAGCACAGGCGCAGGTACCCTAGGTACAGGCGCAGGTACCCTAAGCACAGGCGCAGGTACCCTAGGTACAGGCGCAGGTACCCTAAGCACAGGCGCAGGTACCCTAGGTACAGGCGCAGGTACCCTAAGCACAGGCGCAGGTACCCTAGGTACAGGCGCAGGTACCCTAAGCACAGGCGCAGGTACCCTAGGTACAGGCGCAGGTACCCTAAGCACAGGCGCAGGTACCCAAGGCAGAGGCGCAGGTACCCTAGGCACGGGCGCAGGTACCCTAGGCACAGGCGCAGGTACCCTAGACATGGGCGCAGGTACCCTAGGCACAGGCGTAGGTACCCTAGGCACAGGCGCACGTACCCTAGGCATAGGCGCAGGTACCCTAGGCACAGGCCTTGGTACCCTAAGCACAGGCGCAGGTACCTTAGGTACAGGCGCAGGTACCCTAAGCACAGGCGCAGGTGCCGTATGCACAGGGGCAGGTACCCTAGGCATAGGCGCATGTACCCGAAGCAAAGGCGCACGTACCCTAGGCACATGCGCAGGTACCCTAGGCACAGGCGCAGGTACTCTAGGGACAGGCGCAGTTACCCTAGGCAGAGGGGCAGGTACCCTAGGCACATGCGAAGGTACCCTTTGGGACAGGCGCAGGTACCCTGGGCACAGGCGCAAGTAATCTGGGCACAGGCGCAGGTACCCTGGGGACAGGCGAAGCTACCCTAGGGACAAGCGCAGGTACCTTATGCACTGGCGCATGTAACTTGGGCATGGCGTATGTATCCTAGGCACAGGCACGTGTACCTTAGGCACAGGCGCAGGTCACTTGGGCACAGGAGCAGGTACCCTAGGCACAGGCGCAGGTACCATAGGCACAGGCGCAGGTACCCTAGGGACGGGCGCAGGTACTCTAAGCATGGGCGCAGGTACCCTAGGCACAGGCGCAAGTACCCTAGACACAGGCGCACGTACCCTAGGCACACGCGCAGGTACCGTACGCACAGGCACAGGTACCTAGGCACAGGCGCAAGTACCCCAGGCACAGGCGCATGTACCCTAGGGACAGGCGCAGGTACCCTAGGCACAGGCCCAGATACCGTAGGCACAGGCGCATGTACTCTAGGCACAGGCGCATGTACCATAAGCACAGGCGCAGGTAGCCTAGGCACAGGCGCAGGTACCCTAAGCACAGGCACAGGTACCCTATGCACAGTCTCATGCACCCCACGCACAGGCGCAAATACCCTAGGGACAGGCGCAGGCACCGGAGGCACAGGCACAAGCACCCTATGCACAAGCGGAGATACCCTATGCACGGGCGCAGGTACCCTATGCACAGGCGCAAGCACCCCATACATAGGCACTGGCACCATGGGGACAAGTGCGCGTACCCTAGGCACAGGCGCAGGTACCCTAAGCACCGACGCATGTACCCCATGCACAGGCATAGGTACCCTAGGGACAGGCGCAGGTACCCTAGGCACAGGCGCAAGTATCGTAGGCACAGGCGCAGGTTCCCTAGGAATAGGCGCAGGTACCCTAGGCACATGCGTAGGTACCCTAGGCACAGGCGTATGTACCCTATGCATTATCACAGGCACCCCAAGCACAGGCGCAGGTACCCTAGGGACAGGCGCAGGTACCTTAGGCACAGGCACAGGTACCCTTAGCACAGACGCAGATACCCTAGGCACAGGTGTAGGTACCCTAAGCACAGGCGCAGATACCCTAAGCACAGGGGCAGGTACCCTAGGCACAGGCGCAGATATCCTAGGCACAGGCCCATGTACATTAGGCAAAGGCGCAGGTACCATAGGCATAGGCGCAGGTACCCTAGGCAGAGGCGCAGGTACCCTAGGCACAGGCGCAGGTACCCTAGGCACAGGCGCACGTAACGTGGGTACGGGCACAGGCACCCTAGGCACAGGCGCAGGTATCCTAGGCACAGGCCCATGTACCCTAGGCAAAGGTGCAGGTACCCCAGGCACACGCACAGGTACCCTAGGGACAGGCGCAGGTACCCAAGGCACAGGCGCAGGTACCCTAAGCACAAGCGCAGGTACCATAGGCCCAAGTGCAGGTGCACTAGGCATAGTCGCAGGTACCCTATGCACGGGCCCATGTAACATGGGCAGAGGCGCACGTACCCTAGGCACAGGCGCAGTTACCCTAGGCACAGGCGCATGTAACCTGGGTACAGGCGCAGGTACCCTAGGCACAGGCGCAGGTACTCTAGGCACAGGCGCAGGTACCATAGGCATAGGTGCAGGTACCTTAGGCACAGGCGCACGTACCCTAGGCACATGCGCAGGTACCCTGGACACATGCACAGGTACCCTAGGCACAGGCACAGGTACCCTAGGCACACGCGCAGGTACCCTAGGGACAGGTGCAGGTACCCTAAGCACAGGCGCAGGTACCCTAGGCACAGGCGCAAGTACCCTAAGCGCAGGCGCAGGTACCCTAGGCACAAGCGCAGGCACCCTAAGCACAAGTGCAGGTACCCTAGGCACAGGCACATGCGCAGGTATCCTAAGCACAGGCGCAGGTACCCTAGGCACAGGCGTAGGTACCCCTTGCACAGGTGTAGGTACCTTAGGAACATGCGCAGCTACCCTAGGCACAGGCGGAGGTACCCTAGGCACAGGCGCAGGTACCCTATGCACAGGCGCATGTACCCTAGGCACAGGCGCAGGTACCCTAAGCACAGGCGTAGGTACATTAGGAACAGGCGCAGGTAACATGGGCAAAGGCGCATGTACCCTAGGCACAGGCGCATGTACCCTGGGCACAGGCACAGGTACCCTAGGCACAAGCACAGGTACCCTAGGCACAGGCGCAAGTACCCTAGGCACAAGCGCACGTACCCTAAGCACAGGCGCAGGTACCCTGGGCACAGGCGTAGGTAACCTGTGCACAGGCGCACGCATCCAAGGCACAGGCGCAGGTATCATAGGGACAGGTGCACATACCTTAGGCACAGGCGCATGTACCCTAAGCACAGGCGCAGGTACCCTAGGCGAAGGCGCAGGTACCCTAGGCACAGGCGAAGGTAGCCTAGGCACAGGCGCAGGTGTCCTAGGCACAGGCGTAGGTACCCTAGGCATAGGCGCAGGTACCCTAATCACATGCGCACGTACTATAGGCACAGGCGCAGGTACCCTATGCACAGTCGCTGGCATCCTAGGAACAGGAACGGGTACCATAAGAACAGGCGCAGGTACCCTAGGCACAGGCGCAGGTACCCGAAGCACATACGCAGGTACCCTAGGCACAGTCGCAGGTACCCTAAGGACAAGTGCAGGTACCCTAAGCACAGGCGCTGGTACCCTAGGCACAGGCGCAAGTACCCTTGGTACAGGCGCAGGTACCTTACACATAGGCGCAGATACCCTAGGCACGGGCGCACGTACCCTAGGCAAAGGCGCAGGTACCCTAGGCACAGGAGCAGGTACCCAAGGCACAGGCGCATGTAACTTGGGCACGGGCGCAGGTACCCTAGGCACAGGCACATGTACCCTAGGCACAGGCGCAGGTACCCTAGGCACAGGCGCAGGTACCCTAGGGACGGGCGCAGGTACTCTAAGCATGGGCGCAGGTACCCTAGGCACGGGCGCAGGTACCCTAGGCACGGGCGCAGGTACCCTAGGCACGGGCGCAGGTACCCTAGGCACGGGCGCAGGTACCCTAGGCACGGGCGCAGGTACCCTAGGCACGGGCGCAGGTACCCTAGGCACGGGCGCAGGTACCCTAGGCACGGGCGCAGGTACCCTAGGCACGGGCGCAGGTACCCTAGGCACGGGCGCAGGTACCCTAGGCACGGGCGCAGGTACCCTAGGCACGGGCGCAGGTACCCTAGGCACGGGCGCAGGTACCCTAGGCACGGGCGCAGGTACCCTAGGCACGGGCGCAGGTACCCTAGGCACGGGCGCAGGTACCCTAGGCACGGGCGCAGGTACCCTAGGCACGGGCGCAGGTACCCTAGGCACGGGCGCAGGTACCCTAGGCACATGCGTATGTACCATGGGCACATACGCAAGTACCCTAAGCACAGGCGCAGGTACCCTAGGCACAGGCGCAGGTACCCTAGGCACGGGCGCAGGTACACTAGGCAAAGGCGCAGGTACCCTAGACACGGGCGCAGGTACCCTAGGCACAGGCGCAGGTACCTTAGGTACAGGCGCAGGTACCCTAGGCACAGGCGCAAGTACCCTAGGCATAGGCGCAGGTACCCTTAGCAAAGGCGCAGGTACCTTAGGAATAGGCGCAGGTACCCTAGGGACATGCGTAGGTATCCTAAGCACAGGCGTAGGTGCCCTATGCACAGGGGCAGGTATCCTAGGCATAGGCGTAGGTACCCAAAGCAAAGGCGCACGTACCCTAAGCACAGGCACAGGTACCCCAGGCACAGGCGCAGGTACTATAGGGATAGGCGCAGTTACCCTAGGCACAGGGGCAGGTACCATATGCACAGGCGCAGGTACCCTCTGAGATAGGCCCAGGTACCCTAGGCACAGGCGCAAGTAACCTGGGCACAAGTGCAGGTACCCTAGACACAGGCGCAGGTACCCTAGGGACAAGCGCAGGTACCCTAGGCACAGGCGCATGTAACCTCGGCACGGGCGTAGGTATCCTAGGCATAGGCGCAGGTACCCTAGGCACAGGCGCAGGTCACTTGGGCACAGGAGCAGGTACCCTAGGTACAGGCGCAGGTACCCTAGGCACAGGCGCAGGTATCCTAGGGACAGGCGCAGGTACCCTAAGCATGGGCGCAGGTACCCTAGGCAAAGGCGCACGTACCCTAGACACTGGCGCAGGTACCCTAGGCACAGGCGCAGGTACCGTAGGCACAGGCGCAGGTACCCTAGGTACACGCGCAGGTACCCCAGGCACAGGCGCACGTACCCTAGGGACAGGCGCAAGTACCCTAGGCACAGGCGCAGCTACCGTAGGCACAGGGGCATGTACCCTAGGCACAGGCACAGGTATCCTAAGCACAGGCGCAGGTACCCTAGGCACAGGCGCAGGTACCCTAAGCACAGGTGCAGGTACCCTATGCACACTCGCAGGCACCCAGGCACAAGCGCAACTACCCCATGGACAGGCGCAGGTACATGAGGCACAAGCGCAGGCACCTAATGCACAGGTGTAGATACCCTAGGCACGGGCGCAGGTACCCTATGCACAGGTGCACGCACCCCAAGCACAGGCACAGGTATCCTAGGGACAGGCGCGGGTACCCTAGGCATAGGCACGGGTATCCCTTGCACAAGCGCAGGTACCTTAGGGACAAGCGCAAGTATCCTAGGCACAGGCGCAGGTACCCTAGGCACAGGCGCAGGTACCTTAGGCACAGGCGCAGGTACCCTAGGCACAGACGCAGGTACCCTAGGCACAGGCGCAGGTACCCTAGGCACAGGCGCACGTACCCTAGGCACAGGTGCAGGTACACTAGGCACAGGCGCAGGTACCCTAGGCACAGGCGCAGGTACTCTAGGCATTGGCGCAGGTACTCTAGGCATAGGCGCAAGTACCCTAGGCACATGCGCACGCAACCTAGGGACATGCGCAGGTACCCTCGGCACAGGCACAGGTACCCTGGGCACAGGCACAGGTACCCTAGGCACACACGCAGGTACCCTAGGGACAGGCGCAGGTACACTAAGAACAAGCGTAGGTACCATAGGCACATGCGCAAGTACCCTAAGCACAGGCACAGGTACCCTAGGCACAAGCGCAGGCACCCTAAGCACAAGCACAGGTACCCTAGGCACAGACACAGGCGCAGGTACCCTAAGCACAGGCGCAGGGAGCATAGGCACAGGCGCATGTACCCCTTGCATAGGCCCAGGTACCTTAGGAACAAGCGCAGGTACCATAGGCACAGGCGCAAGTACCCTGGGCACAGGCGCAGGTATCCTAGGCACAGGCGCAGGTACCCTAGGCACAGGCGCATGTACCGTAAGCACAGGCGCAGGTACCCTAAGCATAGGCGCACGTATACTGGGCACAGGCGCAGGTACCATATGCACAGGTGCACGCACCCCAAGCACAGGCACAGGTACCCTAGGGACAGGCGCGGGTACCCTAGGCACAGGCGCGGGTATCCCTTGCACAAGCGCAGGTACCTTAGGGACAAGCGCAAGTATCCTAGGCACAGGCGCAGGTACCCTAGGCACAGGCGCAGGTACTCTAGGCACAGGCGCAGGTACCCTAGGCACAGGCGCACGTACCCTAGGCACAGGCGCAGGTACCCTAGGCACAGGGGCAGGTACCCTATGCACAGGCGCAGGTACCCTAGGCACAGGCGCAGGTATCCTAGGCACAGGCGCAGGTACCCTAGGCACAGGGGCAGGTACCCTATGCACAGGCGCAGGTACCCTAGGCACAGGCGCAGGTATCCTAGGCACAGGCGCAGGTACCCTAGGCACAGGGGCAGGTACCCTATGCACAGGCGCAGGTACCCTAGGCACAGGCGCAGGTATCCTAGGCACAGGCGCAGGTACCCTAGGCACAGGGGCAGGTACCCTATGCACAGGCGCAGGTACCCTAGGCACAGGCGCAGGTATCCTAGGCACAGGCGCAGGTACCCTAGGCACAGGGGCAGGTACCCTATGCACAGGCGCAGGTACCCTAGGCACAGGCGCAGGTATCCTAGGCACAGGCGCAGGTACCCTAGGCACAGGGGCAGGTACCCTATGCACAGGCGCAGGTACCCTAGGCACAGGCGCAGGTATCCTAGGCACAGGCGCAGGTACCCTAGGCACAGGCGCAAGTACCATAGGCACAGGCGCAAGTACCCTAGGCACAGGCGCAAGTACCCTAGGCACAGGCGCAGGTACCCTAGGCACAGGCCAGGTACCGTAAGCACAGGCACAGGTACCCTAGGCACAGGCGCATGTATCCTGGGCACAGGCGCAGGTACCCTAGGTACAGGCGCATGTACCCTGGGCACAGGCACAAGTACCCTAGGCACAAGCGCAGGTACCCTAGGCACAGGCGCAGGTACCCTAGGCACACGCACACGTACCCTAAGTATAGGCGTAGGTACCCTTGCCACAAGGCGTAGGCAACCCGTGCACAGGCGCACGCACCCCAGGCACAAGCGCAGGTATCATAGGGATAAGCGCAGGTACCCTAGGCACAGGCGCAGGTACCATAAGCACAGGCGCAAGTACCATAGGCACAGGCGAAGGTACCCTAAGTACAGAGGCATGTACCCTAGGCGAAGGCGCAGGTACCCTAGGCACAGGCGAAGGTACCCTAGGTACAGGCGCAGGTGTCCTAGGCACAGGCGCAGGTACCCTAGGCACAGGCGCAGGAACCCTAAGCACATGCGTAAGTACCGTAGGCAAGGGCGCAGGTACCCTATGCACAGTTGCAAGCACCCCAGGCACAGGAACGGGTACCCTAGGAACAGGCACAGGTACCCTAGGCACAGGTGCAGGTACCCGAAGCACAGATGCAGGTACCTTGGGCACAGTCGCAGGTACCCTAAGCACAAGCACAGGTACCCTAAGCACATGCACTGGTAATACATGCACAGGCGCAGGTACCCTAGGTACGGGAGCAGGTACCTTACGCACAAGCGCAGATAACCTAAGCACATGCGCAAGTACCCTAGGCACAGGCGTCGGTACCTTAGGCACGGGAGCAGGTACCCCAGGCACAGGCGCAGGTAACTTCGGCACGGGCGCAGGTACCCTAGGCACAGGCACAGGTATCCTAGGCACACGCGTAGGTACCCTACGCACAGGCGCAGGTACCCAAGGCACAGGCACACGTACCGTAGGCACAGGCGCAGGTACCGTAAGCACATGCGCAGGTACCCTAGGCAGAGGCGCAGGTACCATAGGCACGGGCGCAAGTACCCTAGGCACAGGCGCAGGTACCCTAGACATGGGCGCAGGTACCCTAGGCACAGGCGCAGGTACCCTAGGCACAGGCGCAGGTACCGTAGGCACAGGCGCAGGTACCCTAGGCACAGGCGTATGTACCCTAAGCACAGGCACAGGTACCTTAGGTACAGGCGCAGGTACCCTAGGGACAGGCGCAGGTACCCTAAGCACTAGCGCAGGTTCCTTATGCACAGGGGTAGGTACCCTAGGCATAGGCGCAGGTACCCGAAGCAAAGGCGCACGTACCATAGGCACAGGCGCAGGTACCCTAGGCACACGCGCAGGTACTCTAGGGACAGGCGCAGTTACCCTAGGCAGAGGGGCAGGTACCCTAGGCACAGGCGCAGGTACCCTTTGGGACAGGCGCAGGTACCCTAGGCACAGGCGCAGGTACCCTAGGCACAGGCGAAGGTAGCTTAGGCACAGGCGCAGGTGTCCTATGCACAGGCGCAGGTATCCTAAGCATAGGCGCAGGTACCCTAATCACACGCACAAGTACTGTAGGTACAGGCGCAGGTACCCTATGCACAGTCGCAGTCACCCAAGGCACAGGAACGGGTACCCTAGGAACAGGTGCAGGTACCCAAGGCACAGGCGCAGGTACCCGAAGCACAGACGCAGGTACCCTATGCACAGTCGCAGATACCCTAAGCACAAGTGCAAGTAACCTAAGCACAGGCGCTGGTTTCCTAGGCACAGGCGCAAATACCCTAGGTACAGGCGCAGGTACCTTACGCACGGGTGCAGATACCCTAGGCACAGGCGCACGTACCCTAGGCAAAGGCGCAGGTACCCTAGGCACAGGAGCAGGTACCCCAGGCACAGGCACAGGTAACTTGGGCACGGGCGCAGGTACCCTAGGCACAGGCACATGTACCCTAGGCACAGGCGCAGGTACCCTAGGCACAGGCGCAGGTACCCTAGGCACAGGCGCAGGTACCCTAGGCATAGGCGCAGGTACCCTAGGCACAGGCGCAGGTACCCTAGGCACAGGCGCAGGTACCCTAGGCACAAGCGCAGGTACCCTAGGCACAGGCGCACGTACCCTATGCACAGGCGCAGGTACCCTAGGCACAGGCGCAGGTACCCTCGGCATGGGCGCAGGTACCCTAAGCATAGGCGCAGGTACCTTAGGCACTGGCACAGGTAACCTAGGGACAGGCGTAGGTATCCTAAGCACAGGTGTAGGTGCCCTATGCACAAGGGCAGGTACCCTAGGCACAGGCGTAGGTACCCGAAGCAAAGGCGCACGTACCCTAAGCATAGGCACAGGTACCCTAGGCACAGGTACTCTAGGGACAGGCGCACTTACCCTAGGCACAGGGGCAGGTACCATAGGCACAGGCGCAGGTACCCTATGGGACATGCCCAGGTACCCTAGGCACAGGCGCAAGTAGCCTAGGCACAGGCGCAGGTACCCTAGGCACAGGCGCAGGTACCCTAGGGACAGGCGCAGGTACCCTAGGCACAGGTGCATGTAACATCGGCACAGGCGTATGTATCCTAGGCACAGGCGCACGTACCCTAGGCACAGGCGCAGGTCACTTGGGCACAGGAGCAGGTACCCTAGGCACAAGCGCAGGTACCCTAGGGATGGGCGCAGGTACCCTAAGCATGGGCGCAGGTACCCTAGGCACATGCGTGGGTACCCTAGACACAGGCGCAGGTACCCTAGGCACAGGCGCAGGTACCGTAGGCACATGCGCAGGTACCCTAGGCACAGGCGCAGGTACCCCAGGCACAGGCTCACGTACCCTAGGGAAAGGCGCAGGTACCCTAGGCACAGACACAGCTACCGTAGGCACAGGCGCATGTACCCTATGCATAGGCGCAGGTATCCTAAGCACAGGCGCAGGTAACCTAAGCACATGCGCAGGTACCCTAAGCACAGGTGCAGGTACCCTATGCACAGTCGGAGGCACCCCAGGCACAGGCGCAACTACCCTATGGACAGGCGTAGGTACATGAGGCACAAGCGCAGGCACCCTATGCATAAGTGCAGATACCCTAGGCACGGGCGCAGGTACCCTATGCACAAGTGCAGGCACCCCAGGCACAGGCACAGGTACCCTAGGGACAGGCGCGGGTACCCTAGGCATAGGCGGAGGTACCCATTGCACAGGCACAGGTACCTTAGGGACAAGCGCAGGTACCCTAGGCACAGGCGCAGGTACCCTAGGCACAGGCGCAGGTACCCTAGGCACAGGCGCACATACCCTAAGCACAGGCGCAGGTACCCTATACACAGGCGCAGGTACCCTCGGCACAGGCGCAGGTACTCTAGGCACTGGCGCAGGTACCCTAGGCATAGGCGGAGGTACCCATTGCACAGGCACAGGTACCTTAGGGACAAGCGCAGGTACCCTAGGCACAGGCGCAGGTACCCTAGGCACAGGCGCAGGTACCCTAGGCACAGGCGCACATACCCTAAGCACAGGCGCAGGTACCCTATACACAGGCGCAGGTACCCTCGGCACAGGCGCAGGTACTCTAGGCACTGGAGCAGGTACCCTAGGCATAGGCGCAGGTACCCTAGGCACAGGCGCACGTACCCTAGGGACATGCGCAGGTACCCTGGGCGCAGGCCAAGTACCCTAGGCATAGGCACAGGTACCCTAGGTACACGCGCAGGTACCCTAGGGACAGGAGCAGGTACCCTAAGCACAGGCGCAGGTACCCTAGGCACAGGTGCAAGTACCCTAAGCACAGGCACAAGTACCCTAGGCACAAGCGCATGCACCCTAAGCACAAGCGCAGGTACCCTAGGCACAGGCACAGGCGCAGGTACCCTAGGCACATGCGCAGGTACCACAGGCATAGGCGCAGGTACCCCTTGCATAGGCACAGGTACCTTAGGAACAAGCGCATGTACCATAGGCACAGGCGCAAGTACCCTAGGTACAGGCGCAGGTACCCTAGGCACAGGCGAAAGTACCCTAGGCACAGGCGCAGGTACCCTAAGCAGAGGCGCAGGTACCCTAGGCACATGCGCAGGTATCCTGGGCACAGGCGAAGGTACCCTAGGCACAGGCGCATGTACCCTGGGCACAGGCACAGGTACCCTAGGCACAAGCGCAGGTACCCTAGGCACAGGCGCAGGTACCCTAGGCACAGGCGCACGTACCCTAAGTTTAGGCGTAGGTACCCTGGGCACAGGCGCAGGCAACTTGTGCACAGGCGCACGCATCCCAGGTACAGGCGTAGGAATCCTAGGGACAGGCACAGGTACCCTAGGCATAGGCGCAGGTACCCTATGCACAGGCGCATGTACCCTAGGCACAGGCATATGTACCCTAAGCACAGACGCATGTACCATAGGCGAAGGCGCAGGTACCCTAGGCACAGGCGAAGGTACCCTAGGCACAGGCGCAGGTGTCCTAGGCACAGGCGTAGGTACCCTAGGCACAGGTGCAGGTACCCTGAGCACACACGCAGGTACCGTAGGCACAGGCGCAGGTACCCTATGCACAGTCGCAAGCACCCCAGGCACACGAACGGGTACCCTAGGAACATGCGTAGGTACCCTAGGCACAGGTGGAGGTACCCGAAGCACAGATGCAGGTATCGTAGGCACAGTTGCAGGTACCATAAGCACAAGCACAGGTACCCTACGCACAGGCGCTGGTAACATAGGCACAAGCGCAGGTACCCTAGGTACAGGCGCAGGTACCTTACGCACAGGCGCAAATACCCTATGCACAGGCGTGGGTACCCTAGGCACATGTTTCGGTACCCTAGGCACAGGAGCAGGTACCCCAAGCACAGGCGCGGGTAACTTGGGCACGGGCGCAGGTACCCTAGGCACAGGCACAGGTACTCTAGGCACAGGCGTAGGTACCCTAGGCACAGGCGCAGGTACCCTAGGCACAGGCATAGGTACCCTACGCACAAGCGCAGGTACCCAAGGCACATGCGCACGTACACTAGGCACAGGCGCAGGTACCCTAAGCACAGGCGCATGTACCCTAGGCACAGGCGCAGGTACCATAGGCACGGGCGCAGGTACCCTAGGCACAGGCAGAAGTACCCTAGACATGGGCGCAGGTACCCTAGGCACAGGCGCAGGTACCCTAGGTACAGGCGCAGGTACCCTAGGCACAGGCGCAGGTGCCCTAGGCACAGGCGCAGGTACCCGAAGCACAGGCACAGGTACCTTAGGTACAGGCGCAGGTACCCTAGGGACAGGAGCAGGTACCCTAAGCACAAGCGCAGGTGCCCTATGCACAGGGGCAGGTACCCTAGGCACAGGCGCAGGTACCCAGTTTGACGCTCTAGTGCAGTGTGACGCTCAAGTGCTGAAGTGTGAGGCTCTAGTGCCAAATTTTGAAACTCTATAGCCAAAGTGTGATGCTCTAGTACCAAAGTGTGACGCTCTAGTTCCAAAGTGTGACGCTGTACTGCCAAAGTCTGACGCTATAGTGCCCAAGTTTGAAGCTCTAGTGCCAAATTGTGACGCTCTAGTGCCAAATTATTATACTCTAGTGCCAACGTCTGATGCTCTTGTGCCAGAGTGTGAATCTCTAGTCCCAAAGTGTGATGCTCTAGTGCCAAAGTGTGACTCTAGTACCAAAGTGTGACTCTCTAGTGCCAAGGTGTGACGCTCTAGTTCCAAAGTGCGACACTCCATTGCAAGAGTGTGACGCTCTAGTTCCAAAGTTTGACGCTCTAGTGCCAAAGTTCGAAACTCTAGTGCCAAAGTCTGAGGCCCTAGTGCTAATGTGTGTCGCTCAAGTGCGAACGTGTGACGCTCTAGTACCAATGTGTGAAGGTCTAGTGCCACAGTGTGACGCTCTAGTGCCAAAGTATGAAGCGCCAGTGCCAAAGTGTGACGCTCTAGTGCCAAAGTGTGACGCTCTAGTGCCAAAGTGTGACGCTCTAGTCCCAAAGTGTGACGCTCTTGTGCCAAAGGGTGACGCTCTAGTGTCCAAGGGTGACGCCCTAGTGCCAAAGTGTGATGCTCTAGTGCCAAAGTGGGACGCTCTAGTGCCGGAGTGTGAAGCTCTTGTGCCAAATTGTGAAGCTCCTGTGTCAAAGTGTTACGCTCTAGTGCCGATGTGTGATGCTCTAGTGCCAAAGTTCAAAACTCTAGTGCCAACGTGTGATGCTCTAGTGCCAATGTGTGACGCTGTATTGCCAAAGTATAACGCTCTAGTTCCAAAGTGTGACGCTCTAGTACCAAAGTGTGAAGCTCTAGTGCTAAAGTGTAATGCTCTGGTGCCAATGTGTGAAGCTCTAGTGTCAACGAATGACGCAATAGTGCCACAGTTTGAAGCTGTAGTGCCAAAGTGTGATGCTCAAGTGCCAAAATATGACGCTCTAGTGCAAACGTGTGACGCTCTAGTGCCAAAGTGGGATGCTCTAGTGCTAGCGTGTGACGCTCTCGTACCAAAATATGAAGCTTGGGTCCCAAAGTGTGATGCTCTATCGCCAAACTGTGACAATCTAGTGCCAAAGAGTGACGTTCTAGTGCCAAAGTGTGAAGGTTTAGTGCCAAAGTGTGATGCTCTAGTGCCAAACGTGTGATGCTCCAGTACCAACGTGTGATACTCTAGTGCCAAAGTGTGACGCTCTAGTGCCAAAGTGTGACGCTCTAGTGCCAAAGTGTGACGTTGTAGTGCCAAAGTCTGACACTCTAGTGCCAAATTTTGAAGCTCTAGAGCCAATGTGTGACGCTCTAGTGCCAAAGTGTGACACCCTAGTGCCAAAGTGTGACACTCTAGTACCAAAGTGTGAATCTCTAGTGCCAAAGTGTGATGCTCTAGTACCAAAGTGTGACACTCTAGTACCAAACTGTGACGCTATATTGCCAAAATGTGATGCTCTAGTTCCAAAGTGCGACGATCTAGTGCCAAAGTGTGATGCTCTAGTACCAAAGTGTGACACTCTAGTACCAAACTGTGACGCTATATTGCCAAAATGTGATGCTCTAGTTCCAAAGTGCGACAATCTATTGCCAAAGTGTGAAGCTCTAGTGCCAATGTGTAACGCTCTGGTGCCAAAGTGTGAAGGTCTAGTGCCCTAGTGTGA
>SZWC01000380.1:293928-305009 GCA_023375785.1 Penium margaritaceum
CCGAATAAGTCCACTATGTGTGGTCAACATTGACAACTCATAACACGAGTCACAAATGGTCAGAGGGAGAGACAATGGTTTGGGAAGCCTATGTATTGACTATAAAGGACAAAGAACTTCAATACGTAGTGGCACGGAGTGGCTAATATGCACACCAAACAACCAAACTAGGCATATGTCACTGATCATGACCAGCGAATTTCAATGTGGGTGGTCAACGTTGACCAACCATGACACGAGTCACAAACAGTCAGGAGAGGAAACAATGCTATGGCAATATCGGTTCTCAACTACCAAGTACAACGACCTTGAGTCAGTACTAGCACGGTGTGGCTACTATGCACAATTTGTGACCAAACTAGGCATATGTACTGCCTTTGACCAAAGAAATCCGCAGTGTGTGGTCAACGTTGACAACTCATAATACGAGTCACAAATGGTCAGAGGGGGAAACAATGGTTTGGGAACACCAAGTATCAAATAGCAAGCACAAGGGGTATCAATACACTGTGGCACGGTGTGGAGACCATGCACGATGGCCAACCAAAGTAGGCATATGTCACTGACCATGACCAAATAATGTCACCAAGTGTGGTAAACTTTGACAACTCATAACACGAGTCACAAATGGCCAGGGTGGAATATAATGGTTTGTGAATACTAGTTATTGACTAGCAAGTACAAATACCTTCAATATGTAGTGGCACAATGTGGCTTCAATGCACAGTGACCAACCAACGTATGCAGATGTTACTAACCATGACCAACAAATTTCACTTCACGTGGTCAACGTTGAAAACGCATAACACGAGTCACAAATGATCAGAGGGGAAAACAATGGGCTGGGAACACTAGTTATCAACTAGCAAGTACAAAGACCTTCAACAAGCAGTGGCACGGTATGGCTAGCGTGTACAGTGACCAGCCCAAGGATGCATACGTCACTGACTACGACCGAATAAGTCCACTATGTGTCGTCAACATTGACAACTCATAACACAAGTCACAAATGGTCGGAGGGAGAGACAATGGGTTGGGAAGCCTATGTATTGACTAGAAAGGACAAAGAACTTCAATACGTAGTGGCACGGTGTGGCTAATATGCACACGAAACAACCAAAGTAGGCATATGTCACTGATCATGACCAGAGACTTTCAATATGGGTGGTCAATATTGACCAACCATAACACGAGTCACAAACGGTCAGGAGAGGAAACAATGCTATGGGAATATTTGTTCTCAACTACCAAGTACAACGACCGTCAATCAGTAGTAGCACGGTGTGGCTACCATGCACAATGACCGACCAAAGTAGGCATATATACTGCCTTTGAGCAAAGAAATCCGTTGTGTGTGGTCAACGTTGACAACTCATAATACGAGTCGCAAATGGCCAGAGGGGGAAGCAATGGTTTGGGAACACCCGGTATCAAATAGCAAGCACAAGGGGCTTCAACACGTTGTGGCTCGGTGTGGAGACCATGCACGATGACCAACCAAAGTAGGCATATGTCACAAACCATGACCAAATAATGCTAGTAAGTGTGGTAAACTTTGACAACTCATAACACGAGTCACAAATGGTCAGGGTGGAAGATAATGGTTTGTGAATACTAGTTATGGAATAGCAAGTACAAATACCTCCAATATGTAGTGGCACGGTGTGGCTTCAATGCACAGTGACCAACCAAATTATGCATATGTCACTAACCATGACCAACAAATTTCACTTCATGTGGTCAACGTTGAAAACGCATAACACGAGTCACAAATGGTCAGAAGGGGAAAACAATGGGTTGGGAATACTAGTTATCAACAAGCAAGTACAAAGACCTTCAACAAGCAATGGCACGGTATGGCTAGCGTGCACAGTGACCAACCCAAGGATGCATACGTCACTGACTACGACCGAATAAGTCCACTATGCGTGGTCAACATTGACAACTCATAACACGAGTCAAAAATGGTCATAGGGAGAGACAATGGTTTAGGAAGCCTATGTATTGACTAGAAAGGATAAATAACTTCAATACGTAGTGGCACGATGTGGCTAATATGCACACCAAACAACCAAACTAGGCATATGTCACTGATCATGACCAGAGAATTTCAATATGGGTCGTCAATGTTGACCAACCATAACACGAGTCACAAACGGTCACTAGAGGAAACAATGTTATGGGAATATTGGTTCTCAACCACCAAGTACAACGACCTTCAGTCAGTAGTAGCACCGTGTGGCTACCATGCACAATGACCGGCCAAAGAAGGCATATGTACTGCCTTTGACCAAAGAAATCCGCTATGTGTGGTCAACGTTCACAACTCATAATACGAGTCACAAATGATCGGAGGGGGAAAACAATGGTTTGGGCACATCAATTATCAAATAGCAAGCACAAGGGGCTTCAATACTTTGTGGCACGGTGTGGAGACCATGCACGATGACCAACCAGTGTAGGCATATGTCTCTGACCATGACCAAATAATGTCACCAAGTACGGTAAACTTTGAAAACTCATAACACGAGTCACAAATGGTCAGGGTGGCAGCTAATGGTTTGTGAATACTAGTTATCGACTAGAAAGTACAAATACCTTCAATATGTAGTGGCACAATGTGGCTTCAATGCACAGTGACCAACCAAAGTATGCAGATGTCACAAACCATGACCAACTAATTTCACTTCATGTGGTCAACGTTGAAAACGCATAACACGAGTCACAAATGGTCAGAGGGGAAAACAATGAGTTGGGAACACTAGTTATCAACTAGCAAGTACAAAGACCTTCAACAAGCAGTGGGACGGTATGGCTAGCGTGCACAGTGACCAACCAAAGGATGCATACGTCACTGACTACGACCGAATAAGTCCACTATGTGTGGTCAACATTGACAACTCATAACACGAGTCACAAATGGTCAGAGGGAGAGACAATGGGTTGGGAAGCCTATGTATTGACTAGAAAGGACAAAGAACTTCAATATGTAGTGGCACAGTGTGGCTAATATGCACACGAAACAACCAAACTAGGCATATGTCACTCATCATGACCAGAGACTTTCAATATGGGTGGTCAACATTGACCAACCATAACACGAGTCACAAACGGCCAGGAGAGGAAACAATGCTATGGGAATATTGGTTCTCAACTACCAAGTACAACGACCGTCAATCAATAGTAGCACGGTGTGGCTACCATGCACAATGACCGACCAAAGTAGGTATATATACTGCCTTTGAGCAAAGAAATCCGTTGTGTGTGGTCAACGTTGACAACTCATAATACGAGTCGCAAGTGGCCAGAGGGGGAAGGAATGGTTTGGGAACACCAGGTATCAAATAGCAAGCACAAGGGGCTTCAATACGTTGTGGCACGGTGTGGAGACCATGTACGATGACCAGCCAAAGTAGGCATATGTCACTGACCATGACCAAATAATGTCACTAAGTGTGGTAAACTTTGACAACTCATAACACGGGTCACAAATCGTCATGGTGGAAGATAATGGTTTGTGAATACTAGTTATCGACTAGCAAGTACAAATACCTTCAATGTGTAGTGGCACAATGTGGCTGCAATGCACAGTGGCCATCCAAAGTATGCATATGTCACTGACCATGACGGAAATTTTTCACTTCATTTGGTCAATGTTGACAACTCACAACACGAGTCACAGATATTCAGAGGGGGTAGCAATGGTTGGGAACACTGGCTATCAAATAGAAAGCACATAGACCTTCGATACGTAGTGAAACCGCATGGTAACCATGTACAGTGACAAACCAAAGTAGGCATATGTCACTAACCATGACCAAACGGATTTCACAGTGTGTGGTCAACGTTGAAAACTGATAACATGAGTCACAAATGGTCAGAAGGGGGAACCATGGGTTGGGAACACTAGTTGTTAAATAGCAAGTAGAAATACTTTCAACAAGTAGTGGCACGGTGTGGCTAGCATGCACAGTGACCAACCAATGGATGCATGTGTCACAGACTATGACCGAAGAAGTCCACTATGTACGGTCAACATTGACAACTCATAACACGAGTCACAAATGGTCATAGGGAGAGACAATGGTTTGGGAATCCTATATATCGACTGGAAACGACAAAGAACTTCAATACGTAGTGGCACGTTGTGGCTACTATGCACACCAAACAACCAAAACCAGGCATATGTCACTGACCATGACCAGAGATTTTCAATATGGGTGGTCAACATTCACCAACCACAACACGAGTCACAAACGGTCAGAGGGGGAAACAATGGTATGGGAATATCAGTTCTCAACTAGCAACTACAGCGACCTTCAATCATTATAAGCACGGTGTGGCTACCATGCACAATGACCGACCAAAGTAGGCACATGTACTGCCTTTGACCAAAGAAATCTGCTGTGTGGTCAATTTTGACAACTCATAATACGAGTCACAAATGGTCAGAGGGGAACACCAGGTATCAACTTGCAAGCACAATGACCTTCAATAAGCTGTGCCACGGTGTGGATAACATGCACAATGTCCAACCAAAGTAGGCATATGTCACTGACCATGACCAAATAATGTCACTAAGTGTTGTTAACTTTGACAACTCATAACACGAGTCACAAATGGTCAGTGTGCAAGATAATGGTTTGTGAATACTAGTTATCGACTAGCGAGTACAAATACCTTCAATATGTAGTTGCACCATGTGGCTACAATGCACAGTGACCAACCAAAGCATGCACATGTCACTGACCATGACCAACAAATTTCACTTCATGTGGTCAACGTTGACAACTCACAACACGAGTTGCTGATATTCAGAGGGGGGTAACAATGGTTTGGAAACACTAGTTATCAACTAGAAACCACAAAGACCTTCAATACATAGTGACACGGCGTGACAAACCAAACTAGGCATATGTCACTAACCATCACCAAAGAATTTAAATATGGGTGGTCAACGTTGAAAACGCATAAAACGAGTCACAAATGGTCAGGGGGGAAAACAATGCGTTAGGAACACTAGTGATCAACTAGCAAGTACAAAGACCTTCAACAAGCAGTGGCACGGTATGGCTGGCGTGCACAGTGACCAACCCAAGGATACATACGTCACTGACTATGACCGAATAAGTCCACTATGTGTGGTCAACATTGACAACTCATAACACGAGTCACAAATGGTCAGAGGGAGAGACAATGGTTTGGGAAGCTTATGTATTGACTAGAAAGGAAAAAGAACTTCAATACGTAGTGGCACGGTGTGGCTAATATGCACACCAAACAAGCAAACTAGGCATATGTCACTGATCATGACTAGAGAATTTCGATATGGGTGGTCAACATTGACCAACCATAACACGAGTCACAAACGGTCAGCAGAGAAAACAATGCTATGGGGAATCGGTTCTCAACTACCAAGTACAACAACCGTCAGTCAGTAGTAGCACGGTGTGGCTACCATGCACATTGTCCTACCAAAGTAGGCATATGTACTACCTTTGACCAAAGAAATCCGCCGTGTGTGGTCAACGTTGACAACTCATAATACCAGTCACAAATGGTCAGAGGGGGAAACAATGGGTTGGGAACACCAGGTATCAAATAGCAAGCACAAGGGGCTTCAATACAGTGTGGCACGGTGTGGAGACCATGCACGATGACCAACCAAAGTAGGCATATGTCACTTACCATGACCAAATAATGTCACTAGGTGTGGTAAACTTTGACAACTCATAACACGAGTCACAAATGGTCAGGTTGGAAGATAATGGTTTGTGAATACTAGTAATCAACTAGCAAGTAAAAATACCTTCAATATGCAGTGGCACAATGTGGCTTCAATGCACAGTGACCAACAAAAGTATGCATATGTCACTATCCATGACTAACAAATTTCACTTCATGTGGTCAACATTGAAAACGCATAACACGAGTCACAAATGGTCAGAGGGGAAAACAATGCGTTGGGAACACTAGTTATCAACTAGCAAGTACAAAGACCTTCAACAAGCAGTGGCACGGTATGGCTAGCGTGCACAGTGACCAACCACAGGATGCATACGTCACTGACTACGACCGAATAAGTCCACTATGTGTGGTCAATATTGACAACTCATAACACGAGTCACAAATGGTCAGAGGGAGAGACAATGGTTTGGGAAGCCTATGTACTGTCTAGAAAGGACAAAGAACTTCAATACGTAGTGGCACGGTGTGGCTAATATGCACACCAAACAACCAAACTAGGCATATGTCACTGATCATGACGAGAGAATTTCAATATGGGTGGTCAACATTGACCAACCATAACACGAGTCACAAACGGTCGGGAGAGGAAACAATGCTATGGGAATATTGGTTCTGAACTACCAAGTACAATGACCGTCAATCAGTAGAAGCACGGTGTGGCTACCATGCATAATGACCGACCAAAGTAGGCATATACTGCCTTTGACCAAAAAAATCCGTTGTGTGTGGTCAACGTTGACAACTGAGAATACTAGTCACAAATGGTCAGAGGGGGAAACAATGGTTTGGGAACACCAGGTATGAAATAGCAAGCACATGGGGCTTCAATACGTTGTGGCACAGTGTGGAGACCATGCACGATGACCAACCAAAGTAGGCATATGTCACAAACCATGACCAAATAATGCTTCTAAGTGTGGTAAACTTTGACAACTCATAACACGAGTCACAAATGGTCAGGGTGGAAGATAATGGTTTGTGAATACTGGTTATCGACTAGCAAGTACAAATACCTTCAATATGTAGTGGCACAGTGTGGCTTCAATGCACAGTGACCAACCAAATTATGCATATGTCACTATCCATGACCAACAAATTTCACTTCATGTGGTCAACGTTGAAAACGCATAACACGAGTCATAAATGGTCAGAGGGGAAAACAATGGGCTGGGAACACTAGTTATCAACTAGCATGTACAAAGACCTTCAACAAGCAGTGGCACGGTATGGCTAGCGTGCACAGTGACCAGCCCAATGATGCATACGTCACTGACTACGGCCGAATAAGTCCACTATGTGTGGTCAACATTGATAACTCATAACACGAGTCACAAATGGTCAGAGGGAGACACAATGGTTTGGGAAGCCTATGTGTTGACCAGAAAGGACAAAGAACTTCAATACGTAGTGGCACGGTGTGGCTTATATGCACAACAAACAACCAAACTAGGCTTATGTCACTGATCATGACCATAGAATTTCAATATCGGTGGTCAACGTTGACCAACCATAACACGACTCACAAACGGTCAGGAGAGGAAACAATGATATGGGAATATCGGTTCTCAACTACCAAGTACAACGACCTTCAGTCAGTAGTAGCATGGTGTGGCTACCATGCACAATGACCGACCAAAGTAGGCATATGTACTGCCTTTGACTAAAGAAATCCGTTGTGTGTGGTCAACGTTGACAACTCATAACATGAGTCACAAATGGTCAGAGGGGGAAACAATGATTTGGGAACACCAAGTATCAAATAGCAAGCACAAGGGGTTTCAATACGCTGTGGCATGGTGTGGAGACCATGCACGATGACCAACCAAAGTAGGCATATGTCACTGACCATGACCAAATAATGTGAGCAAGTATGGTAAACTTAGACAACTCATAATACGAGTCACAAATGGTCAGGGTGGCAGATAATGGTTTGTGAATACTAGTTATCGACTAGCAAGTACAAACACCTTCAATATGTAGTGGCACAACGTGGCTTCAATGCACAGTGACCAACCAAAGTATGCATATGTCACTAACCATGACTAACAAATTTCACTTCATGTGGTCAACGTTGAAAACGCATAACACGAGTCACAAATGGTCAGAGGGGAAAACAATGCGTTGGGAACACTAGTTATCAACTAGCAAGTACAAATACCTTCAACAAGCAGTGGCACGGTATGGCTTGCGTGCACAGTGACCAACCAAAGGATGCATACGTCACTGACTACGACCGAATAAGTCCACAATGTGTGGTCAACATTGACAACTCATAACACGAGTCACAAATGGTCAGAGGGAGAGACCATGGTTTGGGAAGCTTATGCATTGACTAGAAAGGACAAAGAACGTCAATACGTAGTGGCACGGTGTGGCTAATATGCACACCACACAACCAGACTAGGCATATGTCACTGATCATGACCAGAGAATTTCAATATGGGTGGTCAACATCGACCAACCATAACACGAGTCACAAATGGTCATGAGAGGAGACAATGCTATGGGAATATTGGTTCTCAACTACCAAGTACAATGTCCGTCAATCAGTAGTAGCACGGTGTGGCTAGCATGCACAATGACCGACCAAGGTAGGCACATGTACTGCCTTTGACCAAAGAAATCAACGTTGACAACTCATAATACGAGTCACAAATGGTCAGAGGGGGAAGCAATGGTTTGGGAACACCAGGTATCAAATAGCAAGTACAAGGGGCTTCAATACATTGTGGCACGGTGTGGAGACCATGCACGATGACCAACCAAAGTATGCATATGTCACAAACCATGACCAAATAATGCCAGTAAGTGTGGTAAACTTTGACAACTCATAACACGAGTCACAAATGGTCAGGGTGGAAGATAATGGTTTGTGAATACTAGTTATCGACTAGCAAGTACAAATACCTTCAATATGTAGTGGCACAGTGTGGCTTCAATGCACAGTGACCAACCAAAGTATGCAGATGTCACTAACCATGACCGACAAATTTCACTTCATGTGGTCAACGTTGAAAACGCATAACACGAGTCACAGATGGTCAGAGGGGAAAACAATGAGTTGGGAACACTAGTTATCAACTAGCAAGTACAAAGACCTTCAACAAGCAGTGGCTCGGTATGGCTAGCGTGCACAGTGACCAACCAAAGGATGCATACGTCACTGACTACGACCGAATAAGTCCACTATGTGTGGTCAACATTGACAACTCATAACACCAGTCACAAATGGTTGGAGGGAGAGACAATGGGTTGGGAAGCTTATGTATTGACTAGAAAGGACAAAGAACTTTAATATGTAGTGGCACGGTGTGGCTAATATGCACACCACACAACCAGACTAGGCATATGTCACTGATCATGACCAGAGAATTTCAATATGGGTGGTCAACATCGACCAACCATAACACGAGTCACAAATGGTCATGAGAGGAGACAATGCTATGGGAATATTGGTTCTCAACTACCAAGTACAACGACCGTCAGTCAGTAGTAGCACGGTGTGGCTACCATGCACAATGACCGGCCAAAGTAGGCATATGGACTGCCTTTGACCAAAGAAATCCGTTGTGTGTGGTCAACGTTGACAACTCATAATACGAGTCACAAATACTCAGAGGGGGAAACAATGGTTTGGGAACACCAAGTATCAAATAGCAAGCACAAGGGGCTTCAATACATTGTGGCACGGTGTGGAGACCATGCACGATGACCAACCAAAGTAGGCATATGTCACTGACCATGACCAAATAATGTCACTAAGTGTGGTAAACTTTGACAACTCATAACACGAGTCACAAATGGTCAGAGGGGAAAACAATGAGTTGGGAACACTAGTTATCAACTAGCAAGTACAAAGACCTTCAACAAGCAGTGGCACGGTATGGCTAGCGTGCACAGTGACCAACCAAAGGATGCATACGTCACTGAATACGACCGAATAACTTCACTCTGTGTGGTCAACATTGACAACTCATAACACCAGTCACAAATGGTTGGAGGGAGAGACAATGGGTTGGGAAGCTTATGTATTGACTAGAAAGGACAAAGAACTTTAATATGTAGTGGCACGGTGTGGCTAATATGCACACGAAACAACCAAACTAGGCATATGTCACTGATTATGACCAGAGACTTTCAATATGGGTGGTCAACGTTGACCAACCATAACACGAGTCACAAACGGTCGGGAGAGGAAACAATGCTATGGGAATATTGGTTCTCAACTACCAAGTACAACGACCGTCAATCAGTAGTAGCACGGTGTGGCTACCAAACACAATGACTGACCAAAGTAGGCATATATACTTCCTTTGAGCAAAGAAATCCGTTGTGTGTGGTCAAGGTTGACAACTCATAATACGAGTCGCAAATGGTCAGAGGGGGAAGCAATGGTTTGGGAACACCAGGTATCAAATAGCAAGCCCAAGGGGCTTCAATACGTTGTGGCACGGTGTGGAGACCATGCACGATGACCAACCAAAGTAGGCATATGTCACTGACCATGACCAAATAATGTCACTAAGTGTGGTAAACTTTGACAACTCATAACACGAGTCACAAATGGTCAGGGTGGAAGATAATGGTTTTTTAATACTAGTTATCGACTAGCAAGTACAAATACCTTCAATATGTAGTGGCACAGTGCGGCTTCAATGCACAGTGACCAACCTAATTATACATATGTCACTATCCTTGACCAACAAATTTCACTTCATGTGGTCAACGTTGAAATTGCATAACACGAGTCACAAATGGTCAGAGGGTAAAACAATGGGCTGGGAACACTAGTTATCAACTAGCAAGTACAAAGACCTTCCACAAGCAGTGGCACAGTATGGCTAGCGTGCACAGTGACCAGCCCAAGGATGCATACGTCACTGACTACGGCCGAATAAGTCCACTATGTGTGGTCAAAATTGACAACTCATAACACGAGTTACAAATGGCCAGAGGGAGAGACACTGGTTTGGGAAGCATATGTATTGATTAGAAAGGACAAAGAACTTCAATACGTAGTGGCACGGTGTGGCTAATATGCACACCAAACATCCAACCTAGGCATATGTCACTGATCATGACCGGAGAATTTCAATATGGGTGGTCAACATTGACCAACCATAACACGAGTCACAAACGGTCAGCAGAGAAAACAATGCTATGGGAGTATCGGTTCTCAACTACCAAGTACAACGACCGTCAGTCAGTAGTAGCACGGTGTGGCTACCATGCACAATGACCGACCAAAGTAGGCATATGTACTACCTTTGACCAAAGAATTCCGCTGTGTGTGGTCAACGTTGACAACTCATAATACCAGACACAAATGGTCA
>SZWC01000380.1:314040-333147 GCA_023375785.1 Penium margaritaceum
GTGTGGCTAATATGCACACCAAACAACCAAACTAGGCATATGTCACTGATCATGACCATGTACTTTCAATATGGGTGGTCAATATTTACCAACCATAACACGAGTCACAAACGGTCAGGAGAGGAAACAATGCTATGGGAATATTGGTTCTCAACTACCAAGTATAACGACCGTCAATCAGTAGTAGCACGGTGTGGCTACCATGCACAATGACCGACTAAAGTAGGCATATGTACTGCCTTTGAGCAAAGAAATCCGTTGTGTGTGGTCAACGTTGACATCTCATAATACGAGTCGCAAATGGTTAGAGGGGGAAGCAATGGTTTGCGAACACCAAGTGTCAAATAGCAAGCACAAGGGCATCATTACGCTACGACACGGTGTGGAGACCATGCACGATGACCAACCAAAGTAGGCATATGTCACTGGCCATGACCAAATAATGTCACCAAGTGTGGTAAACTTTGACAACTCATAACACGAGTCACAAATGGTCAGGGTGGAAGCTAATGGTTTTTGAATACTATTTATCGACTAGCAAGTACAAATACCTTCAATATGTAGTGGCACAATGTGGCTTCAATGCACAGTGACCAACCAAAGTATGCTGATGTCACTAACGATGACCAACAAATTTCACTTCATGTGGTCAACGTTGAAAACGCATAACACGAGTCACAAAAGGTCAGAGGGGAAAACAATGCGTTGGGAACACTAGTTTTCAACTAGCAAGTACAAAGACCTTCAANACCTTCAGTCAGTAGTAGCACGGTGTGGCTACCATGCACAATGACCGGCCAAAGTAGGCATATGTACTGCCTTTGACCAAAGAAATCCGCTGTGTGTGGTCAACGTTGACAACTCATAATACGAGTCACAAATGGTCAGAGGGGGAAACAATGGTTTGGGAACACCAGGTATCAAATAGCAAGCACGAGGGGCTTCAATACATTGTGGCACGGTGTGGAGACCATGCACGATGACCAGCCAAAATAGGCATATGTCACTAACCATGACCAAATAATGTCACAAAGTGTGGTAAACTTTGACAACTCATAACACAACTCACAAATGGTCAGGGTGGAAGATAATCGTTTGTGGATACTAGTTATCCACTAGCAAGTACAAATACCTTCAATATGTAGTGGCACAATATGGCTTCAATGCAAAGTGACCATTCAAAGTATGCATATGTCACTGACCATGACGGAAAAGTTTCACTTCACGTGGTCAATGTTGACAACTCACAACACGAGTTACAGATATTCAGAGGGGGTAGCAATGGTTTGGGAACACTATCTATCAACTAGAAAGCACATAGACCTTTGATACGTAGTGAAACGGCGTGGTAACCATGTACAGTGACAAACCAAAGTAGGCATATGTCACTAACCATGACCAAACGGATTTCGCAGTGTGTGGTCAACGTTGAAAACTCATAACATGAGTCACAAATGGTCAGAGGGGGGAACCATGGGTTGGGAACACTNGACTATGACCGAAGAAGTCCACTATGTACGGTCAACATTGACAACTCATAACACGATTCACAAATGGTCAGAGGGAGAGACAATGGTTTGGGAACCCTATATATCGACTGGAAATGACAACGAACTTCAATACGTAGTGGCACGTTGTGGCTACTATACACACGAAACAACCAAAACCAGGTATATTTCACTGACCATGACCAGAGATTTTCAATATGGGTGGTCAACATTCACCAACCACAACACGAGTCACAAACGGTCATAGGGGGAAACAATGGTCTGGGAATATGGGTTCTCAACTAGCAAGTACAGCAACCTTCAATCATTATAAGCACGGTGTGGCTACCATGCACAATGACCGACCAAACTAGGCATATGTACTGCCTTTGACCAAAGAAATCCGCTGTGTGTGGTCAATGTTGACAACTCATAATAGGATTCGCAAATGGTGAGAGGGGGAGACAATGGTTTGGGAACACCAGGTATCAACTAGCAAGCACAAGGACCTTCAATAAGTTGTGCCACGGTGTGGATACCATGCACGATGTCCAACCAAAGTAGGCATATGTGACTGACCATGACCAAATAATGTCACTAAGTGTGGTAAACTTTGACAACTCATAACAGGAGTCACAAATGGTCAGGTTGGAAGACAATGGTTTGTGAAAACTAGTTATCGACTAGCAAGTACATATACCTTCAATATGTAGTGGCACAGTGTGGCTTCAATGCACAGTGACAAACCAAATTATGCATATGTCACTAACCATGACCAACAAATTTCACTTCATGTGGTCAACGTTGAAAACGAATAACACGAGTCACAAATGGTCAGAGGGGAAAACAATGGGTTGGGAACACTAGTTATCATGTAGCAAGTACAAAGACTGTCTACAAGCAGTGGCACGGTATGGCTAGCGTGCACAGTGACCAGTCCAAGGATGCATACGTCACAAACTACGACCGAATAAGTCCACTATGTGTGGTCAACATTGACAACTCATAACACGAGTCACAAATGGTTAGAGGGAGAGACAATGGTTTGGGAAGCCCATGTATTGACAAAAAAGGACAAATAACTTCAATTCGTAGTGGCACGGTGTTGATAATATGCACACCAAACAACCAAACTAGGCATATGTCACTGATCATGACCAGAGAATTTCAATATGGGTGGTCAACGTTGACCAACCATAACACGACTCACAAACGGTGAGGAGAGGAAACAATGATATGGGAATATCGGTTGTCAACTACCAAGTACAACGACCTTCAGTCAGTAGTAGCACGGTGTGGCTACCATGCACAATGAACGACCAAATTAGGCATATGTACTGCATTTTACCAAAGAAATCCGCTGTGTGTGGTCAACGTTGACAACTCATACTATGAGTCACAAATGGTCAGAGGGGGAAACAATGGTTTGGGAACACCAAGTATCAAATAGCAAGCACAAGGGGCTTCAATACGCTGTTGCACGGTGTGGAGACCATGCACTACGACCAACCAAAGTAGGCATATGTCACTGACCATGACCAAATAATGTCACCAAGTATGGTAAACTTTGACAACTCATAACACGAGTCACAAATGGTCAGGGTGGAAGAGAATGGTTTGTGAATACTAGTTATTGACTAGCAAGTACAAATACCTTCAATATGTTGTGGCACAAATTGGCTTCAATGCACAGTGACCAACCAAAGTATGCATATGTCACTAACCATGACTAACAAATTTCACTTCATGTGGTCAACGTTGAAAACACATAACACGAGTCACAAATGGTCAGAGGGGAAAACAATGCTTTGGGAACACTAGTTATCAACTAGCAAGTACAAAGACCTTCAACAAGCAGTGGCACGGTATGGCTAGCGTACACATTGACCAACCAAAGGATGCATACGTCACTGACTACGACCGAATAAGTCCAATATGTGTGGTCGATATTGACAACTCATAACACGAGTCACAAATGGTCAGAGGGAGAGACAATGGTTTGGGAAGCCTATGTACTGACTAGAAAGGACAAAGAACTTCAATACGTAGTGGCACGGTGTGGCTAACATGCACACCAAACAACCAAGCTAGGCATATGTCACTGATCATGACCAGAGAATTTCAATATGGGTGGTCAACATTGACCAACCATAACACGAGTCACAAACGGTCAGGAGAAGAAACAATGCTATGGGAATATTGGTTCTCAACTACCAAGTACAATGACCGTCAATTAGTAGTAGCACGGTGTGCCTACCATGCACAATGACCGACCAAAGTAGCCATATGTACTGCCTTTGACCAAACAAATCCGCTGTGTGTGGTCAACGTTGACAACTCAGAATACGAGTCACAAATGGTCAGAGGGGGAAGCAATGGTTTGGGAACACCAGGTATAAAATAGCAAGCACAAGGGGCTTCAATACGTTGTGGCACGGTGTGGAGACCATGCACGATGACCAACCAAAGTAGGCATATGTCACAAACCATGACCAAATAATGCCACTAAGTGTGGTAAACTTTGACAACTCATAACACGAGTCACAAATGGTCAGGGTGGAATACAATGGTTTGTGAATACTAGTTACTGACTAGCAAGTACAAATACCTTCAATATGTAGTGGCACGGTGTGCCTTCAATGCACGGTGACCAACCAACGTATGCATATGTCACTAATCATGACCAACAAATTTCACTTCATGTGGTCAACGTTGAAAACGAATAACACGAGTCACAAATGGTCAGAGGGGAAAACAATGGGTTGAGAACACTAGTTTTAGACTAGCAAGTGCAAAAACCTTCAACAAGCAGCGGCACGGTATGGCTAGCGTGCACAGTGACCAACCCAAGGGTGCATACGTCACTGACTACGACCGAATAAGTCCACTATGTGTGGTCAACATTGACAACTCATAACACGAGTCGCAAATGGTCAGAGGGAGAGACAATGGGTTACGAAGCCCATGTATTGACTAGAAAGGACAAATAACTTCAATTTGTAGTGGCAAGGTGTTGCTAATATGCACACCAAACAACCAAACTAGGCATATGTCACTGATCATGACCAGAGAATTTCAATATGGGTGGTCAACGTTGACCAACCATAACACGAGTCACAAACGGTCAGGAGAGGAAACAATGCTATGGGAATATCAGTTTTCAACTCCCAAGTACAATGACCTTCAGTTAGTAGTAGCACGGTGTGGCTACCATGCACAATGACCGGCCAAAGTAGGCATGTGTACTGCCTTTGACCAAAGAAATCCGCTGTGTGTGGTCAACGTTGACAACTCATAATACGAGTCACAAATGGACAGAGGGGGAAACAATGGTTGGGGACACCAGGTATCAAAAAGCAAGCACGAGGGGCTTCAATGCACTGTGGCATGGTGTGGAGACCATGCACGATGACCAGCCAAAGTAGGCATATGTCACTAACCATGACCAAATAATGTCACTAAGTGTGGTAAACTTTGACAACTCATAACGCGACTCACAAATGGTCAGGGTGGAAGGTAATGGTTTGTGAATACTAGTTATCGACTAGCAAGTACAAATACCTTCAATATGTAGTGTTACAGTGTGGCTTCAATGCACAGTGACCAACCAAAGTATGCATATTTCACTGACCATGACGAAATAATTTCACTTCATGTGGTCAATGTTGATAACTCACAACACGATTCATAGATATTCAGAGGGGGTAGCAATGGGTTGGGAACACTAGCTATCAACAAGAAAGCACATAGACCTTCGATACGTAGTGAAACAGCGTGGTAACCATGTACATTGACAAACCAAAGTAGGCATATGTCACTAACCATGACCAAACAGATTTCACGGTGTGTGGTCAACGTTGAAAACTCATAACATGAGTCACAAATCCTCAGAGGGGGGAACCATAGGTTGGGGACACTAGTTATTAACTAGCAAGTAGAAATATTTTCAACAAGTCGTGGCACGGTGTGGCTAGCATGCACAGTGACCAACCAAAGGATGCATGTGTCACAGACTATGACCGAAGAAGTCCACTATGTACGGTCAACATTGACAACTCATAACACGAGTCACAAATGGTCAGAGGGAGAGACAATGGTTTGGGAACCCCATATATGGACTGGAAACAACTTCAATACGTAGTGGCACGTTGTGGCTACTATGCACACCAAACAACCAAACCAGGCATATGTCACTGACCATGACCAGAGATTTTCAATATGGGTGGTCAACATTCACCAACCACAACACGAGTCACAAACGGTCAGAGGGAGAAACAATGGTCTGGGAATATCAGTTCTCAACTGGCAGTACAGCGACCTTCAATCATTATAAGCACCATGTGGCTACCATGCACAATGACCGACAAAAGTAAGTACATGTACTGCCTTTGACCAGAGAAATATGCTGTGTGTGGTCAATGTTGACAACTCATAATAGGAGTCACAAATGGTCAGAGGGGGAGACAATGGTTTGGGAACACCAGGTATCAACTAGCAAGCACAAGGACCTTTAATAAGATGTGCCACGGTGTGGATACCATGCACGATGTCCAACCAAAGTAGGCATATGTCACTGACCATGACCAAATAATGTCACTAAGTGTTGTAAACTTTGACAACTCATAACACGAGTCACAAATGGTCAGGGTGCAAGACAACGGCTTGTGAATACTAGTTATCGACTAGCAAGTACAAATACCTTCAATATGTAGTGGCACCGTGTGGCTACAATGCACAGTGACCAACCAAAGTATGCACATATCACTGACCATGACTAACAAATTTCACTTCACGTGGTCAACATTGACAACTCACAACATGAGTTACTGATAGTCAGAGGGGGGTAACAATGGTTTGGAAACACTAGCTATCAACTAGAAAGCACAAAGACCTTCAATACATAGTGACACGGCGTGGTAACCACTGACAGTGACAAACCAAAATAGGCATATGTCACTAACCATGACCATAGAATTTCAACATGGGTGGTCAACGTTGAAAACGCATAACACAAGTCAGAAATGGTCAGGGGGGGAAACAATGCGTTGGGAACACTAGTTATCAACTAGCAAGTACAAAGACCTTCAACAAGTAGTGGCACGGTATGGCTGGCGTGCACAGTGACAAACCTAAGGATGCATACGTCACTGACTACGACCGAATAAGTCCACTGTGTGTGGTCAACATTGACAACTCATAACACGAGTCACAAATGGTCAGAGGGAGAGACAGTGGTTTGGGATGCCTATGTATTGACTGGAAATGACAAAGAACTTCAATACGTAGTGGCACGGTGTGGCTAATATGCACACCAAACAAGCAAACTAGGCATATGTCACTGATCATGAACCGATAATTTCAATATGGGTGGTCAACATTGACCAACCATAACACGAGTCACAAACGGTCAGGAGAGGAGACAATGCTATGGGAATATTGGTTCTCAACTACCAAGTACAACGACCGTCAATCAGTAGTAGAACGGTGTGGCTACCATGCACAATGACCGACCAAAGTATGCATATGTACTGCCTTTGAGCAAAGAAATCCGCTGTGTGTGGTCAACGTTGACAACTCATAATACGATTCACAAATGGTCAGAGGGGGAAGCAATGGTTTGGGAACACCAGGTATCAAATAGCAAGCACAAGGGGCTTCAATACGTTGTGGCACGGTGTGGATACCATGCACGGTGACCAACCAAAGTAGGCATATGTCACAAACCATTACCAAATAATGCCACTAAGTGTGGTAACGTTTGACAACTCATAACACGAGTCACAAATGGTCAGGGTGGAAGATAATGGTTTGTGAATACTAGTTGTTGACTGGCAAGTACAAACACCTTCAATATGTAGTGGCACAATGTGGCTTCAATGCACAGTGACCAACCAAAGTATGCATATGTCACTACCCATGACCAACAAATTTCACTTCATGTAGTCAACGTTGAAAACGCATAACACGAGTCACAAATGGTCAGAGGGGAAAACAATGGGTTGGGAACACTGGTTATCAACTAGCAAGTACAAATACCTTCAACAAGCAGTGGCACGGTATGGCTAGCGTGCACAGTGACCAACCAAAGGTGTCAGAATAATACCTTAATGTCACAAGACATAGAAACTGGTCAGGTATATCAAGAAAACACCACGATGACCACTACTGACCTGGACCTGGGGCATCTCCAGAAATTCCAGGAAAAGTGCCCACACAGGCTCAACACCGAGGGATGCCGGAGCTCAACTACTTGACCGACCAATGGTCAATGCCCCAATGACAACCGGTCAGCCCCGCCGGCCGACAGGACTGGACCAACGTCGCGGTGCGGTCCGCACGTAACGACAACAACGAAGCACGATCCTCTCCCGTCGGCCCTTCACGTCGAAGAACCCCACGTCCCAAGGATCTCTCAATCCTCCTGCTGCGACTCGCATGGGCGATGCGACCCAAGAGCACCAAACCGCCCCTCTCCGCAGCACCAGCCCCCTCCACCCGGGATAGGAACAACAGCAGCGGCTACCGCCGCAGGACACATGTATCGACCACCATAGGAGACAAACGTCCAATGCCTAGGCTAGACTAGAACCTATATATGCTCACTAGCTCACTGTACCTTGTTGCCTTGTTCCTATCAATCATTCCATCAGTTATTTCATCCTTTGCAAATGCCCGCCTTCGGGCTGTGGCACATCCTTGTTCCTTCCGCTGCGCGCCTCGGTGCTGTGGCACTCCTCCTCCTTCGGCTGCCCACCAAACGGCTGTGGCACCTCAAGCTCTTTGTCGTCGCTCCTCCTTCCGTCGTCGCTCCTCCTACATTGCCTCGTGCCCGCTACCTGTAGCTGTGGTGCTCACATCTTTGTAACTGCATTTCCGTTGCTGCCCGCTGTTCCTAGCTTTGGCACATTGCTCTGATCTGGTGATACTCATTTATGTTCCTCATCGCGCTCGTCCACAATGGACCGCGCCCACAAACTGCTCGGTCCACTCGTCGCTGTCGATCCTCGTGTTCATCTCCGCACTCTGTAATGACGTCATCCATTCGTCAGCCTCCTGTACCTTCACAGAAGCTTCTGTCTACCTGATTGCTGTCATCGAAGACCCCTCTTGCTAAGCAGAACCTCCTGCATTTTCCTAACAAAAGGATGCATATGTCACTGACTACGACTGAATAAGTCCACTATGTGTGGTCAACATTGACAACTCATAACACGAGTCACAAATGGTCAGAGGGATAGACAATGGTTTGGGAAGCCTATGTATTGACTAGAAAGGACAAAGAACTTCAATACGTAGTGGCACGGTGTGGCTAATTTGCACACGAAACACCCAAACTAGGCATATGTCACTGATCATGACCAGAGAATTTCAATATGGGTGGTCAAAATTGACCAACCATAACACGAGTCACAAACGGTCAGCAGAGAAAACAATGCTATGGGAATATCGGTTCTCAACTACCAAGTACAACGACCGTCAGTCAGTAGTGGCACCGTGTGGCTACCATGCACAATGACCGACCAAAGTAGGCATATGTACTACTTTTGACCAAAGAAATCCGCTGTGTGTGGTCAACGTTGACAACTCATAATACCGGTCAGAAATGGTCAGAGGGGGAAACAATGGTTCGGGAACACCAGGTATCAAATAGCAAGCACAAGGGGCTTCAATACGATGTGGCACGGTGTGGAGACCATGCACGATGACCAACCAAAGTAGGCATATGTCACTGACCATGACCAAATAATGTCACTAAGTATGGTAAACTTTGAAAACTCATAGCACGAGTCACAAATGGTCAGGGTGGAAGATAATGGTTTGTGAATACTAGTTATCGACTAGCAAGTACAAATACCTTCAATATGTAGTGGCACAGTGTGGCTTCAATGCACATTGACCAGCCAAGTTATGCATATGTCACTAACCATGACCAACAAATTTCACTTCATGTGGTCAACGTTGAAAACGCATAACACGAGTCACAAATTGTCAGAGGGGAAAAAAATGGGTTGGGAACACTGGTTGTCAACTAGCAAGTACAAAGACCTTCAAAAAGCAGTGGCACGGTATATCTAGCGTGCACAGTGACCAGTCCAAGGATGCATACGTCACTGATTACGGCCGAATAAGTCCACTATGTGTGGTCAACATTGACAACTCATAACACGAGTCACAAATGGTCAGAGGGAGAGACAATGGTTTGGGAAGCATATGTATTGACTAGAAAGGACAAAGAACTTCAATACGTGGTGGCACGGTGTGGCTAATATGCACAACAAACAACCAAACTAGGCATATGTCACTGATCATGACCAGAGAATTTCAATATGGGTGGTCAGCGTTGACCAACCATAACACGACTCACAAACGGTCAGGAGAGGAAACAATGATATGGGAATATCGTTTTTCAACTACCAAGTACAACGACCTTCAGTCAGTAGTAGCACGGTGTGGATACCATGCACAATGACCGACCAAAGTAGGCATATGTACTGCCTTTCACCAAAGAAACCCGCTGTGTGTGGTCAACGTTGACAACTCATAATATGAGTCACAAATGTTCAGAGGGGGGAAACAATGGCTTGGGAACACCAAGTATCAAATAGCAAGCACAAGGGGCTTCAATACGCTGTGCCACGATGTGGAGACCATGCACGATGACCAACCAAAGTAGGCATATGTCACTGACCATGACCAAAAAATGTCACCAAGTGTGGTAAACTTTGACAACTCACAACACGAGTCACAAATGGTCAGGGTGGCAGATAATGGTTTGTGAATACTAGTTATCGACTAGCAAGTACAAATACGTTCAATATGTAGTGGCACGGTGTGGCTTCAATGCACAGTGACCAACCAAAGTATGCATATGTCACTAACCATGACTAACAAATTTCACTTCATGTGGTCAACGTTGAAAATGCATAACACGAGTCACAAATGGTCAGAGGGGAAAACAATGCGTTGGGAACACTAGTTATCAGCTAGCAAGTACAAAGACCTTCAACAAGCAGTGGCACGGTATGGCTAGTGTGCACAGTGACCAACCAAAGGATGCAAACATCACTGACTACGAACGAATAAGTCCACTATGTGTGGTCAACATTGACAACTCATAACACGAGTCACAAATGGTCACAGGGAGAGACAATGGTTTGAGAAGCCTATGTATTGACTAGAAAGGACAAAAAACTTCAATACGTAGTGGCACGGTGTGGCTAATATGCACACAAAACAACCAAACTAGGCATGTGTCACTGATCATGACAAGAGAATTTCAATATGGGTGGTCAACATTGACCAACCATAACACGAGTGACAAATGGTCAAGAGAGGAAACAATGCTATGGGAATATTGGTTCTCATCTACCAAGTACAACGACCGTCAATCAATAGTAGCACGGTGTGGCTACCATGCTCAATGTCCGACCAAAGTAGGCATATGTACTACCTTTGACCAAAGAAGTCCGCTGTGTGTGGTCAACGTTGACAACTCAAAATACCAGTCACAATGGTTTAGGAACACCAGGTATCAAATAGCAAGCACAAGGGGCTTCAATACGTTGTGGCACAGTGGGGAGACCATGCACGATGACCAACCAAAGTAGGCATATGTCACAAACCATGACCAAATAATCCCACTAAGTGTGGTAAACTTTGACAACTCATAACACGAGTCACAAATGGTCAGGGTGGAAGATAATTGTCTGTGAATACTAGTTATTGACTACCAAGTACAACTACCTTCAATATGTAGTGGCACGGTGTGGCTTCAATGCACAGTGACCAACCAAATTATGCATATGTCACTAACCATGACCAACAAATTTCACTTCATGTGGTCAACGTTGAAAACGCATAAAACGAGTCACAAATGGTCAGAGGGGAAAACAATGGGTTGGGAACACTAGTTATCAATTAGCAAGTACAAAGACCTTCAACAAGCAGTGGCACGGTATGGCTAGCGTGCACAGTGACCAACACAAGGATGCATACGTCACTGACTACGACCGAATAAGTCCACTATGTGTGGTCAACATTGACAACTCATAACACGAGTTACAAATGGTCAGAGGGAGAGACAATGGTTTGGGAAGCCTATGTATCGACTATAAAGGACAAACAACTTCAATACGTAGTGGCACGATGTGGCTAATATGCACACCAAACAACCAAACTAGGCATATGTCACTGATCATGACCAGAGAATTTCAATATGGGTGGTCAACGTTGACCAACCATAACACGAGTCACAAACGGTCAGGAGAGGAAACAATGCTATGGGAGTATCGGTTCTCAACTACCAAGTACAACGACCTTCAGTCAGTAGTAGCACGGTGTGGCTACCATGCACAATGACCGGCCAAAGTAGGCATATGTACTACCATTGACCAAAGAAATCCGCTGTGTGTGGTCAACGTTGACAACTCATAATACGAGTCACAAATGCTCAGAGGGGGAAACAATGGTTTGGGAACACCAAGTATCAAATAGCAAGCACAAGGGGTTTCAATACGATGTGGCACGGTGTGGAGACCATGCATGATGACCAACCAAAGTAGGCATATGTCACTGACCAAAACCAAATAATGTCACCAAGTATGGTAAACTTTGACAACTCATAACACGAGTCACAAATGGCCAGGGTGGAAGATAATGGTTTGTGAATACTATTTATCGACTAGCAAGTACAAATACCTTCAATATGTAGTGGCACAACGTGGATTCAATGCACAGTGACCAACCAAAGTATGCATATGTCAGTAACCATAACTAACAATTTTCACTTCATGTGGTCAACGTTGAAAACGCATAACACGAGTCACAAATGGTCAGAGGGGAAAACAATGCATTGGGAACACTAGTTATCAACTAGCAAGTACAAAGACCTTCAACAAGCAGTGGTACGGTATGGCTAGCGTGCACAGTGACCAACCAAATGATGCATACGTCACAGACTACGGCCGAATAAGTCCACTATGTGTGGTCAACATTGACAACTCATAACACGAGTCACAAATGGCCAGAGGGAGAGACAATGGCTTGCGAAGCCTATGTGTTGACTAGAAAGGACAAAGAACATCAGTACGTAGTGGCACGGTCTGGCTAATATGCACACCAAACAACCAAACTAGGCATATGTCACTGATCATGACCAAAGAATTTCAATATGGGTGGTCAATGTTGACCAACCATAACACGAGTCACAAACCGTCAGGAGAGGAAACAATGCTATTGGAATATTGGTTCTCAACTACCAAGTACAATGACCTTCAATGAATAGTAGCACGGTGTGGCTGCCATGCACAATGACCGACCAAAGTAGACATATATACTGCCTTTGAGCAAAGAAATCCGCTGTGTGTGGTCAACGTTGACAACTCATAATACGAGTCACAAATGGTCAAAGGGGGAAGTAATGGTCTGGGAACACCAAGTATCAAATAGCAAGCACAAGGGACTTCAATACATTGTGGCACGGTGTGGAGACCATGCACGATGACCAACCAAAGTAGGCATATGTCACAAACCATGACCAAATAATGCCACTAAGTATGGTAAACTTTGACAACTCATAACACGAGTCACAAATTGTCAGGGTGGAAGAGAATGGTTTGTGAATACTAGTTATCGACTAGCAAGTACAAACACCTTCAATGTGTAGTGGCACAACGTGGCTACAATGCACAGTGACCAACCAAAGTATGCATATGTCACTAATCATGACCAACAAATTTCACTTCATGTGGTCAACGTTGAAAACACATAACACGATTCACAAATGGTCAGAGGGGGAAACAATGGTTTGTGAACACTAGTTATCAACCAGCAAGTACAAAGACCTTCAACGAGCAGTGGGACGGTATGGCTAGCGTGCACAGTTACCAACCAAAGGATGCATACGTCACTGACTACGACCGAATAAGTCCACTATGTGTTGTCAACATTGACAACTCATAACATGAGTCACAAATGATCAGAGGGAGAGACAATGGTTTGGGAAGCCTATGTATTGACTAGAAAGGACGAAGAACTTCAATACGTAGTAGCACAGTGTGGCTAATATGCACACCAAACAACCAAACTAGGCTTATGTCACTGATCATGACCAGAGAATTTCAATAAGGGTGGTCAACGTTGACCAACCATAACACAAGTCACAAGCAGTCAGGAGAGGAAACAATGCTATGGGAATATTGGTTCTCAACTACCAAGTACAAAGACCTTCAATCGGTAGTAGCACGGTGTAGCTACCATGCACAATGACCGGCCAAAGTAGGCATATGTACTGCCTTTGACCAAAGAAATCCGCTGTGTGTGGTCAACGTTGACAACTCATAACACGATTCACAAATGGTCAGAGCGAGAAGCAATGGTTTGGGAACACTAGGTATCAAATAGCAAGCACAAGGTGCTTCAATACGTTGTGGCACGGTCTGGAGACCATGCACGATGACCAACCAAAGTTGGCATATGTCACAAACCATGACCAAATAATGCCACTTAGTGTGGTAAACGTTGACAACTCATAACACGAGTCACAAATGGTCAGGGTGGAAGATAATGGTTTGTGAATACTAGCTATCGACTAGCAAGTACAAACACCTTCAATATGTAGTGGCACAATGTGGCTACAATGCACAGTGACCAACCAAAGGATGCATATGTCACTAACCATGACCAACAAATTTCACTTCATGTGGTCAACGTTGAAAACGCATAACACGATTCACAAATGGTCAGAGGGGGAAACAATGGATTGTGAACACTAGTTATCAACCAGCAAGTACAAAGACCTTCAACAAGCAGTGGCGCTGTATGGCTAGCATGCACAGTGACCAACCAAAGGATGCATACGTCACTGACTACGACCGAATAAGTCCACTATGAGTGGTCAACATTGACAACTCATAGCACGAGTCACAAATGATCAGAGGGAGAGACACTGGTTTGGGAAGCCTATGTATTGACTAGAAAGGACAAATAACTTCAATACGTAGTGGCACGGTGTGGGTAATATGCACACCAAACAACCAAACTAGGCATATGTCACTGATCATGACTAGAGAATCTCAATAAGGGTGGTCAACGTTGACCAACCATAACACGAGTCACAAATGGTCAGGAGAGGAAAAAATGCTATGGGAAGATCGTTTCTCAACTACCAAGTACAACGACATTCAGTCAGTAGTAGCATGGTGTGGCTACCATGCACAATGACCAACCAAACTAGGCATATGTACTGCCTTCGACCAAAGAAATCCGCTGTGTGTGGTCAACGTTGACAACTCATAATACGAGTCACAAATGTTCAGAGGGGGAAAACAATGGTTTGGGAACACCAAGAATCAAATAGCAAGCACAAGGGGCATCAATACGCTGTGGCACGGTGTGGAGACCATGCACGATGACCAACCAAAGTATGCATATGTCACTGACCATGACCAAATAATGTCACCAAGTGTGGTAAACTTTGACAACTCATAACACGAGTCACAAATGGTCAGGGTGGAAGATAATGGTTTGTGAATACTAGTTATGGACTAGCAAGTACAAATACCTTCAATATGTAGTGGCACAATGTGGCTTCAATGCACAGTGACCAACCAAAGTATGCAGATGTCACTAACCATGACCAACAAATTTCACTTCATGTGGTCAACGTTGAAAACGCATAACACGAGTCACAAATGGACAGAGTGGAAAACAATGAATTGGGAACACTAGTTATCAACTAGCAAGTACAAAGACCTTCAACAAGCAGTGGCACGGTATGGCTAGCGTGCACAATGACTAACCAAATGATGCATACATCACTGACTACGACCGAATAGGTCCACTATGTGTGATCAACATGGACAACTCATAACACGAGTCACAAATGGTCAGAGGGAGAGACAATGGTTTGGGAAGCCTATGTATTGACTATAAAGGACAAAGAAATTAAATACGTAGTGGCACGGTGTGGCTAATATGCACACGAAACAACAAAACTAGGCATATGTCACTGATCATGACCAGAGACTTTCAATATGGGTGGTCAACATTGACCAACCATAACATGAGTCATAAACGGTCAAGAGATGAAACAATGCTATGGGAATATTGGTTCTCAACTACCAAGTACAGCGACCGTCAATCAGTTGTAGCACGGTGTGGCTACCATGTACAATGACCGACCAAAGTAGGCATATATACTGCCTTTGAGCAAAGAAATCCGTTGTGTGTGGTCAATGTTGACACCTCATAATACGAGTCGCAAATGGTCAGAGGGGGAAGCAATGGTTTGGGAACACCAGGTATAAAATAGCAAGCACAAAGAGCTTCAATACGTTGTGCCATGGTGTGGAGACCATGCACGATGACCAACCAAAGTTGGCATATGTCACGGACCATGACCAAATAATGTCACTAAGTGTGGTATACTTTGACAACTAATAACACGAGTCACAAATGGTCAGGGTGGAAGATAATGGTTTGTGAATACTAGTTATTGACTAGCAAGTACAAATACCTTCAATATGTAGTGGCACGGTGTGGCTTCAATGCACAGTGACCAACCAAATTATGCATATGTCACTAACCATGACCAAAAAATTTCACTTCATGTGGTCAACATTGAAAACGCAGAACACGAGTCAAAAATGGTCAGAGGGGAAAACAATGGATTGGGAACACTAGTTATCAACTAGCATGTACAAAGACCTTCAACAAGCAGTGGCACGGTATGGCTAGCGTGTACAGTGACCAACCCAAGGATGCATACGTCACTGACTACGACCGAATAAGTCCACTATGTGTGGTCAACATTGAAAACTCATAACACGAGTCACAAATGGTCAGAGGGAGAGACAATGGTTTGGGAAGCCTATTTATTGACTAGAAAGGACAAATAACTTCAATACGTAGTGGCACGGTGTGGCTAATGTACACACCAAACAACCAAACTAGGGATATGTCACTGATCATGACCAGAGAATTTCAATGTGGGTGGTCAACGTTGACCAACCATAACACGAGTCACAAACGGTCAGGAGAGGAAACAATGCTATGGGAATATCGCTTCTCAACTACAAAGTACAACGACCTTCAATCAGTAGTAGCACGGTGTGGCTACCATGCACAATGACCGGCCAAAGTAGGCATATGTACTGCCTTTGACCAAAGAAATCCGCTGTGTGTGGTCAACGTTGACAGCTCATAATACGAGTCACAAATGGTCAGAGGGGGAAACAATGGTTTGGGAACACTAGGTATCAAATAGCAAGCACAAGGGGCTTCAATACATTGTGGCACGGTGTGGAGACCATGCACGATGACCAGCCAAAGTAGGCATATGTCACTAACCATGACCAAATAATGTCACTAAGTGTGGTGAACTTTGACAACTCATAACACAACTCACAAATGGTCAGGGTCGAAGATAATGGTTTGTGGATACTAGTTATGGACTAGCAAGGACAAATACCTTCAATATGTAGTGGCACAATGTGGCTTCAATGCACAGTGACCATCCAAAGTATGAATATGTCACTGACCATGACGGAAAATTTTCACTTCATGTGGTCAATGTTGACAACTCACAATACGAGTCACAGATATCCAGAGGGGGTAGCAATGGTTTGGGAACACTAGCTATCAACTATAGAGCACATAGACCTTCGATACGTAGTGAAACGGCATGGTAACCATGTACAGTGACAAACCAAAGTAGGCATATGTCACTAACCATGACCAAACGGATTTCACAGTGTGTGGTCAACGTTGAAAACTCATAACATGAGTCACAAATGATCAGTAGGGGGGAACCATGGGTTGGGAACAATAGTTATTAACTAACAAGTAGAAAAATTTTCAACAAGTAGTGGCACGGTGTGCCTAGCATGCACAGTGACCAACCAAAGGATGCATATGTCACTGGTTATGACCGAAGAAGTCCACTATGTACGGTCAACATTGACAACTCATAACACGAGTCACAAATGGTCAGAGGGAGAGACAATGGTTTGGGAACCCTATATATCGGCTGGAAACGACAAATAACTTCAATACGTAGTGGCACGTTGTGGCTACTATGCACACCAAACAACCAAAACCAGGCATATGTCACTGACCATGACCAGAGATTTTCAATATGGGTGGTCAACATTCACCAACCACAACACGAGTCACAAACGGTCAGAGGGGGAAACAATGGTCTGGGAATATCAGTTCTAAACTAGCAAGTACAAATACCTTCAATCATTATAACCAGGGTGTGGCTACCATGCACAATGACCGACCAAAGTAGGCACATGTACTGCCTTTGACCAAAGAAATCCGCTGTGTGTGGTCAATGTTGACATCTCATAATAGGAGTCACAAATGGTCAGAGTGGGAGACAATGGTTTGGGAACACCAGGTATCAATTAGCAAGCACAAGGACCTTCAATAAGCTGTGCCACGGTGTGGATACCATGCACGATGTCCAACCAAAGTAAGCATATGTCACTAACCATGACCAAATAATGTCACTAAGTGTTGTAAGCTTTGACAACTCATAACACGAGTCACAAATGGTCAGGGTGCAAGATAATGGTTTGTGAATACTAGTTATCGACTAGAAAGTACAAATACCTTCAATATGTAGTGGCACCGTGTGGCTACAATGCACAGTGACCAACCAAAGTATGCACATGTCACTGACCATGACCAACAAATTTCACTTCATGTGGTCAACGTTGACAACTCACAACACGAGTTGCTGATAGTCAGAGGGGGGTAAAAATTGTTTGGAAACACTAGCTATCAACTAGAAAGCATGAAGACCTTCAATACATAGTGACACGACGAGGTAACCACTGACAGTGACAAACCAAACTAGGCATATGTCATTAACAATGACCAAAGAATTTCAATATGGGTGGTCAACATTCACACCCCATAACATGAGTCACAAATGGTCAGAGGGGGAAGCAATGGTTTCAAAACGATATGTATCTTCTAGGAAGTACAAATATGTTTCGTGTGTATTGGCACGGTGTGGCTACCGTGCACAATGACCTATCCAAGAAGGCATACATCTCTGCTCATGACCAAAGAAGTTTAGTGTGTGTGGTCAACGTTCACAACTCATAATACAAGTAAAAAATGGGCAGAGGGAGAAACAATGGTTTGGGAATACGTGGTATTGACTAGCAAGTACAAAGACCTTCGATAAGTGGTGGCACGGTGTGGCTACCATGCACAATGACCAACCAAAGTATTCTTGTGTCACTGAATATCATAAAAAGAGTTTCACTGTGTGTTGTCAACTTTCCTTCTTACGGCTGGTCAATCGGAGCAATGGTTGAGAGGTTATTCAAGCTCGAAGTTGCAAAATCTGAAATTCCGTCTGCGTCAATTCTTTATGAATAAACTAACTTTGTTATCATTCATAATTTTGAAAACTACCCTCTAATCTTACACCCCCTTATTTAATGCCCTTTACACATAGGAACCCTTATAATGTCATTTGGACATCATATGAACACCGTGTGAGTTGGCTTAGTGCTTATAGAGTTAGATTCTGGAGCGGTAGGTCCTAGGTTTGAATCCTCGTACGCGCAATATAGAATAGGCTCGCGACCTGGGGGGGGGG
>SZWC01000380.1:333188-349710 GCA_023375785.1 Penium margaritaceum
GGGGGGGTGTCATAATGCGGTCGCAAATCTGTCCTCCAGGTCGTCCACGGAACATCCCTCTAGGGGGGTGGGAGGGAGTATTCCAGTGAAGGTACCTACGTGTAACAAATCAACAAAAACCGGCCTGGTGTCAAAGGGAGAGCCTTTTTGCTATTTTTTGACTAGCAAGTGTGGTAAAATTTGACAACTCATAACACGAGTCACATATGGTCAGGGTGGAAGATAATGGTTTGTGAATACTAGTTGTCGACTAGAAAGTACAAATACCTTCAATATGTAGTGGCACAGTGTGGCTTCAATGCACAGTGCCCAACCAAATTATGCATTTGTCACTAACCATGACCAACAAATTTCACTTCATGTGGTCAATGTTGAAAACGCATAACACGAGTCACAAATGGTCAGAGGGGAAAACAACGGGTTGGGAACACTAGTTATCAACGAGCAAGTACAAAGATCTTCAACAAGCAGTGGCCCGGCATGGCTAGCGTGCACAATGACCAGTCCAAAGATGCATACGTCACTGACTACGACCGAATAAGTCCACTATGTGTGGTCAACATTGATAACTCATAACACGAGTCACAAATGGTCAGATGGAGAGACAATGGTTTGGGAAGTCTATTTATTTACTAGAAAGGACAAATAACTTCAATACGTAGTGGCACGGTGTGGCTAATATGCACACCAAACAACCAAACTAGGCATATGTCACTGATCATGACCGGAGAATTTCAATATGGGTGGTCAACATTGACCAACAATAACACGAGTCACAAACGGTCAGGAGAGGAAACAATGCTATGGGAATATCGGTTCTCAACTACCAAGTTCAATGACCTTCAGTCAGTAGTAGCACGATGTGGCTACCATGCACAATGACCGACCAAATTTGACATATGTACTACCTTTGACCAAAGAAATCCGCTGTGTGTGGTCAACGTTGACAACTCATAGTACCAGGCACAAATGGTCAGAGGGGGAAACAATGGTTTGGGAACACCAGGTATCAAATAGCAAGCACAAGGGGCTTCAATACGATGTGGCATGGTGTGGAGACCATGCACGATGACCAACCAACGTAGGCATATGTCACCAACCATGACCAAATAATATCACTAAGTGTGGTAAACCTTGACAAATCATAACACGAGTCACAAATGGTCAGGGTGGAAGATAATGGTCTGTGAATACTAGTTATCGACTAGCAAGTACAAATACCTTCAATATGTGGTGGCACAGTGTGGCTTCAATGCACAGTGACCAACCAAATTTTGCATATGTCACTAACCATGACCAACAAATTTCACTTCATGTGGTCAACGTTGAAAACGCATAACACGAGTCACAAATGGTCAGAGGGGAAAACAATGGGTTGGGAACACTAGTTTTCAACTAGCAAGTACAAAGACCTTCAACAAGCAGTGGCACGGTATGGCTAGCGTGCACATTGACCAACCAAAGGATGCATACGTCACTGACTACGACCGAATAAGTCCACTATGTGTGGTCAACATTTACAACTCATAACACGAGTCACAAATGGTCTGGGGGAGAGACGATGGTTTGGGAAGCCTATGTATTGACTAGAAAGGACAAAGAACTTCAGTACGTAGTGGCACGTTGTGGCTAATATGCACACCAAACAACCAAACTAGGCATATGTCACTGATCATGACCAGAGAATTTCAATATGGGTGGTCAACATTGACCAACCATAACACGAGTCACAAACGGTCATTAGAGGAAACAATGCTGTGGGGATATTAGTTCTCAACTACCAAGTACAATGACCGTCAATCAGTAGTAGCACGGTGTGGCTACCATGCACAATGACCAACCAAAGTAGGCATATGTACTGCCTTTGACCGAACAAATCCGCTGTGTGTGGTCAACGTTGACAACTCATAATACGAGTCACACATGGTCAGAGAGGGAAGCAATGGTTTGGGAACACCAGGTATCAAATAGCAAGCACAAGGGGCTTCAATACATTGTGGCACGGTGTGGAGACCATGCACGATGACAAACCAAAGTAGGCATATGTCACAAACCATGACCAAATAATGCCACTAAGTGTGGTAAACTTTGAACACTCATAACACGAGTCACAAATGGTCAGGGTGGAAGACAATGGTTTGTAAATACTAGTTATTGACTAGCAAGTACAAATACCTTCAGTATGTAGTGGCACAGTGTGGCTTCAATGCACAGTGACCAACCAAAGTATGCATATGTCACTAACCATGACTAACAAATGTCACTTCATGTGGTCAACGTTGAAAAGGCAGAACACGAATCACAAATGGTTGGAGGGGAAAACAATGGGTTGGGAACACTAGTTATCAACTAGCAAGTACAAAGACCTTCAACAAGCAGTGGCACGGTATGGCTAGCGTGCACAGTGACTAGCCCAAGGATGCACACGTCACTGACTACGGCTGAATAAGTCCACTATGTGTGGTCAACATTGAAAACTCATAACACGAGTCACAAATGGTCAGAGGGAGAGACAATGGTTTGGGAAGCCTATGTATTTACTAGAAAGGACAAATAACTTCAATGCATAGTGGCACGGTGTGGCTAATATGCACACCAAACAACCAAACTAGGCATATGTCACTGATCATGACCAGAGAATTTCAATATGGGTGGTCAACGTTGACCAACCATAACACGAGTCACAAACGGTCAGTAGATGAAACAATGCTATGGGAATATTGGTTCTCAAATACCAAGTACAACGACTTTTAGTCAGTAGTAGCACGGTGTGGCTACCATGCACAATGACCGGCCAAAGTAGGCATATGTACTTCCTTTGAGCAAAGAAATCCAATGTGTGTGGTCAACGTCGACAACTCATAATACGAGTCACAAATGGTCAGAGGGGGAAGCAATGCTTTGGGAACACCAGGTATCAAATAGCAAGCACAAGGGGCTTCAATTCGTTGTGGCACGGTGTGGAGACCATGCACGATGACCAACCAAAGTAGGCATATGTCACAAACCATGTCCAAATAATGCCACTAAGTGTGGTAAACTTTAACAACTCATAACACGAGTCACAAATGGTCAGGGTGGAGATAATGGTCTGTGAATACTAGTTATCGACTAGCAAGTAAAAAGACCTTCAATATGTAGTGGCACAATGTGGCTACAATGCACAGTGACCAACCAAAGTATGCACATGTCACTAACCATGACCAACTAATTTCACTTCATGTGGTCAACGTTGAAAACGCATAACACGATTTACAACTGGTCAGAGGGGGAAACAATGGGGTGTGAACACTAGTTATCAACCAGCAAGTACAAAGACATTCAACAAGCAGTGGCACTGTATGGCTAGCGTGCACAGTGACCAACCAAAGGATGCATACGTCATTGACTACGACCGAACAAGTCCACTGTGTTTGGTCAACATTGAGAGCTCATAACACGAGTCACAAATGATCAGAGGGAGAGACAATGGTTTGGAAAGCCTATGTATTGACTAGAAAGGACAAAGAACTTCAATACGTAGTGGCACGGTGTGCCTAATATGCACACCAAACAACCAAACTAGGCATATGTCACTGATCATGACCAGAGAATTTCAATAAGGGTGGTCAACGTTGACCAACCATAACACGATTCACAAACAGTCAGGAGAGGAAACAATGATATGGGAATATTGGTTCTCAACTACCAAGTACAATGACCGTCAATCAGTAGTAGCACGGTGTGGCTACCATGCACAATGACCGACCAAAGTAGACATATATACTGCCTTTGAGCAAAGAAATCTGCTGTGTGTGGTCAACGTCGACAACTCATAATACGAGTCACAAATGGTCAGAGGGGGAAGCAATCCTTTGGGAACACCAGGTATCAGATAGCAAGCACAAGGGGCTTCAATACGTTGTGGCACGGTGTGGAGACCATACACAATGACCAACCAAAGTAGGCATATGTCACAAACCATGTCCAAATAATGCCACCAAGTGTGGTAAACTTTGACAACTCATAACATGAGTCACAAATGGTCCGGGTGGAAGATAATGGTTTGTGAATACTAGTTATCAACTAGCAAGTACAAATACCTTCAATATGTAGTGGCACAATGTGACTTCAATGCACAGTGACCAACCAAAGTATGCTGATGTCACTAACCATGACCAGCGAATTTCACTTCATGTGGTCAACGTTGAAAACGCATAACACGGGTCACAAATGGTCAGAGGGGAAAACAATGAGTTGGGAACACTAGTTATCAACTAGCAAGTACAAAGACATTCAACCAGAAGTGGCACGGTATGGCTAGCGTGCATAGTGACCGACCAAAGGATGCATACGTCACTGACTACGACCGAATAAATCCACTATGTGTGATCAACATTGACAACTCATAACACGAGTCACAAATGGTTAGGGGGCCAGACAATGGTTTGGGGAGCCTATGTATTGACTAGAAAGGACAAAGAACTTCAATACGTAGTGGCACAATGTGGTTAATATGCACACGAAACAACCAAACTAGGCATATGTCACTGATCATGACCAGAGACTTTCAACATGGGTGGTCAACATTGACCAACCATAACACGAGTCACAAACGGTCAGGAGAGGAAACAATGCTATGGGAATATTGGTTCTCAAGTACCGAGTACAAGGACCATCAATCAGTAGGAGGACGGTGTGGCTACCATGCACAATGACTGACCAAAGTAGGTGTATATACTGCCTTTGAGCAAAGAAATCCGGTGTGTGTGGTCAACGTTGAGAACTCATAATACGAGTCGCAAATGGTCAGAGGGGGAAGCAATGGTTTGGGAACACCAGGTATCAAATAGCAAGCACAAGGGGCTTCAATCTGTTGTGGCACGGTGTGGAGACCATGCACGGTGACCAACCAAAGTAGGCATATGTCACTGACCATGACCAAATAATGTCACTAAGTGTGGTAAACTTTGACAACTCATAACACGAGTCACAAATGGTCAGGGTGGAAGACAATGGTTTGTGAATACTAGTTATCGACTAGCAAGTACAAATACCTTCAATATGTAGTGGCACGGTGTGGCTTCAATGCACAGTGACCAACCAAATTATGCATATGTCACTAACCATGACCAACAAATTTCACTTCGTGTGGTCAACGTTGAAAACGCATAACACGAGTCACAAATGGTCGGAGGGGAAAACAATGGGTTGGGAACACTAGTTATCAACTAGCAAGTACAAATACCTTCAACAAGCAGTGGCACGGTATGGCTAGCGTGCACAGTGACCAACCCAAGGATGCATACGTCACTGACTACGACCGAATAAGTCCACTATGTGTGGTCAACATAAACAACTCATGACACGAGTCACAAATGGTCAGAGGGAGAGACAATGGTTTGGGAAGCCTATGTATTGACTAGAAAGGACAAATGACTTCAATACGTTGTGGCACGGTGTGGCTAATATGCACACCAATCAACCAAACTAGGCATATGTCACTGGTCATGACCAGAGAATTTCAATGTGGGTGGTCAACATTGACCAACCATAACACGAGTCACAAACGGTCAGGAGAGGAAACAATGCTATGGGAATATCGGTTCTCAACTACCAAGTACAACGACCTTCAGTCAGTAGTAGCACGGTGTGGCTACCATGCACAATGGATGGCCAAAGTAGGCATATGTACTGCCTTTGACCAAAGAAATCCGCTGTGTGTGGTCAACGTTGACAACTCATAATACGAGTCACAAATGGTCAGAGGGGGAAACAATGGTTTCGGAATACCAGGTACCAAATAGCATGCACAAGGGGCTTCAATACATTGTGGCACGGTGTGGAGACCATGCACGATGACCAGCCAAAGTAGGCATATGTCACTAACCATGACCAAATAATGTCACTAAGTGTGGTAAACTTTGACAACTCATAACACGACTCACAAATGGTCAGGGTGGAATATAATGGTTTGTGGATACTAGTTATCGACTAGCAAGTACAAATACCTTCAATATGTAGTAGCACAATGTGGCTTCAATGCACAGTGACCAACCAAAGTATGCATATGTCACTGACCATGACGGAAAATTTTCACTTCATGTGGTCAATGTTGAAAACTCACAACACGAGTCACAGATATTCAGAGGGGGTAGCAATGGTTTTGGAACACTAGCTATCAACTAGAAAGTATATAGACCTTCGATACATAGTGAAACAGCGTGGTAACCATGTAAAGTGTCAAACCAAAGTAGGCATATGTCACTAACCATGACCAAACGGATTTCACAGTGTGTGGGCAACGTTGAAAACTCATAACATGAGTCACAAATGGTCAGGGGGGGAACCATGGGTTGGGAACACTAGTTATTAACTAGCACGTAGACAGATTTTCAACAAGTAGTGGCACGGTGTGGCTAGCATGCACAGTGAACAACCAAATGATGCATGTGTCACTGACTATGAATGAAGAAGTCCACTATGTACGCTCAACATTGACAACTCGTAACACGAGTCACACGTGGTCAGAGGGAGAGACAATGGTTTGGGAACCCTATATATTGACTGGAAACGAAAAAGAACTTCAATACGTAGTGGCACGTTGTGGCTACTATGCACACCAAATAACCAAAACCAGGCATATGTCACTGACCATGACCAGAGATTTTCAATATGGGTGGTCAACATTCACCAACCACAACACGAGTCACAAACGGTCAGAATGGGAAACAATGGTCTGGGAATATCAGTTCTCAACTAGCAAGTAAAGCGACATTCAATCATTATAAGCACGGTGTGGCTACCATGCACAATGACCGACCAAAGTAGGCACATGTAATGCCTTTGACCAAAGAAATCCGCTGTGTGTGGTCAATGTTGACAACTCATAATAGGAGTCACAAATGGTCAGAGGGGGAGACAATGGTTTAAGAACACCAGGTATCAACTAGCAAGCACAGGGACCTTCAAAAAGCTGTGCCACGGTGTAGATACCATGCACGATGTCCAACCAAAGTAGGCATATGTCACTGGCCACGACCAAATAATGTCACTAAGTGTTGTAAACTTTGACAACTCATAACACGAGTCACTAATGGTCAGGGTGCAAGATAATGGTTTGTGAATACTAGTTATTGACTAGCAAGTACAAATACCTTCAATATGTAGTGGCACCGTGTGGCTACAATGCACAGTGACCAACCAAAGTATGCACATGTCACTGACCATGACCAACAAATTTCACTTCATGTGGTCAACGTTGACAACTCACAACACGAGTTGCTGATAGTCAGAGGGGGGTAACAATGGTTTGGAAACACTAGCTATCAACTAGAAAGCACAAAGACCTTCAATACATAGTGACACGGCGTGGTAGCCACTGACAGTGACAAACCAAAATAGGCATACTTCACTAACAATGACCAAATAATTTCAATATGGGTGGTCAACGTTCACAACCCATAACATGAGTCACAAATGGTCAGAGGGGGGAAGCAATGGTTTGAAAACGCTATGTATCTTCTAGGAAGTACAAATATCTTTCGTGTGTATTGGCTCAGTGTGGCTACCGTGCGCAATGACCTATCCAAGTAGGCATACATCACTGCTCATTACCAAAGACATTTAGTGTGTGTGGTCAATGTTCACAACTCATAATACAAGTAAAAAATGGGCAGAGGGAGAAACAATGGTCTGGGAATACGTGGTATTGACTAGTAAGTACAAAGTCCTAAGATAAGTGGTGGCACGGTGTGGCTACCATGCACAATGACCGACCAAAGTATGCATATATACTGCCTTTGAGCAAATAAATCCGCTTTGTGTGGTCAACGTTGACAACTCATAATACGAGTCACAAATGGTCAGAGGGGGAAGCAATGGTTGGGGAACACCATGTATCAAAAAGCAAGCACAAGAGGCTTCAATACGTTGTGGCACGGTGTGGAGACCATGCACAATGACCAACCAAAGTAGGCACATGTCACAAACCATGACCAAATAATGCCACTAAGTGTGGTAAACTTTGACAACTCATAACACGAGTCACAAATGGTCAGGGTGGAAGATAATGGTTTGTGAATACTAGTTATTGACTAGCAAGTACAAACACCTTCAATATGTAGTGGCACAATGCGGCTTCAATGCACAGTGACCAACCAAAGTATGCATATGTCACTAACCATGACCAACAAATTTCACTTCATGTGGTCAACGTTGAAAACGCATAACACGAGTCACAAATGGTCAGAGGNCCAACCAAAGGATGCATACGTCACTGACTACGACTGAATAAGTCCACTATGTGTGGTCAACATTGACAACTCATAACACGAGTCACAAATGGTCAGATGGAGAGACAATGGTTTGGGAAGCCAATGCATTGACTAGAAAGGACAAAGAACTTCAATACGTAGTGGCAGGGTGTGGCTAATATGCACACCAAACAACCAAACTAGGCATATGTCACTGACCATGACCGGAGAATTTCAATATGGGTGGTCACCATTGTTCAACCATAACACAAGTCACAAACGGTCAGCAGAGAAAACAATGCTATGGGGAATCGGTTCTCAACTACCAAGTACAACGACCGTCAGTCAGTAGTAGCACGGTGTGGCTACCATGCACAATGACCTACCAAAGACGGCATATGTACTACCATTGACCAAAGAAATCCGCCGTGTGTGGTCAACGTTGACAACTTGTAATACCAGTCACAAATGTTCAGAGGGGGAAACAATGGGTTGGGAACTCCAGGTATCAAATAGCAAGCACAAGGGGCTTCAATACGATGTGGCACGGTGTGGAGACCATGCACGATGACCAACCAAAGTAGGCATATGTCACTGACCATGACCAAATAATGTCACTATGTGTGGTAAACTTTGACAACTCATAACACGAGTCACAAATGGTCAGGGTGGTAGATAATGGTTTGTGCATACTAGTTATCGACTAGCAAGTACAAATACCTTCAATATGTAGTGGCACAGTGTGGCTTCAATCCACAGTGACCAACTAAATTATGCATGTCACTAACCATGACCAACAATTTTCACTTCATGTGGTCAATGTTGAAAACGCATAACACGAGTCACAAATGGTCAGAGGGGAAAACAATGGGTTGGGAACACTAGTTATCAACTAGCAAGTACAAAGACCTTCAAAAAGCAGTGGCACGGTATGGCTAGCGTGCACAGCAACAAGTCCAAGGATGCATACGTCACTGACTACGACCGAATAAGTCCACTATGTGTGGTCAACATTGACAACTCTTAACACGAGTCACAACTGGTCCGAGGGAGAGACAATGGTTTGGGAAGCCTATGTATTGACCAGATAGGTCAAAGAATTTCATTACGTAGTGGCACGGTGTGGCTAATGTGTACACCAAACAACCAAACTAGGCATATGTCACTGATCATGACCGGAGAATTTCAATATGGGGGTCAACATTGACCAACAATAACAGGTGTCACAAACGGTCAGCAGAGAAAACAATGCTATGGGAATATCGGTTCTCAACTACCATGTACAACGACCGTCAGTCAGTAGTAGCACGGTGTGGCTACCATGTACAATGACTGACCAAATAAGGCATATGTACTACCTTTGACCAAAGAAATCCGTTGTGTGTGGTCAACTTTGACAACTCATAATACCAGTCACAAATGGTCAGAGGGGGAAACAATGGTTTGGGAACACCAGGTATCAGATAGCAAGCACAAGGGGCTTCAATACGATGTGGCATGGTGTGGAGACCATGCACGATGACCAACCAAAGTAGGCATATGTCACTGACCATGACCAAATAATGTCACTAAGTGTGGTAAACTTTGACAACTCATAACACGAGTCACAAATGGTCAGGGTGAAAGATAATGGTTTGTGAATACGAGTTATCGACTAACAAGTACAAATACCTTCAATATGTAGTGGCACATTGTGGCTTCAATGCACAGTGACCAACCAAATTATGCATATGTCACTAACCATGACCAACAAATTTCACTTCATGTGGTCAAAGTTGAAAATGCATAACACGAGTCACAAATGGTCAGAGGGGAAAACAATGGATTGGGAGCACTAGTTATCAACTAGCAGGTACAAAGACCTTCAACAAGCAGTGGCACGGTATGGCTAGCGTGCACAGTGACCAGTCCAATGATGCATACGTCACTGACTACGGCCGAATAAGTCCACTATGTGTGGTCAACATTGACAACTCATAACACGAGTCACAAATGGTCAGAGGGGGAGACAATGGTTTGGGAAGCCTATGTATTGACTAGAAAGGACAAAGAACTTCAATACGTAGTGGCACGGTGTGGCTAATATGCACACCAAACAACCAAACTAGGCATATGTCACTGATCATGACCAGAAAATTTTAATATGGGTGGTCAACGTTGACCAACCATAACACGACTCACAAACGGTCAGGAGAGGAAACAATGATATGGGAATGTCGGTTCTCAACTACCAAGTACAACGACATTCAGTCAGTAGTAGCACCGTGTGGCTACCATGCACAATGACCGACCAAAGTAGGCATATGTACTGCCTTTGACCAAAGAAATCCTCTGTGTGTGGTCAACGTTGACAACTCATAATATGAGTCACAAATGGTCAGAGGGGGAAACAATGGTTTGGGAACACCAAGTATCAAACAGCAAGCACAAGGGGCTTCAATACTCTGTGGCACGGTGTGGCGACCATGCACGATGACCAACCCAAGTAGGCATATGTCACTGACCATGACCAAATAATGTCACCAAGTACGGTAAACTTTGACAACTCATAACACATTCACAAATGGTCAGGGTGGCAGATAATGGTTTGTGAATACTAGTTTTCGACTAGCAAGTACAAATACCTTCAATATGTAGTGGCACAATGTGGCTTCATTGCACAATGACCAACCAAAGTATGCATATGTCACTAACCATGACTAACAATTTTCACTTCATTTGGTCAACGTTGAAAACTCATAACACGAGTCACAAATGGTCAGAGGGGAAAACAATGCGTTGGGAACACTAGTTATCAACTAGCAAGTACAAAGACCTTCAACAAGCAGTGGCACGGTATGGCTAGCGTGCACAGTGACCAACCAAAGGATGCATGCGTCACTGACTACGACCGAATAAGTCCACTATGTGTGGTCAACATTCACAACTCATAACACGAGTCACAAGTGGTCAGAGGGAGAGACAATGGTTTGGGAAGCCTATGTATTAACTATAAATGACAAAGAACTTCAATATGTAGTGGCACGGTGTGGCTAATATGCACACCAAACAACCAAACTAGGCATATGTCACTGATCATGACCAGAAAATTTCAATATGGGTGGTCAACATTGACCAACCATAACACGAGTCACAAACGGTCAAGAGAGGAAACAATGCTTTGGGAATATTGGTTCTCAACTACCAAGTACAATGACCGTCAATCAGTAGTAGCACAGTGTGGCTACCATGCAGAATGACCGACCAAAGTAGGCTTATGTACTGCCTTTGACCAAAGAAATCCGCTGTGTGGGGTCAACATTGACAACTCAGAATACCAGTCACAAATGGTCAGAGGAAGAAACAATGGTTTGGGAACACCAGGTATCAAATAGCAAGCACAAGGGGCTTCAATACGTTGTGGCACAATGTGGAGACTATGCACGATGACCAACCAAAGTAGGAAAATGTCACAAATCATGACCAAATAATGCCACTAAGTGTGGTAATCTTTGACAACTCATAACACGAGTCACAAATGGTGAGGGAAGAAGATAATGGTTTGTGAATACTAGTTATCGACTAGCAAGTACAAATACCTTCAATATGTAGTGGCACAGTGTGGCTTCAATGCACAATAACCAACCAAATTATGCATATGTCACTAACCATGACCAACAAATTTCACTTCATGTGGTCAACGTTGAAAACGCATAACACGAGTCACAAATGGTCAGAGGGGAAAACAATGGGTTGGAAACACTAGTTATCAACTAGCAAGTACAAAAACCTTGAACAAGCAGTGGCACGGTATGGCTAGCGTGCACAGTGACCAGCCCAAGGATGCATACGTCACTGACTACGGCCGAATAAGTCCACTGTGTGTGGTCAACATTGACAACTCATAACACGAGTCACAAATGGTCAGAGGGAGAGACAATGTTTTGGGAAGCCTATGTATTGACTAGAAAGGACAAATAACTTCAATACGTAGTGGCACGGTGTGGCTAATATGCACATTAAACAACCAAACTAGGCATATGTCACTGATCATGACCAGAGAATTTCAATACGGGTGGTCAACGTTGACCAACCATTACACGCCTCAAAAATGGTCAGGAGAGGAAACATTGATATGGGAATATCAGTTCTCAACTACCAAGTACAACGACCTTCAGTCAGTAGTAGCACGGTGTGGCTACCATGCACAATGACCGACCAAAGTAGGCATATGTACTGCCTTTGACCAAAGAAATCCACTGTGTGTGGTCAACATTGAGAACTCATAATATGAGTCACAAATGGTCAGAGGGGGAAACAATGGTTTGGGAACACCAAGTATCAAATAGCAAGCACAAGGGGCTTCAATACATTGTGGCACGGTGTGGAGACCATGCACGATGACCAACCAAAATAGGCATATGTCACTGAACATGACCAAATAATGTCACCAAGTATGGTAAACTTTGACAACTCATAACACGGGTCACAAATGGTCATGGTGGCAGATAATGGTTTGTGAATACTAGTTATCGACTAGCAAGTACAAATACCTTCAATATGTAGTGGCACAATGTGGCTTCAATGCACAGTGACGAACTAAAGTATGCAGATGTCACTAACCATGACTAACAAATTTCATTTCATGTGGTCAACGTTGAAAACGCATAACACGAATCACAAATGGTCAGAGGGGAAAACAATGCGTTGGGAACACTAGTTATCAACTAGCAAATACAAAGACATTCAACAAGCAGTGGCACGGTATGGCTAGCGTGCATAGTGAGCAGCTAAAAAATGCATACGTCACTGACTACGACCGAATAAGTCCACTATGTGTGGTCAACATTGACAACTCATAACACGAGTCACAAATGGTCAGAGGGAGAGACAATGGTTTGGGAAGCCTATGTGTTGACTAGAAAGGACAAAGAACTTCAATACGTAGTGGCATGGTGTGCCTAATATGCACACCAAACAACCAAACTAGGCATATGTCACTGATCATGACCAAAGAATTTCAATATGGGTGGTCAACTTTGACCAACCATAACACGAGTCACAAACGGTCAGGAGAGGAAAAAATGCTATGGGAACATTGGTTCTCAACTACCAAGTACAATGACCATCAACCAGTAGTAGCATGGTGTGGCTACCATGCACAATCACCGACCAAAGTAGGCTTATGTACTGCCTTTGACCAACAAAATCCGCTGTGTGTGGTCAATGTCGACAACTCAGAATACCAGTACCAAATGGTCAGAGGGGGAAACAATGGTTTGGGAACACCAGGTATCAAATAGCAAGCACAAGGGGCTTCAATACATTGTGGCATGGTGTGGAGACCATGCACGATGACCAACCAAAGTAGGCAAATGTCACAAACCATGACCAAATAATGCCACTAAGTGTGGTAAACTTTGACAGCTCATAACACGAGTCACCAATGGTCAGGGTGGAAGATAATGGTTTGTGAATACTAGTTATCGAATAGCAAGTACAAATACCTTCAATATGTAGTGGCACAGTGTGGCTTCAATGCACAGTGACCAACCAAATTATGCATATGTCACTAACCATGACCAACAAGTTTCACTTCATGTGGTCAACGTTGAAAACGCATAACACGAGTCACAAATGGTCAGAGGGGAAAACAATGGGTTGGGAACTCTAGTTCTCAACTAGCAAGTACAAAGACCTTCAACAATCAGTGGCACGGTATGGCTAGCGTGCACAGTGACCAGCCCAAGAATGCATACGTCACTGACTACGGCCGAATAAGTCCACTATGTGTGGTCAACATTGACAACTCATAACACGAGTCACAAATGGTCAGAGTGAGAGACAATGGTTCGGGAAGCATACGTATTGACTAGAAAGGACAAATAACTTCAATACGTAGTGGCACGGTGTGGCTAATATGCACATTAAACAACCAAACTAGGCATATGTCACTGATCATGACCAGAGAATTTCAATATGGGTGGTCAACGTTGACCAACCATAACACAAGTCACAAACGGTCAGGAGAGGAAACAATGCTATGGGAATATCGGTTCTCAACTACCAAGTCAAAGACCCTCAGTCAGTAGTAGCACGGTGTGGCTACCATGCACAATGACCGGCCAAAGTAGGCATATGTACTGCCTTTGACCAAAGAAATCCGCGGTGTGTGGTCAACGTTGACAACTCATAATATGAGTCACAATTGCTCAGAGGGGGAAACAATGGTTTGGGAACACCAAGTATCAAATAGCAAGCACAAGGGGCTTCAATACGCTGTGGCACGGTGTGGAGACCATGCACGATGACCAACAAAATTAGGCATATGTCACTGACCATGACCAAATAATGTCACCAAGTATGGTAAACCTTGACAACTCATAACACGAGTCACAAATGGTCAGGGTGGCAGATAATGGTTTGTGAATACTAGTTATCGACTAGCAAGTACAAATACCTTCAATGTGTAGTGGCACAATGTGGCTTCAATGCACAGTGACCAACCAAAGTATGCACATGTCACTAACTATGACTAAAAAAATTCACTTCATGTGGTCAACGTTCAAAAGGCATAACACGAGTAACAAATGGTCAGATAGGAAAACAATGCATTGGGAACACTAGTTATCAACTAGCAAGTACAAAGACCTTCAACAAGCAGTGTCACGGTATGGCTAGCGTGTACAGTGTCCAGCCCACGGATGCATACGTCACTGACTACGGCCGAATAAGTCCACTTTGTGTGGTCAACATTGAGAACTCATAACACGAGTCACAAATGGTCAGAGGGAGAGACAATGGTTTGGGAAGCCTATGTATTGACTAGAAAGGACAAAGAACTTCAATACGTAGTGGCACGATGTGGCTAATATGCACACCAAACAACCAAACTAGGCATATCTCACTGATCATGACCAGAGAATTTCAATATGTTGGAGTGATGCTCCTCACCATGGCAGGAGTGACCCCAAAAAAGGAACACCAAAAAGACAAGCCTTAGTGGCTTGGTGGTTAATGGTGTCCACCTTTAGAGGTAGGGGCCCGGGTTCAGGTCGCACAAGATGAAATTCTGCCCTGCCTTAAGGGGGGTGGAAAATAGATGCCAGGAAGCATGCTCAACCTCTAGAGTTCCTCTTTAAGTTTCTAGAAGGCCAGGTGAGGGTCCAGGAAGGTGGCACACCTTCTAGAAGGGGTGACTTGTCCTACAAGGCATCTAGAGGTGTCTTGGTCTTCTGGACACCTTCCCTCCTACTAGAAGCAAGCCGAGGAACCTAGGAAGGGGCAGAAGCTTCTAGAGGAGGGAAGGGATGCCTTCCTAGGTGGGAAAAGGACAGCCTACCAAAGGCCAACATAGGGTTATGGGCCCACGCCTCTAAGGGGTTCAAAGCCAGCTTGATTTCACGCTTCCAACAGCAAGACATGGCAACCAGTGAGCAAGAGAGCAGCTGCGCTGTCCTTAAGTTTGATGGGACAGGCTTTGCCTTGTGGAGGTGGCAGTTTGAGGTCTTCCTCGACGACAAGGGAATGCTTGAGCTTGTTAAAGGTAATGAGACTGCTCCATCAGAGACTGCAATGGCTGAGGTGAAGGAGGCATACAAGAAGCGCAACAAAAAGGCGTTGGCGCTCCTTGTGTCCGCGTTATGCCCACCACAACTTCGGCACATCCAAGGATGCACCCTGGCCGCAGACGCATGGTCAAAACTTTGCTCCATCTACCAGTCAAGCAACCTTGCTAGACAGTTCGAGTCCCATGATCACAGTCCTCGGCGGCTGGCCTTCCGACGAGCTGAAGTACCCGAAGGTTGCTGAGTACGTGCGCAATGAGTGGATGCCACGTGGCGGTCGAGAGAGTGCAGCGGCATCAAGTTCAGCTTACACGGTTCATCCTCAAAGTGGAGGCCGAGGTGACAAATGGAAGGTTGCCAAACAGGGCACCAAGAAGGGTGACAAGAAGGGGGAGTGCTTTAACTGTAGCAAGGAGGGCCACTACACGCGCAACTGTCCCAAGAAAAAAACAGATCGGTCGCAGCGGGGCGGGAAGAAAGATGAGCACGCCCTTATGGCGTACAACTCCACCAACTTGAAGGATCCGGGAGTTGCCGTCATTGAGTCCGGATCAGGCCGCCACACGCAATGCAACAGGGCGGCATTTGTCACCTACGGTGCCTCGGAGAGACGCATGAAGGTGGCCAATAGAAAAACAGAGGTGGCCGCCGGTGAGGGTAACGTCCGCATTGAGTCAATTGTGGATGGCAAACCTGTCACGAGCACAATCTACGATGTGCTGCATATGCCCAACTTTGGGG
>SZWC01000380.1:353420-363906 GCA_023375785.1 Penium margaritaceum
TAGAGGTGTCTTGGTCTTCTGGACACCTTCCCTCCTACTAGAAGCAAGCTGAGGAACCCAGGAAGGGGCAGAAGCTTCTAGAGGAGGGAAGGGATGCCTTCATAGGTGGGAAAAGGACAGCCTACAAAAGGCCAACACAACATGGGTGGTCAACATTGACCAACCATAACACGAGTCACAAACGGTCAGGAGAGGAAACAATGCTATGGGAATATTGGTTCTCAACTACCAAGTACAATGACCATCAATCAGTAGTAGCACGTCGTGGCTACCATGCACAATGACCGACCAAAGTAGGCATATGTACTGCCTTTGACCAAAGAAGCAATGGNTTGACAACTCATAACACGAGTCACAAATGGTCAGGGTGGAAGATAATGGTTTGTGAATACTAGTTATCGACTAGCAAGTACAAACACCTTCAATATGTAGTGGCACAATGTGGCTACAATGCACAGTGACCAACCAAAGTATGCATATGTCACTAACCATGACTAACAAATTTCACTTCATGTGGTCAACGTTGAAAACGCATAACACGATTCACAAATGGTCAGAGGGGGAAACAATGGGTTGTGAACACTAGTTATCAACCAGCAAGTACAAAGACCTTCAAAAAGCAGTGGCACGGTATGGCTAGCGTGCACAGTGACCAACCAAAGGATGCATACGTCACTGACTACGACCGAATAAGTCCACTATATGTGGTCAACATTGACAACTCATAACACGAGTCACAAATGATCAGAGGGAGAGACAATGGTTTGGGAAGCATATGTATTGACTAGAAAGGACAAAGAACTTTAATACGTAGTGGCACGGTGTGGCTAGTATGCACACCAAACAACCAAACTAGGCATATGTCACTGATCATGACCAGAGAATTTCAATAAGGGTGGTCAACGTAGACCAACCATAACACGAGTCACAAACGGTCAGGGGAGAAAACAATGCTATGGGAATATCGGTTTTCAACGACCAAGTACAACGACATTCAGTCAGTAGTAGCATGGTGTGGCTACCATGCACAATGACCGACCAAAGTAGGCATATGTACTGCCTTTGACCAAAGAAATCCGCTCTGTGTGGTCAACGTTGACAACTCATAATACGAGTCACAAATGCTCAGAGGGGGAAACAATGGTTTGGGAACACCAAGTATCATATAGCAAGCACAAGGGGCATCAATACGCCGTGGCACGGTGTGGAGACCATGCACGATGACCAACCAAAGTAGGCATATGTCACTGACCATGACCAAATAATGTCACCAAGTGTGGTAAACGTTGACAACTCATAACACGAGTCACAAATGGTCAGGGTGGAAGATAATGGTTTGTGAACACTAGTCATCGACTAGCAAGTACAAATACCTTCAATATGTAGTGGCACGGTGTGGCTTCAATGCACATTGACCAACCAAATTATGCATATGTCACTAACCATGACCAACAGATTTCACTTCATGTGGTCAATGTTGAAAACGCATAACACGAGTCACAAATGGTCAGAGGGGAAAACAATGGGTTGGGAACACTACTTATCAACTAACAAGTACAAAGACCTTCAACAAGAAGTGGCACGACATGGTTAGCGTGCACAGTGACCAACCCAAGGATGCATACGTCACTGACTACAACCGAATAAGTCCACTATGTGTGGTCAACATTGACAAGTCATAACACGAGTCACAAATGGTCAGAGGGAGAGACAATGGTTTAGGAAGCCAATGTATTGACTAGAAAGGACAAATAACTTCAATACGCAGGCGCACGGTGTGGCTAATATGCAAACCAAACAACCAAACTAGGCATATGTCACTGATCATGACCAGAGAATTTCAATGTGGGTGGTCAACGTTGACCAACCATAACACGAGTCACAAACGGTCAGGAGAGGAAACAATGCTTTGGGAATATTGGTTCCCAACTACCAAGTACAACGACCTTCAGTCAGTAGTAGCACGGTGTGGCTACCATGCACAATGACCAGCCAAAGTAGGCATATGTACTGCCTTTGACCAAAGAAATCCGCTGTGTGTGGTCAACGTTGACAACTCATAATACGAGTCACAAATGGTCAGAGGGGGAAACAATGGTTTAGGAACACCAGGTATCAAATGGCAAGCACATGGGGCTTCAATACATTGTGGCATGGTGTGGAGACCATGCACGATGACCAGCCAATGTACACATATGTCACTAACCATGACCAAATAATGTCACGAAGTATGGTAAACTTTGACAACTCATAACACAACTCACAAATGGTCAGGGTGGAAGATAATGGTTTGTGGATACTAGTTATCGACTAGCAAGTACAAATACCTTCAATATGTAGTGGCACAGTGTGGCTTCAATGCACAGTGACCATCCAAAGTATGCATATGTCACTGACCATGACAGAAAATTTTCACTTCATGTGGTCAATGTTGACAACTCACAACACGAGTCAAAGATATTCAGAGGGGGTAGCAATGGTTTGGGAACGCTAGCTATCAACTAGAAAGCACATAGACATTCGATACGTAGTGAAACGGTGTGGTAACCATGTATAGTGACAAACCAAAGTAGGCATATGTCACTAACCATGACCAAACGGATTTCACAGTGTGTGGTCAACGTTGAAAACTCATAACATGAGTCACAAATGGTCAGTGGGGGAAACCATGGGTTGGGAACACTAGTTATTAACTAGCAAGTAGAAAGATTTTAAACAAGTAGTGGCACGGTGTGGCTAGCATGCACAGTGACCAACCACAGGATGCATGTGTCACTGACTATGACCGAAGAAGTCCACTATGTACGGTCAACATTGAAAACTCATAACACGAGTCACAAATGGTCAGAGGGAAAGACAATGGTTTGGGAACCCTATATATCGACTGGAAACGACAAAGATCTTCAATACGTAGTGGCACGTTGTGGCTACTATGCACACCAAACAACCAAGACCAGGCATATGTCAATGACCATGACCGGAGATTTCCAATATGGGTGGTCAACATTCACCAACCACAACACGAGTCACAAACGGTCAGAGGAAGAAACAATGGTCTGGGGAATCCATTCTCAACTAGCAAGTACAGCGACCTTCAATCATTATAAGCACGGTGTGGCTACCATGCACAATGACCGACCAATGTAGGCACATGTACTGCCTTTGACCAAAGAAATCCACTGTGTGTGGTCAATGTTGACAACTCATAGTAGGAGTCACAAATGGTCAGAGGGGGAGACAATGGTTTGGGAACACCAGGTATCAACTAGCAAGCACAAGGACCTTCAATAAGCTGTGCCACGGTGTGGATACCATGCACGATGTCCAACCAAATTAGGCATATGTCACTGACCATGACCAAATAATGTCACTAAGTGCTGTACACTTTGACAACTCATAACACGAGTCACAAATGGTCAGGGTGCAAGACAATGGTTTGTGAATACTAGTTATCGACTAGCAAGTACAAATACCTTCAATATGTAGTGGCACCGTGTGGCTACAACGTACAGTGACCAACCAAAGTATGCACATGTCACTGACCATGACCAACAAATTTCACTTCATGTGGTCAACATTGACAACTCACAACAAGTGTGACTGATAGTGAGAGGGGGGTAACAATGGTTTGTAAACACTAACTATCAACTAGAAAGCACAAAGACCTTCAATACACAGTGACACGGCGTGGTAACCACTGACAGTGACAAACCAAACTAGGCATATGTCACTAACCATGACCAAAGAATTTCAATATGGGTGGTCAACGTTCACAACACATAACATGAGTCACAAATGGTCAGAGGGGGAAGCAATGGTTTCAAAACGCTATGTATCTTCTAGGAAGTACAAATATCTTTTGTGTGTATTGGCACGGTGTGGCTACCGTGCACAATGACCTATCCAAGTAGGCATACATCACTGCTCATGACCAAAGAAGTATACTGTGTGTGGTCAACGTTCACAACTCAAAATACAAGTAAAACATGGGCAGAGGGAGAAACAATGGTTTGGGAATACGTGGTATTGACTAGCAAGTACAAAGACCTTCGATAAGTGGTGGCACGGTGTGGCTACCATGCACAATGACCAACCAAAGTATTCTTGTGTCACTGAATATCATAAAAAGAGTTTCACTGTGTGTTGTAAACTTTCCTTCTTACGGCTGGTCAATCGGAGCAATGGTTGAGAGGTTATTCAAGCTCAAAGTTGCAAAATCTGAAATTCCGTCTGTGTCAATTCTTTATGAATAAACTAACTTTGTTATCATTCATAAAATTGAAAACTACCCTCTAGTCTTACACCCCCTTATTTAACGTCCTTTACACATAGGAACCCTTATAATGTCATTTGGACATCACATGAACACCGTGTGAGTTGGCTTAGTGCTTATAGAGTTAGATTATGGAGCGGTAGGTCCTAGGTTTTAATCCTCGTATGCGCAATATAGAGTAGGCTCGCGACCTGGGGGGGGGCGTGTTGTGATACCTCAACTCTACCTTCGAGCCTAAGCCGTGGGGGGGTAGGGGGTGTCATAATGCGGTCGCAAATCTGTCCTCCAGGTCGTCCATGGAACATCCCTCAAGGGGGGTGGGAGGGAGTATTCCAGTGACGGCACCTACGCGTAACAAATCAACAAAAACCGACCTGGTGTCAAAGGGAGAAACCTTTTGCTATTTATTGACTAGCAAGTGTGGTAAACTTTGACAACTCATAACACGAGTAAAAAATGGTCAGGGTGGAAGATAATGGTTTGTGAATACTAGATATCGACTAGCAAGTAAAGATACCTTCAATATGTAGTGGCACAGTGTGGCTTCAATGAACAGTGACCAACCAAATTATGCATATGTCACTAACCATGACCAACAAATTTCACTTCATGTGGTCAACGTTGAAAACGCATAACACAAGTCACAAATGGTCAGAGGGGAAAACAATGCGTTGCGAACACTAGTTATCAACTAGTAAGTACAAAGACCTTCAACAAGCAGTGGCACGGTATGGCTAGCGTGCACAGTGACCAACGAAAGGATGCATATGTCACTGACTACGACCGAATATGTCCACTATGTGTGGTCAACATTGACAACTCATAACACGAGTCACAACTGGTTAGAGGGAGAGACAATGGTTTGGGAAGCCTATGTATTTTCTAGGAAGGACAAATAGCTTCAATACGTAGTGGCACGGTGTGGCTAATATGCACACCAAACAACCAAACTAGGCATATGTCACTGATCATGACCAGAGAATTTCAATATGGGTGGTCAACGTTGACCAACCATAACACGAGTCACAAACGGTCAGGAGAGGAAACAATGCTATGGGAATATCGGTTCTCAACTTCCAAGTACAACGCCCTTCAGTCAGTAGTAGCACGGTGTGGCTACCATGCACAATGACCGGCCAATGTAGGCATATATACTGCCTTTGACCAAAGATATCCGCTGTGTGTGGTCAACGTTGACAACTCATAATACAAGTCACAAATGCTCAGAGGGGGAAACAATGGTTTGGGAACACCAAGTATCAAATAGCAAGCACAAGGGGCTTCAATACGCTGTGGCACAGTGTGGAGACCATGCACGATGACCAACCAAAGTAGGCATATGTCACTCACCATGACCAAATAATGTCACCAAGTATGGTAAACTTTGACAACTCATAACACGGGTCACAAATGGTCAGGGTGGCAGATAATGGTTTGTGAATACTAGTTATCGACTAGCAAGTACAAATACCTTCAATATGTAGTGGCACGATGTGGCTTCAATGCACAGTGACCAACCAAAGTATGCATAAGTCACTAACCATGACTAAAAAATTTCACTTCATGTGGTCAACGTTGAAAACGCATAACAGGAGTCACAAATGGTCGGAGGGGAAAACAATGCGTTTGGAACACTAGTTATCAACTAGCAAGTACAAAGACCTTCAACAAGCAGTGGCATGATATGGCTAGCGTGCACAGTGACCAACCAAAGGATGCATACGTCACTGACTACGACCGAATATGTCCACTTAGTGTGGTCAACATTGACAACTCATAACAAGAGTCACAAATGATCAGAGGGAGAGACTATCATTTGGGAAGCCTATGTATTGACTAGAAAGGACAAAGAACTTCAATACGTAGTGGCACGGTGTAGCTAATATGCACACCAAACAACCAAACTAGGCATATGTCACTGACCATGACCAGAGAATTTCAATAAGGGTGGTCAACGTTGACCAACCATAACACGAGTCACAAACGGTCTAGAGACGAAACAATGCTATGGGAATATCGGTTCTCAACTACCGAATACAACGACCTTCAGTCAGTAGAAGCACGGTGTGGCTACCATGCACAATGACCAACCAAACTAGGCATGTATACTGCCTTTGAGCAAAGAAATCTGTTGTGTGTGGTCAACGTTGACAACTCATAATACGAGTCGCAAATGGTCAGAGGGGGGAAGCAATGGTTTGAGAACACCAGGTATCAAATAGCAAGCACAAGGGGCTTCAATACGTGGTGGCACGGTGTGGAGACCATGCACGATGACCAACCAAAGTAGGCATATGTCGCTGACCATGACCAAATAATGTCACTAAGTGTGGTCAACTTTGACAACTCATAACACGAGTCACAAATGGTCAGGGTGGAAGATAATGGTTTGTGAATACTAGTTATGGACTAGCAAGTACAAATACCTTCAATATGTAGTGGCACGGTGTGGCTTCAATGCACAGTGACCAACCAAATTATGCATATGTCACTAACCATGACCAACAAATTTCACTTCATGTGGTCAACGTTGAAAACGCATAACACGAGTCACAAATGGTCAGAGGGGAAAACAATGGGTTGGGAACACTAGTTATCAACTAGCAAGTACAAAGACCTTCAACAAGCAGTGGCACGGTATGGCTAACGTGGACAGTGACCAACCCAAGGATGCATACGTCACTGACTACGACCAAATAATTCCACTATGTGTGGTCAACATTGACAACTCATAACACGAGTCACAAATGGTCAGAGGGAGAGACAATGGTTTGGGAAGCCTATGTATTGACAGGAAAGGACAAATAAGTTCAATACGTAGTGGCACGGTGTGTCTAATATGCACACCAAACAACCAAACTAGGCATATGTCACTGATCATGACGAGAGAATTTCAATGTGGGTGGTCAACGTTGACCAACCATAACACGAGACACAAACGGCCAGGAGAGGAAACAATGCTATGGGAATATCGGTTCTCAACTACCAAGTACAACGATCTTCAGTCAGTAGTAGCACGGTGTAGCTACCATGCACAATGACCGGCCAAAGTAGGCATATGTACTGCCTTTGACCAAAGAAATCCGCTGTGTGTGGTCAACATTGACAACTCATAATACGAGTCACAAATGGTCAGAGGGGGAAACAATGGTTTGGGAACACCAGGTATCAAATAGCAAGCACAAGGGGTTTCAATACATTGTGGCACGGTGTGGAGACCATGCACGATGACCAGCCAAAGTAGGCATATGTCACTAACCATGACCAAATAAGGTCACTAAGTTTGGTAAACTTTGACAACTCATAACACAACTCCCAAATGGTTAGGGTGGAAGATAATGGTTTGTGGATACTAGTTATCGACTAGCAAGTACAAATACCTTCAATATGTAGTGGCACGGTGTGGCTTCAATGCACAGTGACCAACCAAATTATGCATATGTCACCAACCATGACCAACAAATTTCACTTCATGTGGTCAACGTTGAAAACGCATAACAGGAGTCACAAATGGTCAGAGGGGAAAACAATGGGTTGGGAACACTAGTTATCAACTAGCAAGTACAAAGACCTTCAACAAGCAGTGGCACGGTATGGCTAACGTGCACAGTGACCAACCCAAGGATGCATACATCACTGACTACGACCAAACAAGTCCACTATGTGTGGTCAACATTGACAACTCATAACACGAGTCACAAATGGTCAGAGGGAGAGACAATGGTTTGAGAAGCCTATCTATTGACAGGAAAGGACAAATAAGTTCAATACGTAGTGGCACGGTGTGTCTAATATGCACACCAAACAACCAAACTAGGCATATGTCACTGATCATGACCAGATAATTTCAATGTGGGTGGTCAACGTTGACCAACCATAACACGAGTCACAAACGGACAGGAGAGGAAACAATGCTATGGGAATATCGGTTCTCAACTACCAAGTACAACGATCTTCAGTCACTAGTAGCACGGTGTGGCTACCATGCACAATGACCGGCCAAAGTAGGCATATGTACTGCCTTTGACCAAAGAAATCCGCTGTGTGTGGTCAACATTGACAACTCATAATACGAGTCACAAATGGTCAGAACGGGAAACAATGGTTTGGGAACACCAGGTATCAAATAGCAAGCACAAGGGGTTTCAATACATTGTGGCACGGTGTGGAGACCATGCACGATGACCAGCCAAAGTAGGCATATGTCACTAACCATGACCAAATAAGGTCACTAAGTGTGGTAAACTTTGACAACTCATAACACAACTCTCAAATGGTCAGGGTGGAAGATAATGGTTTGTGGATACTAGTTATCGACTAGCAAGTACAAATACCTTCAATATTTAGTGGCACAATGTGGCTTCAATGCACAGTGACCATCCAGAGTATGCATATGTCACTGACTATGACGGAAAAAATTCACTTCATGTGGTGAATGTTGACAACTCAAAACACGAGTCACAGGTATTCAGGGGGGGTAGCAATGGTTTGGGAACACTAGCTATCAACTAGAAAGCACATAGACCATCGATACGTAGTGAAACCGCGTAGTAACCATGTACAGTGACAAACCAAAGTAGGCATATGTGACAAACCATGACCAAACGGATTTCACAGTGTGTGGTCAACGTTGAAAACTCATAACATGAGTCACAGATGGTCAGAGGGGGGAACCATGGGTTGGGAACACTAGTTATTAACTAGCAAGTAGAAAGATTTTCAACAAGTAGTGGCACGGTGTGGCAAGCATGCACAGTGACCAACCAAAGGATGCATGTGTCACTGACTATGACCGAAGAGGTCCACTATGTACGTTCAAAATTGACAACTCATAAACCGGGTCACAAATGGTCAGAGGGAGAGACAATGGTTTGGGAACCCTATATATCGACTGGAAACGACAAAGAACTTCAATACGTAGTGGCACGTTGTGGCTACTATGCACACCAAACAACCAAAACCAGGCATATGTCACTGACCATGACCAGAGATTTTCAATATGGGTGGTCAACATTCACCAACCACAACACGAGTCACAAACGGTCAGAGGGGGAAACAGTGGTCTGGGAATATCAGTTCTCAACTAGCAATTACAGCGACCTTCAATCATTATAAGCATGGTGTAGCTACCATGCACAATGACCGACCAAGGTAGGCACATGTACTGCTTTTGACCAAAGAAATCCGCTGTGTGTGGTCAATGTTGACAACTCATAATAGGAGTCACAAATGGTCAGAGGGGGATACAATGGTTTGGGAACACCAGGTATCATCTAGCAAGCACAAGGACATTTAATAAGCTGTGCCACGGTGTGGATACCATGCACGATGTCCAACCAAAGTAGGCATATGTCACTGACCATGACCAAATAATTTAACTAAGTGTTGTAAACTTTGACAACTCATAACAGGAGTCACAAATGGTCAGGGTGCAAGATAATTGTTTGTGAATACTAGTTATCGACTAGCAAGTACAAATACCTTCAATATGTAGTGGCACCGTGTGGCTACAATGCACAGTGACCAACCAAAGTACGCACATGTCACTGACCATGACCAACAAATTACACTTCATGTGGTCAACGTTGACAACTCACAACACGAGTTGCTGATAGTCAGAGGGGGGTAACAATGGTTTGGAAACACTAGCTATCAACTAGAAAGTACAAATACATTCAATACATAGTGACACAGCGTGGTAACCACTGACAGTGACAAACCAAACTAGGCATATGTCACTAACAGTGACCAAAGAATTTCAATATGGGTGGTCAACGTTCACAACCCATAACATGAGTCACAAATGGTCAGAGGGGGAAGCAATGGTTTCAAAAGGCTATGTATCTTCTAGGAAGTGCAAATATCTTTCGTGTGCATTGGCATGGTGTGGCTACCGTGCACAATGACCTATCCAAGTAGGCATACATAACTGCTCATGACCAAAGACGTTTAGTGTGTGTGGTCAACGTTCACAACTCATGATGCAAGTAAAAAATGGGCAGAGGGAGAAACAATGGTTTGGGAATACGTGGTATTGAATAGCAAGTACAAAGACCTTCGATAAGTGGTGGCACGGTGTGGCTACCATGCACAATGACCAACCAAAGTATTCTTGTGTCACTGAATATCATAAAAAGAGTTTCACTGTGTGTTGTCAACTTTCCTTCTTACGGCTGGTCAATCGGAGCAATGGTTGAGAGGTTATTCAAGCTC
>SZWC01000380.1:374032-388303 GCA_023375785.1 Penium margaritaceum
GCTTCAATGCACAGTGACCAACCAAAGTATGCATATGTCACTAACCATGACCAACACATTTCACTTCATGTGGTCAACATTGAAAACGCATAACACGAGTCACAAATGGTCAGAGGGGGAAACAATGGTTTCAAAACGCTATGTATCTTCTCGCAAGTACAAATATGTTTCGTATGTATTGGCACGGTGTGGCTACCGTGCACAATGACCTACCAAAGTAGGCATACATCACTGCTCACGACCAAAGAAGTTTCGTGTGTGTGGTCAACATTCACAACTCATATTACAAGTAAAAGGTGGGCAGAGGGAGAAACAATGGTTTGGGAATACGTGGTATCGACTAGCAAGTACAAAGACATTCGATAAGTGGTGGCACGGTGTGGCTACCATGCACAATGACCAACCAAAGCATTCTTGTGTCACTAAATATCATAAAAAGAGTTTTACTGTGTGTTGTCAACTTTCCTTCTTACGGCTGGTCAATCAGAGCAATGGTTGAGAGGTTATTCAAGCTCAAAGTTGCAAAATTTGAAATTCCGTCTACATCATATTTTTATGAATAAACTAACTTTGTTATCATTCATGATTTCAAAAACTACCCTCTAATCTTACACCCCCTTATTTTATGCCCTTTACCCATAGGAACCCTTATAATGTCATTTGGACATCATATGAACACCGTGCGAGTTGGCTTAGTGCTTATAGACCTAGATTCTCGAGCGATAGGTCCTAGGTTTGAATCCTCGTACGCGCAATATAGAATAGGCTCGCGACCTGGGGGGGGGAGGACGGCCGTGTTGTGACACCTCAACTCTACCTTCGAGCCTAAGCCGTGGTGGGGGTAGGGGGGGTGTCATAATGCGGTCGCAAATTTGTCCTCCAGGTCGTCCACGGAACATCCCTCTAGGGTGGGGGGGTGGGATGAAGTATTCCAGTGAAGGAACCTACGCGTAACAAATCAACAAAAACTGACCTGGTGTCAAAGGGAGAAACCTTTTGCTATATATGGACTAGCAAGTGCAAAGCCTTTCAACAAGTAGTGGAACGGTGTTACTACCATGCACAGTGATCAACCGGATTAGGCATGTGCCACTTACCATGACCAAATAATTTTACTATGTGTGGTAAGTGTTGACAACCCATAATATGGGTCACACTTTGTCAGAGGGGGAAACAATGGGTTGGGAATACTAGATGCCAACTACCAAGTACAACGACCTTCAGTCAGTAGTAGCACGGTGTGGCTACCATGCACAATGACCGACCAAAGTAGGCATATGTACTGCCTTAGACCAAAGAAATCCGCAGTGTGTAGTCAACGTTGACAACTCATAATACGAGTCACAAATGGTCAGAGGGGAAAACAATGGGTTGGGAACACTAGCTATCAACTAGCAAGTACAAAGACCTTCGATAAGTGGTGGCACGGTGTGGCTACCATGCACAATGACCGACCAAAGTAAGCATATGTACTGCCTTTGACCAAAGAAATCCGCGGTGTGTGGTCAACGTTGACAACTCATAATACGAGTCACAAATGGTCAGAGGGGAAAACAATGGGTTGGGAACACTAGCTATCAACTAGCAAGTACAAAGACCTTCGATAAGTGGTGGCACGGTGTGGCTACCATGCACAATGACCGACCAAAGTAAGCATATGTACTGCCTTTGACCAAAGAAATCCGCGGTGTGTGGTCAACGTTGACAACTCATAATACGAGTCACAAATGGTCAGAGGGGAAAACAATGGGTTGGGAACACTAGCTATCAACTAGCAAGTACAAAGACCTTCGATAAGTGGTGGCACGGTGTGGCTACCATGCACAATGACCGACCAAAGTAAGCATATGTACTGCCTTTGACCAAAGAAATCCGCGGTGTGTGGTCAACGTTGACAACTCATAATACGAGTCACAAATGGTCAGAGGGGAAAACAATGGGTTGGGAACACTAGCTATCAACTAGCAAGTACAAAGACCTTCGATAAGTGGTGGCACGGTGTGGCTACCATGCACAATGACCGACCAAAGTAAGCATATGTACTGCCTTTGACCAAAGAAATCCGCGGTGTGTGGTCAACGTTGACAACTCATAATACGAGTCACAAATGGTCAGAGGGGGAAACAATGGTTTGGGAACACCAAGTATCACATAGCCAGCAGAAGGGGCCTCAATACGTTGTGGCACGGTGTGGAGACCATGCACGATGACCAACCAAAGTAGGCACATGTCACTGACCATGACCAAATACTGTCACTAAGTGTAATAAACATTAACAACTCATAACACGGGTCACAAATGGTCAGGATGGAAGGTAATGGTTTGTGAATACTAGTTATTGAGTAGCAAGTACAAATACCTTCAATATGTAGTGGCACAATGTCGCTTCAATGCACAGTGACCAACCAAAGTATGCATATGTCACTAACCATGACCAACACATTTCACTTCATGTGGTCAACATTGAAAACGCATAACACGAGTCACAAATGGTCAGAGGGGGAAACAATGGATTGTGAACATTAGTTATCAACCAACAAGTACAAAGACCTTCAACAAGCAGTGGCACGGTATGACTAGCGTGCACAGTGACCAACCAAAGGATGCATACGTCACTGGCTACGACCGAATAAGTCCACTATGTGTGTTCAACATTGACAACTCATAACACGAGTCACAAATGATCAGAGGGAGAGACAATGGTTTGAGAAGCCTATGTATTGACTAGAAAGGACAAACAACTTCAATACGTAGTGGCACGGTGTGGCTTATATGCACACCAAACAACCAAACTAGGCATATGTCACTGATCATGAACAGATAATTTCAATAAGGGTGGTCAACGTTGACCAACCATAACACAAGTGACAAACGGTCAGGAGAAGGAACAATGCTATGGGAATATCGGTTCTCAACTACCAAGTACAACGACCTTCAATCAGTAGTAGCACAGTGTGGCTACCATGCACAATGACCGACCAAAGTAGGCATATGTACTGCCTTTGAGCAAAGAAATCCGTTGTGTATGGTCAACGTTGACAACTCATAATATGAGTCACAAATGGTCAGAGGGGGAAGCAATGGTTTGGGAACACCAGGTATCAAATAGCAAGCACAAGAGGCTTCAATGCATTGTGGCACGGTGTGGAGACCATGCACGATGACCAACCAAAGTAGGCATATGTCCCAAACCATGACCAAATAATGCCACTAAGTGTGGTAAACTTTGACAACTCATAACACGAGTCACAAATGGTCAGGGTGGAAGATAATGGTCTGTGAATACTAGTTATCGACTAGCAATTACAAACACCTTCAATATGTAGTGGCACAATGTGGCTACAATGCACAGTGACCAACCAAAGTATGCATATGTCACTAACCATGACCAACTAATTTCACTTTATGTGGTCAGCGTTGAAAACACATAACACGATTCACAAATGGTCAGAGGGGGAAACAATGGATTGTGAACACTAGTTATCAACCAACAAGTACAAAGACCTTCAACAAGCAGTGGCACGGTATGGCTAGGGTGCACAATGACCAACCAAAGGATGCATACGTCACTGACTACGACCGAATAGATCCACTATGTGTGGTCAACATTGACAACTCATAACACGAGTCACAAATGATCAGAGGGAGAGACAGTGGTTTAAGAAGCCTATGTATTGACTATAAAAGAGAAAGAACTTCAATACGTAGTGGTACGGTGCGGTTAATATGCACACCAAACAACCAAACTAGGCATATGTCACTGATCATGACCAGAGAATTCCAATAAGGGTGGTCAACGTTGACCAACCATAACACGAGTGACAAACGGTCAGGAGAGGAAACAATGCTATGGGAATATCGGTTCTCAACTACCAAGTACAACGACATTCAGTCAGTAGTAGCACGGTGTGGCTACCATGCACAATGGATGGCCAAAGTAGGCATATGTGCTGCCTTTGACCAAAGAAATCCGTTGTGTGTGGTCAACGTTGACAACTCATAATACGAGTCACAAATGGTCAGAGGGGGAAACAATGGTTTCGGAACACCAGGTATCAAATAGCAAGCACAAGGGACTTCAATACATTGCGGCACGGTGTGGAGACCATGCACGATGACCAGCCAAAGTAGGCATATGTCACTAACCATGACCAAATAATGTCACTAAGTGTGGTAAACCTTGACAACTCATAACACGACTCACAAATGGTCAGGGTGGAAGATAATGGTTTGTGGATACTAGTTATCGACTAGCAAGTACAAATACCTTCAATATGTAGTGGCACAATGTGGCTTCAATGCACAGTGACCAACCAAAGTATGCATATGTCACTGACCATGACGGAAAATTTTCACTTCATGTGGTCAATGTTGACAACTCACAACACGAGTCACAGATATTCAGAGGGGGTAGCAATGGTTTGGGAACATTAGCTATCAACTAGAAAGTACAAAGACCTTTGATACATAGTGAAACGGCGTGGTAACCATGTACAGTGTCAAACCAAAGTAGGCATATGACACTAATCATGACCAAACGGATTTCACAATGTGTGGGCAACGTTGAAAACTCATAACATGAGTCACAAATGGTGAGAGGGGGGAACCATGGGTTGGGAACACTAGTTATCAACTAGCAAGTAGAAAGATTTTCAACAAGTAGTGGCACGGTGTGGCTAGCATGCACAGTGACCAACCAAATGATGCATGTGTCACTGACTATGAACGAAGAAGTCCACTATGTACGGTCAACATTGACAACTCATAACACGAGTCACAAATGGTCAGAGGGAGAGACAATGGTTTGGGAACCCTATATATTGACTGGAAACAAAAAATAACTTCAATACGTAGTGGCACGTTGTGGCTACTATGCACACCAAACAACCAAAACCAGGCATATGTCACTGACCATGACCAGATATTTTCAATATGGGTGGTCAACGTTGAAAACACATAACACGAGTCACAAATGGTCAGAGGGAGAGACAATGGTTTGGGAACCCTATATATTGACTGGAAACAAAAAATAACTTCAATACGTAGTGGCACGTTGTGGCTACTATGCACACCAAACAACCAAAACCAGGCATATGTCACTGACCATGACCAACAAATTTCACTTCATGTGGTCAACGTTGACAACTCACAACACGAGTTGCTGATAGTCAGAGGGGGGTAACAATGGTTTGGAAACACTAGCTATTAACTAGAAAGCACAAAGACCTTCAATACATAGTGACACGGTGTGGTAACCAATGACAGTGACAAACCAAAATAGGCATATGTCACTAACATTGACCAAAGAATTTCAGTATGGGTGGTCAACGTTCACACCCCATAACATGAGTCACAAATGGTGAGAGGGGGAAGCAATGGTTTCAAAACGCTATGTATCTTCTAGGAAGTACAAATATCGTTTGTGTGTATTGGCACAGTGTGGCTACCGTGCACAATGACCTATCCAAGTAGGCATACATCACTACTCATGACCAAAGACGTTTAGAGTGTGTGGTCAACGTTCACAACTCATAATACAAGTAAAAAATGGGCAGAGGGAGAAACAATGGTTTGGGAATACGTGGTATTGACTAGCAAGTACAAAGACATTCGATAAGTGGTGGCAAAGTGTAGCTACCATGCACAATGACCGACCAAAGTATGCATATATACTGCCTTTGAGCAAAGAAATCCGCTTTGTGTGGTCAACGTTGACAACTCATAATACGAGTCACAAATGGTCAGAGGGGGAAGCAATGGTTTGGGAACACCAGGTATAAAAAAGCAAGCACAGGAGGCTTCAATACGTTGTGGCACGGTGTGGAGACCATGCCCAATGACCAACCAAAGTAGGCATATGTCACAAACTATGACCAAATAATGCCACTAAGTGTCGTAAACTTTGACAACTCATAACACGAGTCACAAATGGTCAGGGTGAAAGATAATGGTTTGTGAATACTAGTTATCGACTAGCAAGTACAAACACCTTCAATATGTAGGGGCACAATGTGGCTTCAATGCACAGTGACCAACCAAAGTATGCATATGTCACTAATTATGACCAACAAATTTCACTTCATGTGGTCAACGTTGAAAACGCATAACACGGGTCACAAATGGTCAGAGGGGAAAACAATGGGTTGGGAACACTAGTTATCAACTAGCAAGTACAAAGACCTTCAACAAGCAGTGGCACAGTATGGCTAGCGTGCACAGTGACCACCCAAAGGATGCATACGTCACTGACTACGACTGAATAAGTCCACTATGTGTGGTCAACATTGACAACTCATAACACAAGTCACAAATGGTCAGAGGGAGAGACAATGGTTTGGGAAGCCAATTCATTGACTAGAAAGGACAAAGAACTTCAATACCTAGTGGCACGGTGTGGCTAATATGCACACCAAACAACCAAACTAGGCATATGTCACTGATCATGACCGGAGAATTTCAATATGGGTGGTCACCATTGTTCAACCATAACACAAGTAACAAACGGTCAGCAAAGAAAACAATGCTATGGGGAATCGGTTCTCAACTACCAAGTACAACGACCGTCAGTCAGTAGTAGCACGGTGTGGCTACCATGCACAATGACCTACCAAAGTAGGCATATGTACTACCATTGACCAAAGAAATCCGCCGTGTGTGGTCAACGTTGACAACTTGTAATACCAGTCACAAATGGTCAGAGCGGGAAACAATGGGTTGGGAACACCAGGTATCAAATAGCAAGCACAAGGGGCTTCAATACAATGTGGCACAGTGTGGAGACCATGCACGATGACCAACCAAAGTAGGCATATGTCACTGACCATAACCAAATAATGTCACTAAGTACGGTAAACTTTGACAACTCATAACACGAGTCACAAATGGTCAGGGTGGAAGATAATGGTTTGTGCATACTAGTTATCGACTAGCAAGTACAAATACCTTCAATATGTAGTGGCACAGTGTGGCTTCAATGCACAGTGACCAACTAAATTATGCATATGTCACTAACCATGACCAGCAAATTTCACTTCATGTGGTCAACGTTGCAAACGCATAACACGAGTCACAAATGGTCAAAGGGGAAAACAATGGGTGGGGAACACTAGTTATCAACTAGCAAGTACAAAGACCTTCAACAAGCAGTGGCACGGTATGGCTAGCGTGCACAGTGACAAGTCCAAGGATGCATACGTCACTGACTACAACCGAATAAGTCCACTATGTGTTGTCAACATTGACAACTCTTAACACGAGTCACAAATGGTCCGAGGGAGAGACAATGGTTTGGGAAGCCTATGTATTGACTAGATAGGACAAAGAATTTCATTACGTAGTGGCACGGTGTGGCTAATGTGCACACCAAACAACCAAACTAGGCATATGTCACTGATCATGACCGGAGAATTTCAATATGGGGGGTCAACATTGACCAACCATAACAGGTGTCACAAACGGTCAGCAGAGAAACCAATGCTATGGGAATATCGGTTCTCAACTACCAAGTAGAACGACCTTCAGTCAGTAGTAGCACGGTGTGGCTACCATGCACAATGACTGACCAAAGTAGGCATATGTACTACCTTTGACCAAAGAAATCCGTTGTGTGTGGTCAACTTTGACAACACATAATACCAGTCACAAATGGTCAGAGGGGGAAACAACGGTTTGGGAACACCAGGTATCAGATAGCAAGGACAAGGGGCTTCAATACGATGTGGCACGGTGTGGAGACCATGCACGATGACCAACCAAAGTAGGCATATGTCACTGATCATGACCAAATAATGTCACTACGTGTGGTAAACTTTGACATCTCATAACACGAGTCAGAAATGGTCGGGGTGGAAGATAATGGTTTGTGAGTACTAGTTATCGACTAGCAAGTACAAATACCTTCAATATGTAGTGGCACAGTGTGGCTCCAATGCACTGTGACCAACCAAATTATGCATATGTCACTAACCATGACCAACAAATTTCACTTCATGTGGTCAACGTTGAAAACGCATAACACGAGTCACAAATGGTCAGAGGGGAAAACAATGGGTTGGGAACACTAGTTATCAACTAGCAGGTACAAAGACCTTCAACAAGCAGTGGCACGGTATGGCTAGCATGCACAGTGACCAGTCCAAGGATGCATATCACTGACTATGGCCGAATAATACCACTATGTGTGGTCAACATTGACAACTCATAACACGAGTCACAAATGGTCAGGGTGGAAGATAATGATTTGTGAATACTAGTTATCGACTAGCAAGTACAAACACCTTCAATATGTAGTGGCACAATGTGGCTACAATGCACAGTGACCAACCAAAGTATGCATATGTCACTAACCATGACCAACAAATTTCACTTCATGTGGTCAACGTTGAAAACACATACGAGGAGTCACAAATGGTCAGAGGGGGAAACAGTGGGTTGTGAACACTAGTTATCAACCAGCAAGTACAAAGACCTTCAACAAGCAGTGGCTCGGTATGGCTAGCATGCATAGTAACCAACCAAAGGATGCATACGTCACTGACTACGACCAAATAAGTCCACTATGTGTGATCAACATTGACAACTCATAACACGAGTCACAAATGGTCAGAGGGAGAGACAATGGTTTGGGAAGCCTATTTATTGACTGGAAAGGACAAAGAACTTCAAAACGTAGTGGCACGGTGTGGCTAATATTCACACCAAACAACCAAAGACCAGAGACTTTCAATATGGGTGGTCAACATTGACCAACCATAACACGAGTCGCAAACGGTCAAGAGAGGAAAGTATGCTATGGGAATATTGGTTCTCAACTACCAAGTACAACGACCGTCAATCAGTAGTAGCACGGTGTGGCTACCATGCACAATGAACGACCAAAGTAGGCATATACACTGCCTTTGAGAAAAGAAATCCATTGTGTGTGGTCAACGTTGACAACTCATAATACGAGTCGCAAATAGCAAGCACATGCATATGCATATGTCACTAACCATGACCAACAAATTTCACTTCATGTGGTCAACGTTGAAAACGCATAACACGAGTCACAAATGGTCAGAGGGGAAAACAATGGGTTGGGAACACTAGTTATCAACTAGCAGGTACAAAGACCTTCAACAAGCAGTGGCACGGTATGGCTAGCATGCACAGTGACCAGTCCAAGGATGCATATCACTGACTATGGCCGAATAAGTCCACTATGTGTGGTCAACATTGACAACTCATAACACGAGTCACAAATGGTCAGAGGGGGAGACAATGGTCTGGGAAGCCTATGTATTGACTAGAAAGGACAAAGAACTTCAATAAGTAGTGGCACGGTGTGGCTAATATGCACACCAAACAACCAAACTAGGCATATGTCACTGATCATGACCAGAAAATTTCAATATGGGTGGTCAACGTTGACCAACCATAACACGACTCACAAACGGTCAGGAGAGGAAACAATGATATGGGAATATCGATTCTCAACTACCAAGTACAACGACCTTCAGTCAGTAGTAGCACGGTGTGGCTACCATGCACAATGACCAACCAAAGTAGGCATATGTACTGCCTTTGACCAAAGAAATCATCTGTGTGTGGTCAACGTTGACAACTCATAATATGAGTCGGAAATGGTCTGAGGGGGAAACAATGATTTGGGAACACCAAGTATCAAATAGTTAGCACAAGGGGCTTCAATACGCGGTGGCACGGTGTGGAGACAATGCACGATGACCAACCAAAATAGGCATATGTCACTGAACATGACCAAATAATGTCACCAAGTATGGTAAACTTTGACAACTCATAACACGGGTCACAAATGGTCATGGTCGCAGATAATGGTTTGTGAATACTAGTTATCGACTAGCAAGTACAAATACCTTCAATATGTAGTGGCACAATGTGGCTTCAATGCACAGTGACGAACTAAAGTATGCCGATGTCACTAACCATGACTAACAAATTTCACTTCATATGGTCAACGTTGAAAACGCATAACACGAATCACAAATGGTCAGAGGGGAAAACAATGCATTGGGAACAATAGTTATCAACTAGCAAGTACAAAGAAATTCAACAAGCAGTGGCACGGTATGGCTAGCGTGCACAGTGACCAGCCAAAAGATGCATACGTCACTGACTACGACCGAACAAGTCCACTATGTGTGGTCAACATTGACAACTCATAACACGAGTCACAAATGGTCAGAGGGAGAGACAATGGTTTGGGAAGCCTATGTATTGACTAGACAAGACAAAGAACTTCAATACGTAGTGGCACGGTGTGGCTAATGTTTACACCAAACAACCAAACTAGGCATATGTCACTGATCATGACCAAAGAATTTCAATATGGGTGGTCAACATTGACCAACCATAACACGAGTCACAAACAGTCAGGAGAGGAAACAATGCTATGGGAACATTGGTTCTCAACTACCTAGTACAATGACCGTCAACCAGTAGTAGCACGGTGTGGCTACCATGCACAATCACCGACCAAAGTAGGCTTATGTACTGCCTTTGACCAAAGAAATCCGCTGTGTGTGGTCAACGTTGACAACTCAGAATACCATCCACAAATGGTCAGAGGGGGAAACAATGGTTTGGGAACACCAGGTATCAAATAGCAAGCACAAGGGGCTTCAACACATTGTGGCATGGTGTGGAGACCATGCACGATGACCAACCAAAGTAGGCAAATGTCACAAACCATGACCAAATAATGCCACTAAGTGTGGTAAACTTTGACAACTCATAACACGAGTCACAAATGGTCAGGGTGGAAGATAATGGTTGTGAATACTAGTTATCGAATAGCAAGTACAAATACCTTCAATATGTAGTGGCACAGTGTGGCTTCAATGCACAGTGACCAACCAAATTATGCATATGTCACTAACCATGACCAACAAGTTTCACTTCATGTGGTCAACGTTGAAAACGCATAGCACGAGTCACAAATGGTCAGAGGGGAAAACAATGGGTTGGGAACTCTAGTTCTCAACTAGCAAGTACAAAGACCTTCAACAATCAGTGGCACGGTATGGCTAGCGTGCACAGTGACCAGCTCAAGGATGCATACGTCACTGACTACGGCCGAATAAGTCCACTATGTGTGGTCAACATTGACAACTCATAACACGAGTCACAAATGGTCAGAGGGAGAGACAATGATTTGGGAAGCCTATGTATTGGCTAGAAAGGACAAATAACTTCAATACGTAGTGGCACGGTGTGGCTAATATGCACATTAAACAACCAAACTAGGCATATGTTACTGATCATGACCAGAGAATTTATATATGGGTGGTCAACGTTGACCAACCATAACACGAGTCACAAACGGTCAGGAGAGGAAACAATGCTATGGGAATATCGGTTCTCAACTACCAAGTCAAGGACCTTCAATCAGTAGTAGCACGGTGTGGCTACCATGCACAATGACCGGCCAAAGTAGGCATATGTACTGCCTTTGACCAAAGAAATCCGCTGTGTGTGGTCAACGTTGACAACTCATAATACGAGTCACAAATGCTCAGAGGGGGAAACAATGGTTTGGGAACACCAAGTATCAAATAGCAAGCACAAGGGGCTTCAATACGCTGTGGCACGGTGTGGAGACCATGCACGATGACCAACAAAAGTAGGCATATGTCACTGACCATGACCAAATAATGTCACCAAGTATGGTAAACTTTGACAACTCATAACACGAGTCACAAATGGTCAGAGGGGAAAACAATGGGTTGGGAACACTAGTTATCAACTAGCAAGTACAAAGACCTTCAACAAGCAGTGGCACGGTATGGCTAGCGTGCACAGTGACCAACCAAAGGATGCATACGTCACTGACTACAACCGAATAAGTCCACTATGTGTGGTCAACATTGACAACTCATAACACGAGTCACAAATGGTCAGATGGAGAGACAATGGTTTGGGAAGCCTATGTATTGACTAGAAAGGACAAAGAAATTCAATACGTAGTGGCACGGTGTGGCTAATATGCACACCAAACAACCAAGCTAGGCATATGTCACTGATCATGACCAGAGACTTTCAATATTTTGGAGTGATGCTCCTCACCATGGCAGGAGTGACTCCAAAAAAGGAACACCAAAAAGACAAGCCTTAGTGGCTTGGTGGTTAATGGTGTCCACCTTTAGAGGTAGGGGCCCGGGTTCAGGTCCCACAAGTTGAAATTCTGCCCTGCCTTAAGGGAAGTGGAAAATAGATGCCAGGAAGCTAGCTTAACCTCTAGAGTTCCTCTTTAAGTTTCTAGAAGGCCAAGTGAGGGTCCAGGAAGGTGGCACACCTTCTAGAAGGGGTGACTTGTCCTATAAGGCATCTAGAGGTGTCTTGTTCTTCTAGACACCTTCCCTCCTACTAGAAGCAAGCTGAGGAACCTAGGAAGGGGCAGAAGCTTCTAGAGGAGGGAAGGGATGCCTTCCTAGGTGGGAAAAGGATAGCCTACCAAAGGCCAACATAGGGTTATGGGCCCACGCCTCTAAGGGGTTCAAAGCCATCTTGATTTCACGCTTCCAACAGCAAGACATGGCAACCAGCGAGCAAGAGAGCAGCCGCGCTGTCCTTAAGTTTGATGGGGCAGGCTTCGCCTTGTGGAGGTGGCAGTTTGAGGTCTTCCTCGACGACAAGGGACTGCTTAAGCTTGTAAAAGGTGATGAGACTGCTCCGCCGGAGACTGCAACGGCTGAGGTGAAGGAGGCATACAAGAAGCGCAACAAAAAGGCGTTGGCGCTCCTTGTGTCCGCGTTATGCCCACCACAACTTGGGCACATCCAAGGATGCACCCTGGCCGCAGACGCATGGTCAAAACTTTGCTCCATCTACCAGTCAAGCAACCTTGCTAGACAGTTCGAGTCCCATGATCACAGTCCTCGGCGGCTGGCTTTCCGACGAGCTGAAGTACCCGAAGGTTGCCGAGTGCGTGCGCAATGAGTGGATGCCACGTGGCGGTCGAGAGAGTGCAGAGGCATCAAGTTCAGCTTACACGATTCATCCTCAAAGTGGAGGCCGAGGTGACAAATGGAAGGGTGCGAAACAGGGCACCAAGAAGGGTGACAAGAAGGGGGAGTGCTTTAAGTGCTGCAAGGACGGCCACTACGCGCGCAACTCTCCCAATAAAAAAACAGATCAGTCGCAGCGGGGCGGGAAGAAATATGAGCACGCCCTTATGGCGTACAAATCCACCAACTTGAAGGATCCGGGAGTTGCCGTCATTGACTCCGGATCAGGCCGCCACACGCAATGCTACAGGGCGGCATTTGTCACCTACGGTGCCTCGGAGAGACGCATGAAGGTGGCCAATAGAAAAACAGAGGTGGCCGCCGGTGAGGGTAACGTCCGCATTGAGTCAATTGTGGATGGCAAACCTGTCACGAGCACAATCTACGATGTGCTGCATATGCCCAACTTTGGGGTAAACCTGCTCTCCGTCAGCCGACTTACCGGCAAGGGACTTGAGGTGCTCTTCACAAAGAAGGAGGCCGTCATCCGCAAAGAGGGCAAATGTGAGGTGATTGCATGTGCCAAGAGGGAGGACGACTTGTACCTGCTACGCGCGAAGATCCTCAGCAGCCGGGTGGGGTCTAACGCCGCCAATCTTACAACGAAGGACGGAGGAGACCTGGACCTATGGCACCGCCGACTTTGCCAGATTTCTCCATTGACAGCGAATGAGATGGCTAAGAGGGACGTGGTGCGGGGTCTCCAAATCAGCGGCCTTGATGGAACCAAGGAGACCGTATGTGAGCCATGCATCATTGGCAAATCAACTCGGCAGCCGTTTGTCACCAAGGGGACGCGTGCATCAACAAAACTGGACGTGATACACACTGATGTGTGTGGACCTCTTGAGAGCTCCATCGGCGGAGCTCGCTACTTCCTCACCTTCATCGATGACCACAGCCGGAATCTCTACATCTACCCAATGAAGGGGAAGAGTGAGGTCCTTGCGTGCATGCAGGAGTTTGTGGCTGATGTGGAGCGGCAAACAGAGTTGAAGGTGAAGGCGTTCCGGAGTGACAATGGCGGTGAATATGCGGGGTGCCCTGGGTGGATGAAGAGCAAGGGGATTGAGTGGCAGAAAACAACTCCACACTCCCCATAACAGAATGGCGTCGCAGAGAGAGCGAATCGCACAATCCTTAACATGGTGCGATCCATGTTGAGCGACGCCGGCCTTACACAACGGTATTGGGCGGAGGCGGCAAGGACAGCAGCGTACATCATGAATCTCATGCCGACCAAGCCGCT
>SZWC01000380.1:414962-425508 GCA_023375785.1 Penium margaritaceum
TTGACCAACCATAACACGAGTCACAAACGGTCAGGAGAGGAAACAATGCTATGGGAATATCGGTTCTCAACTACCGAGTACAACGACCTTCAGTCAGTAGTATCACGGTGTGGCTACCATGCACAATGACCGACCAAAGTAGGCATATGTACTGCCTTTGACCAAAGAAATCCGCTGTGTGTGGTCAACGTTGACAACTCATATACGAGTCACAAATGGTCAGAGGGGGAAACAATGGTTTAGGAACACCAAGTAGCAAATAGCAAGCACAAGGGGCTGCACTAGCTGTGGCACGGTGAGGAGACCATGCACGATGACCAACCAAAGTAGGCATATGTCATTGACCATGACCAAACAATGTCACTAAGTGTGGTAAACTTTGACAACTCATAACACGAGTCACAAATGGTCAGGGTGGAAGATAATGGTTTGTGAATACTAGTTATCAACTAGCAAGTACAAATACCTTCAATGTGTACTGGCACAATGTGGCTTCAATGCACAGTGACCAACAAAAGTACGGATATGTCACTAACCATGACCAACAAATTTAACTTCATGTGGTCAATGTTGAAAACGCATAACACAAGTCACGAATGGTCATAGGGGAAAACAATGGGTTGGGAACACTAGTTATCAACTAGCAAGTACAGAGATCTTCAACAAGAAGTGGCACGATATGGCTAGCGTGCACAGTGACCAACCAAAGGATGCATACGTCACTGACTACGACCGAATAAGTTCACTATGTGTCATCAACATTGACAACTCATAACACGAGTCACAAATGGTCAGAGGGAGAGACAATGGTTTGGGAAGCCTATGTATTGACTAGATTTGACGAAGAACTTCAATACATAGTGGCACGGTGTGGCTAATATGCATACCAAACAACCAAACTAGGCATATGTCACTGATCATGACCAGAGAAATTCAATATGGGTGGTCAACGTTGACCAACCATAACACGAGTCACAAACGGCCAAAAGAGGAAACAATGCTATGAGAATATCGGTTCTCAACTACCAAGTACAACGACCTTCAGTCAGTAGTAGCACGGTGTGGCTACCATGCACAATGACCGACCAAAGTAGGCATATGCACTGCCTTTGACCAAAGAAATCCGCTGTGTGTGGTCAACGCTGACAATTCATCATACGAGTCACAAATGGTCAGAGGGGGAAACAATGGTTTGGGAACACAAAGCATTACTTAGCAAGCACAAGGGGCTTCAATACGTTGTGGCACGGTTTGGAGACCATGCACGATGACCAACCAAAGTAAGCATATGTCACTGACCATGACCAAATACTGTCACTAAGTGTGGTAAACATTGACAACTCATAACACGAGTCACAAATGGTCAGGGTGGAAGATCATGGTTTGTGAATACTAGTTATCGAATAACAAGTACAAATACCTTCAATATGTAGTGGCACAATGTGGCTTCAATGCACAGTTACCAACCAAAGTATGCATATGTCACTAACCATGACCAAAAGAATTTCACAGTGTGTGGTCAATGTTGAAAACGCATAACACGAGTCACAAATGGTCAGAGAGGAAAACAATGGGTTGGGAACACTAGTTATCAACTAGCAAGTACAAAGACCTTCAACAAGCAGTGGCACGGTATGTCTAGCGTCCACAGTGACCAACTAAAGGATGCATACGTCACAGACTACGACCGAATAAGTCCACTATGTGTGGTCAACATTGACAACTCATAACACGAGTCACAAATGGTCAGAGGGAGAGACAATGGTTAAGCCTATGTATTGACTAGAAAGGACAAATAACTTAAATACGTAGTGGCACGGTGTGGCTAATATTCACAACAAACAACCAAATTAGGCATATGTCACTGATCATGACCAGAGAATTTCAATATGGGTGGTCAACGTTGACCAACCATAANACGAGTCACAAACGGTCAGGAGAGGAAACAATGCTATGGGAATATCGGTTCTCAACTACCAAGTACAACGACCTTCAGTCAGTAGTAGTATGGGGTGGCTACCATGCACAATGACCGACCAAAGTAGGCATATGTACTGCCTTTGACCAAATAAATCTGCTGTGTGTGGTCAACGTTGACAACTCATATACGAGTCACAAATGGTCAGAGGGGGAAACAATGGTTTGGGAATACCAAGTATCGAATAGCAAGCACAAGGGGCTGCAATACGCTGTGGCACGGTGAGGAGACCATGCACGATGACCAACCAAAGTAGGCATATGTCATTGACCATGACCAAATAATGTCACTAAGTTTGGTAAACTTTGACAACTCATAATATGAGTCACTAATGGTCAGGGTGGAAGATAATGGTTTGTGAATACTAGTTATCGACTAGCAAGTACAAATACCTTCAATATGTAGTGGCACAATGTGGCTTCAATGCACAGTGACCAACCAAAGTATGGATATGTCACTAACCATGACCAACAAATTTCACTTCATGAGGTCAACGTTGAAAACGCATAACACAAGTCACAAATGGTCAAAGGGGAAAACAATGGGTTGGGAACACTAGTTATCAACTAGCAAGTACAAAGATCTTCAACAAGCAGTGGCACGGTATGGCTAGCGTGCACAGTGACCAACCAAAGGATGCATTCGTCACTGACTACGACCGAATAAGTCCACTATGTGTCGTCAACATTGACAACTCATAACACGAGTCACAAATAGTCAGAGGGAGAGACAATGGTTTGGGAAGCCTATGTATTGACTATATTTGACAAAGAAATTCAATACATAGTGGCACGGTGTGGCTAATATGCACACAAAACAACCAAACTAGGCATATGTCACTGATCATGACCAGAGAATTTAAATATGGGTGGTCAATGTTGACCAACCATAACACGAGTCACAAACGGTCAGGAGATGAAACAATGATATGGGAATATCGGTTCTCAACTACCAAGTACAATGACTTTCAGTCAGTGGTAGCACGGTGTGGCTACCATGCACAATGACCGACCAAAGTAGGCACATGTACTGCCTTTGACCAAAGAAATATGCTGCGTGTGGTCAACGCTGACAACTCATCATACGAGTCACAAATGGTCAGAGGGGGAAACAATGGTTTGGGAACACCAAGAATCACTTTGCAAGCACAAGGGGCTTCAATACGTTGTGGGATGGTGTGGAGACCATGCACGATGACCAAGCAAAGTAGGCATACGTCACTGACCATGACCAAATAATGTCACTAAGTGTGGTAAACTTTGACAACTCATAACACGGGTCACAAATGATCAGGTTCGAAGGTAATGGTTTGTGAATACTAGTTATCGACTAGCAAGTACAAATACCTTCAATATGTAGTGGCACAACGTGGCTTCAATGCACAGTGACCAACCAAAGTATGCATATGTCACAAACCATGACCAAACGAATTTCACAGTGTGTGGTCAACGTTGAAAACGCATAACATGAGTCACAAATGGTCAGAGGGGGAAACAATGGTTTGGGAACACTATTTATCAAATAGCAAGTACAAATACCTTCAACAAGCAGTGGCACGGTATGGCTAGCGTGCACAGTGACCAACCAAATGATGCATACGTCACTGACTAGGACTGAATAAGTCCACTATGTGTGGTCAACATTGACAACTCGTAACACGAGTCACAAATGGTCAGAGGAAGAGACAATGGTTTAAGAAGCCTATGTATTCACTAGAAAGGACAAAAAACTGCAATACATAGTGGCACGGTGTGGCTAATATGCACACCAAACAACCAGACTAGGCATATGTCAGATGATGTCCAGAGAATTTCAATATGGGTGGTCAACGTTGACCAACCATAACACGAGTCACAAATGGTCAGGAGATGAAACAATGCTATGGAAATATCGGTTCTCAACTACCAAGTACAACGACCTTCAGTCAGTAGTAGCACGGTGTGGCTACCATGCACAATGACCTACCAAAGTAGGCATATGTACTGCCTTTGACCAAAGAAATCCGCTCTGTGTGGTCAACCTTGACAACTCATAATACGAGTCACAAATGGTCAGAGGGGTAAATAATCGTTTGGGAACAGCAAGTATCAAATAGCAAGCACAAGGGGCTTCAATACGCTGTGGCACAGTGTGGAGACCATGCCCGATGACCAACCAAAGTAGGCATATGTCACTGACCATGACCAAATAATGTCACTAAGTGTGGTAAACTTTGACAACTCATAACACGAGTCACAAATGGTCAGGGTGGAAGATAATGGTTTGTGAATACTAGTTATAGACTAGCAAGTACAAATACGTTCAATATGTAGTGGCACAAGGTTGCTTCAATGCAAAGTGACCAACCAAAGTATGCATATGTCACGAACCATGACAAACAAATTTCACTTCATGTGGTCAACATTGAAAACGCATAACACGAGTCATAAATGGTCAGAGGGGAAAACAATGGGTTGGGAAGACTAGTTATCAACTAGCAAGTCCAAAGACCTTCAACAAGTAGTGGCACGGTATGGCTAGCGTGTACAATGACCAACCAAAGGATGCATACGCCACTGAATACGACCAAAGAAGTCCACTATGTGTGGTCAACGTTGAAAAGTCATAACACGAGTCACAAATGGTCAAAGGGAGAGACAATGGTTTGGGAAGCCTATGTATTGACTAGAAAGGACAAAGAACTTCAATACGTATTGGCACGGTGTGGCTAATGTGCACACCAAACAACCAAACTAGGCATATGTCACTAATCATGACCAGAGAATTTCAATATGGGTGGTCAACGTTGACCAACCATAACATGAGTCACAAACGGTCAGGAGAGGAAACAATGCTATGGGAATATCGGTTCTCAACTACCAAGTACAACGACCTTCAGTCAGTAGTAGCATGGTGTGGCTACCATGCACAATGACCGACCAAAGTAGGCATATGTACTGCCTTTGACCAAATAAATCTGCTGTGTGTGGTCAACGTTGACAACTCATATACGAGTCAGAAATGGTCAGAGGGGGAAACAATGGTTTGGGAACACCAAGTATCGAATAGCAAGCACAAGGGGCTGCAATACGCTGTGGCACGGTGAGGAGACCATGCACGATGACCAACCAAAGTAGGCATATGTCATTAACCATGACCAAATAATGTCACTAAGTGTGGTAAACTTTGACTACTCATAACGCGAGTCACTAATGGTCAGGGTGGAAGATAATGGTTTGTGAATACTAGCTATCGACTAGCAAGTACAAATACCTTCAATATGTAGTGGCACAATGTGGCTTCAATGCACAGTGACCAACCAAAGTATGGATATGTCACTAACCATGACCAACAAATTTCACTTCATGTGGTCAACGTTGAAAACGCATACCACAAGTCAGAAAAGGTCAGAGGGGAAAACAGTGGGTTGGGAACACTAGTTATCAACTAGCAAGTACAAAGATCTTCAACAAGCAGTGGCACGATATGGCTAGCGTGCACAATGACCAACCAAAGGATGCATACGTCACTGACTACGACCGAATAAGTCCACTATGTGTCGTCAACATTGACAACTCATAACACGAGTCACAAATGGTCAGAGGGAGAGACAATGGTTTGGGAAGCCTATGTATTGACTAGATTTGACAAAGAACTTCAATACAGAGTGGCACGGTGTGGCTACTATGCACACCAAACAACCAAACTAGGCATATGTCACTGATCATGACCAGAGAATTTCAATATGGGTGGTCAACGTTGACCAACCATAACACGGGTCACAAACGGTCAGGAGAGGAAACAATGCTATGGGAATATCGGTTCTCAACTACCAAGTACAACGACCTTCAGTCAGTAGTAGCACGGTGTGGCTACCATGCACAATGACCGACCAAAGTAGGCATATGTACTGCCTTTGACCAAAGAAATCCGCTGTGTGTGGTCAACGCTGACAACTGATCATACGAGTCACAAATGGTCAGAGGATGAAACAATGGTTTTTGAACACCAATAATCACTTAGCAAGCACAAGGGGCTTCAATTCGTTGTGGCACGGTGTGGAGACCATGCACGATGACCAACCAAAGTAGGCATACGTCACTGACCATGACCAAATAATGTCACTAAGTGTGGTAAACTTTGACAACTCATAACACGGGTCACAAATGATCAGGTTGGAAGGTAATGGTTTGTGAATACTAGTTATCGACTAGCAAGTACAAATACCTTCAATATGTAGTGGCACAACGTAGCTTCAATGCACAATGACCAACCAAAGTATGCATATGTCACTAACCATGACCAAACAAATTTCACAGTGTGTGGTCAACGTTAAAAACGCATAACATGAGTCACAAATGGTCAGAGGGGGCAACAATGGTTTGGGAACACTAGTTATCAACTAGCAAGTACAAATAACTTCAACAAGCAGTGGCACGGTATGGCTAGCGTGCACAGTGACGAACCAAAGGATGCATACGTCACTGACTACGACTGAATAAGTTCACTATGTGTGGTCAACATTGAGAACTCGTAAAACGAGTCACAAATGGTCAGAGGGAGAGACAATGGTTTAAGAAGCCTATGTATTGACTAGAAAGGACAAATAACTTCAATACATAGTGGCACGGTGTGGCTAATATGCACACCAAACAACCAGACTAGGCATATGTCAGATGATGTCAAGAGAATTTCAACATGGGTGGTCAACGTTGACCAACCATAACACGAGTCACAAACGGTAAGGAGAGGAAACAATGCTATGGGAATATCGGTTCTCAACTACCAAGTACAACAACCTTCAGTCAGTAGTAGCATGGGGTGGCTACCATGCACAATGACCGACCAAAGTAGGCATATGTACTGCCTTTGACCAAATAAATCTGTTGTGTGTGGTCAACATTGACAACTCATATACGAGTCACAAATGGTCAGAGGGGGAAACAATGGTTTGGGAACACCAAGTATCGAATAGCAAGCACCAGGGGCTGCAATACGCTGTGGCACGGTGAGGAGACCATGCACGATGACCAACCAAAGTAGGCATATGTCATTGACCATGACCAAATAATGTCACTAAGTGTTGTAAACTTTGACAACTCATAACACGAGTCACAAATGGTCAGGGTGGAAGACAATGGTTTGTGAATACTAGTTATCAACTAGCAAGTACAAATACCTTCAATATGTAGTGGCAAAATGTGGCTTCAATGCACAGTGACCAACCAAAGTATGCATATGTCAAGAACCATGACCAACAAAGTTCACTTCATGTGGTCAATGTTGAAAACGCATAACACGATTCACAAATGGTCAGAGGGGAAAACGATGGGTTGAGAACACTAGTTATCAACTAGCAAGTCCAAAGACCTTCAACAAGTAGTGGCACGGTATGGCTGGCGTGAACAATGACCAACCAAAGGATGCATACGTCACTGAATACGACCAAAGAAGTCCACTATGTGTGGTCAACATTGACAACTCATAACACGAGTCACAAATGGTCAAAGGGAGAGACAATGGTTTGGGAAGCCTATGTATCGACTAGAAAGGACAAAGAACGTCAATACGTAGTGGCACGGTGTGGCTAATATGCACACCAAACAACCAAACTAGGCATATGTCACTGATCATGACCAGAGAATTTCAATATGGGTGGTAAATGTTGACCAACCATAACACGAGTCACAAACGGTCAAGAGAGGAAACAATGCTATGCAAATATTGGTTCTCAACTACCAAGTACAATGACCTTCAGTCAGTAGTAGCATGGTGTGGCTACGATGCACAATGACCTACCAAAGTAGGCATATGTACTGCCTTTGACCAAAGAAATCCGCTGTGTGTGGTCAACGTTGACAACTCATAATACGAGTCACAAATGGTCAGAGGGGGAAATAATGGTTTGGGAACACCAGGTATCAAATAGCAAGCACAAGGGGCTTCAATACACTGTGGCACGGTGTGGAGACCATGCACAATGACCAACCAAAGTAGGCATATGTCACTGACCATGGCCAAATGATCTCACTAAGTGTGGTAAACTTTGACAACTCATAACACGAGTAACAAATGGTCAGGGTGGAACATAATGGTTTGTGAATACTAGTTATCGACTAGCAAATACAAATACCTTCAATATGTAGTGGCACAATGTGGCTTCAATGCACAGTGACCAACCAAAGTATGCATATGTCACAAACCATGACCAGCAAATTTCACTTCATGTGGTCAACATTGAAAACGCATAACACGATTCACAAATGGTCAGAGGGGAAAACAATGGGTTGGGAACACTAGTTATCAACTAGCAAGTCCAACGACCTCCAACAAGTAGTGGCACGGTATGGCTAGCGTGCACAATGACCAACCAACTGATGCATACGTCACTGAATACGACCGAAGAAGTCCACTATGTATGGTCAACATTGACAACTCATAACACGAGTCACAAATGGTCAGAGGGAGAGACAATGGTTTGGGAAGCCTATGTATCAACTAGAAAGGACAAATAACTTCAATACGTAGTGGCACGGTGTGGCTAATATGCACACCAAACAACCAAACTAGGAATATGTCAGATGATGTCCAGAGAATTTTAATATGGGTGGTCAACGTTGACCAACCATAACACGAGTCACAAACGGTCAGGAGATGAAACAATGCTATGCGAATATTGGTTCTCAACTACCAAGTACAACGACATTCAGTCAGTAGTAGCACGGTGTGGGTACCATGCACAATGACCGACCAAAGTAGGCATATGTACTGCCTTTGACCAAAGAAATCCGCTGTGTGTGGTCAACGTTGATAGCTCATAATGCGAGTCACAAATTGTCAGAGGGGGAAAGAATGGTTTGGGAACACCAAGTATCAAATAGCAAGCACAAGGGGCTTCAATACACTATGGCACGGTGTGGAGACCATGCACGATGACAAACCAAAGTAGGCATACGTCACTGACCATGACCAAATAGTGTCACTAAGTGTGGTAAACTTTGACAACTCATAACACGAGTCACAAATGGTCAGGGTAGAAGATAATGGTTTGTGAATACTAGTTATCGACTAGCAAGTACAAATACCTTCAATATGTAGTGGCACAATGTGGCTTCAATGCACAGTGACCAACCAAAGCATGCATATGTCAAGAACCATGACAAGCAAATTTCACTTCATGTGGTCAACGTTGAAAACACATAACACGATTCACAAATGGTCAGAGGGGAAAACAATGGGTTGGGAATACTAGTTATCAACTAGCAAGTCCAAAGACCTTCAACAAGTAGTGGCACGGTATGGCTAGCGTGCACAATGACCAACCAAAGGATGCATACGTCACTGAATATGACCGAAGAAGTCCACTAAGTGTGGTCAACATTGACAACTAATAACACGAGTCACAAATGGTGAGAGGGAGAGACAATGGTTTGGGAAGCCTATGTATCGACTAGAAAGGACAAAGAACTTCAAAACGTAGTGGCACGGTGTGGCTAATATGCACACCAAACAACCAAACTAGGCATATGTCACTGATCATGACCAGAGAATTTCAATATGGGCGGTCAACGTTGACCAACCATAACACGAGTCACAAACGGTCAGGAGAGGAAACAATGCTATGCGAATATTGGTTCTCAACTACCAAGTAAAATGACCTTCAGTCAGGAGTAGCATGGTGTGGCTACCATGCACAATGACCGGCCAAAGTAGGCATATGTACTGCCTTTGACCAAAGAAATCCGCTGTACGTGGTCAACGTTGACAACTCCTAATACCAGTCACAAATGGTCAGATGGGGAAACAATGGTTTGGGAACACCAAATATCAAATAGCAAGCACAAGGGGCTTCCATACGATGTGGCACGGTGTGGAGACCATGCACGATGACCAACCAAAGTAGGCATATGTCACTGACCATGACAAAATAATGTCACTAAGTGTGGTAAACTTTGACACCTCATAACACGAGTCACAAATGGGCAGGGTGGAAGGTAATGGTTTGTGAATACTAGTTATCGACTAGAAAGTACAAATACCTTCAATATGTAGTGGCACAATGTGGCTTCAATGCACAATGACCAACCAAAGTATGCATATGTCACTAACCATGACCAACACATTTCACTTCATGTGGTCAACATTGAAAATGCATAACACGAGTCACAAATGGTCAGAGGGGGAAACAATGGTTTCAAAACGCTATGTATCTTCTCGCAAGTACAAATATGTTTCGTATGTATTGGCACGGTGTGGCTACCGTGCACAATGACCTACCAAAGTAGGCATACATCACTGCTCATGACCAAAGAAGTTTCGTGTGTGTGGTCAACATTCACAACTCATAATACAAGTGAAAAATGGGCAGAGGGAGAAGCAATGGTTTGGGAATACTTGGTATCGACTAGCAAGTACAAAGACCTTCGATAAGTGGTGGCACGGTGTGACTACCATGGACAATGACCAACCAAAGCATTCTTGTGTCACTGAATATCATAAAAAGAGTTTCACTGTGTGGTGTCAACTTTCCTTCTTACGGCTGGTCAGTCGGAGCAATGGTTGAGAGGTTATTCAAGCTCAAAGTTGCAA
>SZWC01000381.1:1660-13244 GCA_023375785.1 Penium margaritaceum
CAACACAACACAACACAACACAACACAACACAACACAACACAAAACAACAAAACACAACACAACAACAACGACACAATACAACACAATACAAAACAGAAACATATAATACAATATGTTATGATTAAAGAAAATACAACAAGATACAACGAAAGATGACATAACACTATAAATCATGATACGACATGTCATGACACCATATGAGATGAGATGAGAAGGCAGAATAGAAGAAGATAGGATATGATTCAAATGACTGAGAATCATGTTACAAAGCCATAGCAAGAAACGACACAAGAAATGGTGGCTCCAATGCTAAGTTAGATCCAAAAGAACATGGTGGCTGGTTGAGAAAATGTACAAGGTTGGCAGTCACAAGTCACACTAGTCCTAGGAGGTGAGGTTGCTCATCCACCTCACCCGTCACGCCTGCAAGTGAGGCTTGCCGGGGAGCATGCTTTCTCAAGGGCGAATTCCCTTGATGGTCCAAAAAAGGATGCAAGCAAATCTGTGCGCCCAATTCGGGGTGCGCAATATGCCACCTGCGAGGTGGCATAGTCTTGGTCTACCCAAACATCAATTTGCAGGTCCAACATAGGTCTCACAACTAAAAGAAAGCAAAGTTCAGTTCCACCTAAAGGACAAAAGTAGGTGTGCTATAAGAGCGAAAGCACAGGCAAATGACTTCAAGCTTTGATGACGAAGAAGAAGGACCATGCGGTCACGATGGAGGCGACCACCCATGAAGAGAAGGAGGGTTGCATACCTTCACAGTTCATCGTCTTCATTTGTTATACCAGCATTCCCTGCGCACTCACGGCCACCACAAGAGGAGTACATTCAATGAGAGACTAACACGCCCCCTTGGACGGGAGTGCCGTGGACAAGCAGCCCTGTTGTTGCAAGTAAAGCAAGAGAGAGGAGGATGATGTCCTTGGTGAGAAAATCTGCCGTTTGTTCCTTCTCACTGATGGGAAACACCTCCACTGTCCCGGCATCCACTATCTTTTGAACAAAATGGTGTTTGATGCTGATATGCTTTGTGCGTGGGTGCAACACACCATCATTCACTACAATACAACATGCGGATCAGCTATCATTGTGCACAAGTACAACAGTTGTGTTTACGCCAAGCTCTTCAAGTGGTCGTGCAAGCAAGATCCCCTCACATGCTATCTCTCCCAAAGCCATGTATTATGCCTCAGCCACGCTACGTCCCACACAAGACTGTTTGGCGCTGCGCCATGACACGGTGGTTCTCCATACACAAAACACATAACCACCCTGACTGCGAGCTGCACGGTCACGAGCACAATCCATGTCAAAGTACCCGTCAAGAACTGGACCTGAGGCAGGGGAAAACAAAAGACCAAGAGCAACAGTGTCCAACACATAACGCAGCAGCTGCAACAATGCTTTCTTGTGTGTATATTGCTGTTGCTGGCTGAACTGAGCGAGCACATTGACTGTACATGCAAGTTCAAAACGTTTGGTGGAGGCAAAACATGAGAGACTGTTTGTGATCTAACAGTAGAGTGTGGGTTCTGCGTCGGGGCCATAATCTATGGTGCGTACATCCAGCAGGTGTGCGTAGACGTCAGGACTCATGGGATTGGGTTTGCAAAGAAGGTGGTGTACCAAGTCTTGGAAACATGCAGTGAGATGAGCAATGAATCGATCTTGATGAAGTGTCAGTGTATATGCTCAGCGGTCATGCATAATGGTCATGCCAAGGAAATTTTGTGCCTCACCAAGGTATGTCATTTTGTAGTGATCCGTGAGTAGTGCTTTGGCTTGTACAACGAGCCTGAGGGAGGGAGGCAAGATTAGCAAATAATCCACATAGACCAACAGTGCAACAGGTAGACCTTCATCCTAACATAGAAACAGTGAGGGGTCACACAAAAAATGTGTGACCCCTCACTGGATTTCTTTGTTCGAACACCGAGGCGCTTGCTTTCAGCCATATAGGGTCCTACCCATACCTGGTCTGTGCCGTCCTCAAAGCCCTCTGGCTGGTGCACATAAAATTCTTCTTCCAGTGGTCCATTCAAGAAAGCATTATTGACATCCATTTGGTGGATTTCCTAATCATCACATGCAGTCACTACAAGCAAGGTACGGCTGGTTCCCTACTCACGCACAAGTGCATATGGGTCTGTGAAGGCCTGTCCTGGGATCTGATGGGAAATTGTTTCCACAAGTCTTACTTTATGCTTCTCAATCAGACATTTGAGGTTTCTCTTCAGTTTGAACACCCATTTGACATCGATGGCCTTCCAGCCAGGTGGCAAAGGAACCAAATCGTACACCTCATGCTCAAGAAATGCATACACTTATGCTAACATGGCTTGTTCCCATTTAGCACCATCCAGATTCCCTCTGGCTCTAGCCACGGCCAGTGGTTCAGTTTCAGCATGGTCCATCGCTGCGGTGCCAACAATGTGTTAGAACTGCGTATAGTCAACTCTGGGCAGATCACGCAAGGATCGCCGTACCGGGTTGGGTGGTTGTGTTTCTTCACTCTCTGCCTCCGCAATGGGGGTCAACGACGTTAGACCTGGGGGTACCTGAGTGTCATTAGAGTCTGTGCTGGCCAAGTCTGTAGGTGAAAGCAGATCTCTTGGCACCGAATTGACCATGTCATTGTCATGCCTTAATTGATTCCTATGACCCAACTCTTCTGACTGGAGAGGCATAATGATGGGTACACTCATGTACTCAGGGTAGTGCTCTCGCGAGGCGAAGGCAGGTGCATGACACAGTGTGCAGAATGACTTGTAGGGCATGTGTTCCAAAAAGGAGGTATCTCAACTTTGGACAAAACAATGGTTTGTAGGGTTCCAAAATCGCCATGCCCTTAAGGCATATGAGACCCCAACAAAAAAACACTCCAACGACCTCGCAGACTCAAATCTTTTTTCTTGTTGTGGTGGTGCAAACCAAATAAAGGCCATTGTGTCTCACATCCTGGCCGGCCTCAAGTCAGCCTTCTCTTTGAAATAACACTCCCGGGGCATTACAGACTTGGCACATGGTTCCACACCCGGGAGATATACTTTACGTCCTCTTCCCAAAACCCAAACAACAGACTGGACTCTGTGAGCAATGTGCGTAAAGCATCAACAAGGGTTCTGCACCAAACTTCAGCCACTCCATTCTATTGTGGCGTATATGGGGCTGTACACCCGTGTTTGACTCCTCTCGATTTCACTTATGCTATCAGTGTGCCAAGAAACTCTCCTCCTCTGTCTATTTGCAGCTTGAGAAGTGAGCAACCGGTCTCTCTCTCCGCTAAAAGGATCCATTAAGCAATTGTACGTTGGATATCTGCTTTAGTTTTCACCAGAAAAGCCCAACGGAAGTGACTGTAGACATTAGTGAAAGTCAAGTACAGTGACCCATATTGGACTGATGGCACAAGCATCGGTCCTGTCAGATCCGCATGCACCAGTGCCAGAGGTTTGGTTGTTACACTGTCTGACCTAGGGAAGATTTGCCTACAGGCCTTCCCTTGGTGACACTCAAGACACGTGTCTGAGACCATGGGGACAATCGCTGGGAAGCAGGCCATGTGCTGTGATATTTTTAAGTAAATCGGTGATTGTTTCAGTGTTGATGTGAGATTGATGACGATGGATAGTTTTTGTGTGTGTTGCATCCGTGCTTATGACAAGGTGCACTTGGGTACAGTTCACTTGCGATTTGACAAAAAGAAATAAGGTCAGTTTGTATAACATGTCCGTGTGCAGCGGCCCATCTGCCAGCAAAGCACCAGACGCATAAACAAGCATGCAATGCTACTTATGTGTAAGTGTGGACACATTGGCTTGTTGATCTTGTTGTCCCTCCGAAAACAGGTTCACTTTTGGCCGTGGCACAAACAAGACGCCAGTCAGCCACAAAATCCCGCCAGGTGCTTGGAGAGCCACCATCCCCACACCTTCAACCGACAGCACTTCTCCAGACCCGATCTTCACACCCTCAACATCACGCATGGTGTGCAATGTGACAAACAGCTGATGATGCGGCAACATTTGATGGGATACAGCAGTGTCAAACAATCACTCATGCATAGGCAGGGCATGCGTCATGGTAATGTGCGTGTGACCCAACCTTTGATAAGGTGGCTCTGGGTTGGCAGTGGGCTCCAATGGGTGTAGGTCAATGGGCGCGCTCCATCCTGGTCCAGGTGGAAGAGGAAAGGGCTGCTATGGCTCAATCATCTCGGCATACATCCTCTGCATCCACACTGGAATAGGAGCTGGTACACTGACGTATGGTGACATGAAGACAGGCCCCTGGTACTGTGGTGGAGATGGAGCAGAGACTTTTGGATACATGGACGACTGCAACTGTTGTGGACTAGAAGTTGTGGCCCCAAAGGGTACTGGTGCTCGTGGTCCAACAACAGGTTGGAGGGTGTAGGTGCTGACTAGGTTGAGAAAATCGTTGATGCCTGGCCCACCGCTAGACGTGTCTTCTGCAAAGTAGGATTCATAATGCCTTGGAAAGACGGGCAAGCCCTCCAGTAGTGACCAGGTTGTCCACAATAGTTGTAGGTGCGGTTTCCTGCTCCCTGGGCGCGACCTTGCTCCTTGCCACCTTGCCCGCCTCTCCCTCCAATGTCTCCCATTCCTCCTCCGCATCCACCTGAATGCTTGTACAAGGGATGGCAGGTGCCTCCGCTCTAGTGCACAAATGTACTTGCTGCTGCATCCTCATCTTTGCGTACCTCACCTCATATAATGTCTTCGTAGTTGCGTAGCTCCACCAAGACCTCTGTCAAGTCGTTGTTCTCGTTGTCGACGACTTTTAGCCGCCTAAGTAGACCGCGTCGAAAGTCCTTGCACGGCTTGCCAAGGTGCAGAAGAACAGGGTCCATCCATTCTATGATGGTGCAAGAGGTTCCCAGCCCAAGAAAACACGGGTGAAGATTCATGGTGGCATCCCAATACTCGGCAACGGGGACACTCGGCTTTGGACGAAGGTTGCGATGCTTCTCGTGCAAGAAAATTTCCATGGCCATCCCTTGGTCCTCCTTTCGGATGGCGATGTGCTTCCACACATCGAGAGGTTAAGGATCACTACTACATGGATTTTCGAGGTCCTCCCCTTTGGCTCCAAAGAAGAAATGACGAATGTCATGCTGTTGATCCTCTGGAATCGCATGGAATAGAGCATTGAATTCTCTGAGGAGTACATGAGCATCAGCATTGTTGGACGGCGGAGCTAGGAAGTAGTCCTCAAGAATAAGGCTGCACATGAATCCTTGGATTTGGGAATCTGTTTCACGAATCCCGAATTTGGATCCGGATTCACGAATCCGGATCGAGGGTTGGGTCTCATTTGGGGATTCGGAAATCCACCAACGAATCCAGGAAGGAAAATACATTGAGGGAGAGGGGGGGGAGGTAGAGAGAAAAATGATGAGCTAGTCCCACTTACATCCGACTATTGAGCGAGGACACTCGTAAGTTCAACTTCTGAAGTTTCAAAACCTCAGAATCTGACAGCCGCGCTAACTAGCTCAAACCGTGCATGTGCCAGGTCAACTGCCTAACACATGCACATTATGGCATTCGCCACTCATTCGCACATTCTTCATGAGCAAGCGACGATTCATTCTGGGTCTTGCAGCAGATTCGGCGGCCGTGCAATGACCTGACTGCCGCCCTTTGGACAAGCCAGGTCATCAAAGCCTGGTGTCGAGCCAGTCAGGGTTCTGACCTGACTGGAAGGCTTGGCTTCCGTAGTGATCGGGACACTGCCACATCGCACATGCAAAGAAGGGGAATTGAACCAGGTATCATCCATTTTGTTTCAAAGAGCCATGTACTGTCTTGGCTACAGTCGAGACTTAGAAAAAAACTAGGGATTTGCCAAGATTTGTGAATCTTGGATTCGGATTCGCGAATCCGGATGGACCAGTGGAACCGGATTTGGTGTGCAGCCTTACTCAAGACGATTTTGCAACGCCAATGAGAGGAAAACATCCTTCCATGAGAAAAAATCACGCACACCCACAAAAATGGGCCCACTTTGGGCCCATTTCTCTGCCGTGAGCCCGAAGCTTGGTAGAAACTGCCTATCTTGACCTAAGGACTATTTCCAGGCCACATGAGACCTACTTTGACATCTGCAGAGGCGGGGGACCCCGCAGTCACCTCATGTGAGGTGAAGCAGGGCTTGGGCTCTCCCCCCTTGCTCCTTTTTTACCCAAAACATGGACCACCCCGTCTCCTGTCGCCATCACTCAGAGGGTGTAGCCTAGGGGTGCGGTTTTGACAAGTCGTATGCCTCGCGCGACCTGCTTTTGTAGCAGCCTTGCGGATATACTTCCACGCTCTACTTGGCCGCCGCTTTTTTCTTGGCGCCGACTCGATGCCCCACTCTAAACCGTTGAACCTTGCTCTGATATCATGAAAATCACGTTATGAAGCCATAGCAGCAAACGACACGAGAAATGGAGGCTTCTAGGCTAAGTTAGATCCAAAACAACATGGCGAACGGTTGAAAAAAGGTACGAAGTGTGGCAGGCACAAGTCACACTAGTCCTAGGGGATGAGGTTGCTAATCAACCTCACCCGTCACGCCAGCAAGCATTGCTTGCCGGCGAGCATGCTCACTTGAGGGTGAAATCCCTCGACGGTCCAAAAAAGGGCACGAGACAATCCGTGCGCCCCATATGGCGCGTGCAATATGCAACCAACGAGATGACATAGTCTTGGCCTACCCAAACATCAATTTGCAGGTTCAACATAGGTTCTATGAGTAAAAGCGAGCAAAGATCAGTTCCACCTAAGATACAAAAAATAGGTTAGCTATAAGAGCCTAAGCACATGTTAAGGACTTCAAGCTCTGATGATGAAGAAGAAGGGCGATGCGGTCAGGATGGAGGCAACCACCCATGAAGAGAAGGAGAGTTACATGTCTTCACGGTTCATCGCCTCCATTCGCTGTACCAGCATGCCCGACGCACTCACGGCCACCACAAGAGGAGTACATATAGTGAGATATAAACAACAACACTACATGATATGACACAAAAGGTACAGAAAACAATGAAACAATACAACACAACACATCACGACACCAACACGTCTCGACACAACATGACACGATTCAGCACGACACGGCACAAAACGACACGACAAAAAATGACACAACATGACACGAGACAACACAGCATGATAGGAAATGATGTAAAATAACAAGATATCACAGAATACTATTCTAAACAATGCGATACATCATTCTACAATGCTACATGAAACAATATGACAAGACACGAGTGTTATGAAATATAGTACATGACACGATATGACACAATACAATATTACACGACACGCCACAACACAACATGACAAAACAATACGGCACGGCATAACACAAAAGACACGACAGGATACGACACGACACGACATGATACGACACGACATGACAGGACAAGACAGGACACGACAAGGCACGACATGACACAACACAAAAAGTCACAACACAATGTGATAGAACACGACAGGAGACAATAGGAAATGATATGACACAAAGCGACATGACACAACACGACATGGCACAGAACGACATGACACGATACGAGATGTCACGACACAACATGGTATGACATGACACGACATGCCACGACATGAAACAATACAACATGAGACGACATGACATGAAATACCATAACACAAAAGGACACAACATGGTACTACATAACATGACAAGACATGACATGAAGCGACACAATACGATTCAATATGACAGGAAATGACACAACATGAAACATATGGATACAAAATTACAACGCAGGCTATGATTTACACGAGACAACATCACATGATATCATGCGATGTGAAACAAAATGACAATCCAGAAAAAGGCGCAAAATGGTGCACTTTGACATAACATAACATAAAACATCACAGCATGAAGCTACATGAAATGTTACGCTACAATACGACATGACACAACATGTCAAAAATGACATGATACAATACGACACAACACAAGAAGACACCACACAACATGACGCAAAGAGAAACATGAGATAGTCCATGTTCCAATGGAGGAACATGGACTAAGTCAGTCCATGTTCCTCCAAGAACATGGAGGAACATGGACTATCACGACATGACACGGCGCTACATGACACGACACAATAAAACACAACATGACACGACATGGCACGACAGGACACGTCACAACACGACAGGACATGTCACGACATGACACGACACGACACGACACGACACGACACGACACGACACGACACGACACGACACGACACGACACGACACGACACAACACAACACGACACAACACAACACGACACGACACGACATGACACGACACGACATGACACGACACAACACGACACGACACGACACGGCACGACACGACACGACACGACACGACATGACACGACACGACATGACACGACACAACACGACACGACACGACACGGCACGACACGACACGACACGACACGACATGACACGACACGACATGACACGACACAACACGACACGACACGACACGGCACGACACGACACGACACGACACGACATGACACGACACGACATGACACGACACAACACGACACGACACGACACGGCACGACACGACACGACACGACACGACATGACACGACACGACATGACACGACACAACACGACACGACACGACACGGCACGACACGACACGACACGACACGACATGACACGACACGACACGACACGACACAACACGACACGACACTACACGACACGACACGACACGACACAGTACGACACAACATGAAAAAACACGAAACAACACAACACGACACAGCTCAACACAAAGTTACACAAAATGGCCCAATGCAACACGTTACACCACATCACAAAATGACACAATACGACACGACACGACATGACACAACTCAACATGATATGACTCGGCACGACACAAGATGGCACGACATGACAAGATACAACACGAGATGGCGCAAAACGACATGACACGACATGGCATGACACGATACTCCACGACCCGACCTGACACAAAATGATATGGCATGAGACAAAACACTGTGACATGAAACGGCATTGTACAATGTGAAACTAATATACATGACACTACATGACAGGAAACGAAATGACATGTCACAACAGAACACAAAAGACATTATTTCACATGACATGGCACATGACGTGACACTACATGACATGACACAATATGACGCAACACAGCACTGCTAAAGCAGCTAACATCTTCGTGAAAAATCTCTCCGTATTTGATACGTACTAAAGATAATCTGTCTTCTTAGGCCAAGCCTATTAGGTTCCTTGGCTGACATATGTCCTTGTGGTGGTTCTGTTTTCTAGTCCACTCGTGTGTTTTGCTCAACTGGAACTTGCACTGTGCAGGCGACGCCAGAAACTTGCGAAGTCATGAAGATTTGTGTAGCCATTACATAATAGCACCAGCAATAGTATGTTAAAATTTCTTCACAATTGTGGTAAGATCCCATCATCAAGAACCATGGCTAACATCATTGTGCAGAAGTCGTAGTTGAGTATAGCACGGATTGAAACTCAACACATTCTGTATGATGAAGTTTTGTCATATGAGCCATTGTATTGAGGCATCTAATGATCAATATGAGTTATTTGCCTGCAATTTTCACTTGCACATCATATTCTAACATCAATGCTATCATTGATCCACTTCACCCTCTCACAAAGAAGTCCCTCATACCTCTTCAGGGACTTTCTCCGTTACAGCTCCTGAGAGGTCATTTTCCCTCCAAATGACTTAGACCAAAGCACCATGTTCACAAAACCAAGAATTCGCAAGTCCAAGTTTCAACCAAAACTTGGACCCTCCAACCATAATGCTTACCCTCCTCCTCATTGAATGCCCCTCTCTCCTCACCCGCCTACAATGCCAACTTCTATATGACTTCGTGGCATTGAACTCTATGTTTATGTTTCCTTTTGAGGCTTGCGCCTCTGCTTCCATACTTGCTCTCATACCTCATTTGCCTTTGTGCCTTCTTGTGCGCTGTATGTACCATGGACTCATTGGATTCCTTCCATGTATCATTGTTGCTGTAACCACCACGGCCCCGACAAGAATTGTGGGCGATGTTGAGGAGGCAGCCACAATGGACAGCTTGGTCACAATCTTTGCCATCCACGCTGTCGTCGCGGTCGCGTCTGATGGTGCTGCCTATGCCATCTCCACCCCTTCCCTTGGGTTAGCCCCGATTGGTGCCATCATTCTCATTCTTCCCCCCTCCTCTATTTGTTGATTCCATCCCACCATCCCTCACCCTCATTCTCTTGACCCACTCATTTTTTTCTTGTCCCATCCATTTTGATCTCGTTGCTCATTTCCCTTTTCCTTTGTCACATCCTTTATTGTTCCATTTCTTTCATAGGCTTCAGTCTCACATCACCCCTCCTCTTACTGTTGTGGTATAGGTCTGTGCCCCAAACCGTCTGTTAGCCTTTCTTCGCAGTCCCAAATTCTCCTCTCCCTATTGATTGTGTGCCTCAGTCCACACACCTAGCCTATCATGGTGTCAATCTGCGTGACCCCTGCACTGGACACCACCAACTTATAGGCACCATGCGGTTTTTGTCAGCTGCTTTGACATTCTGAGCTTTACTTTTCATGTTTCCACATGCCAAAAGGATTTTCTGTGATGGCTAGCTCTGGGGGCCATTTTCTCAGTGAAATTGCATCTGTCCATTCTGAGCATAGACGTGTAGGGCTTTTATTTGTGCATGTACTACTAGCTTTTGTTTTTCGTTTGGAAAACAGAGCGGCTCATATGCCAAGAACTAGCTTCTTACTATTCAGGAGCTGGCTAGCAACTTGTCTTTGTTTTCCCTTAATCTAGTGCTTTCCTTTGTGCAGATGTATGTATGCTTCCCTGGGAGGGGGAGTGGATATCCTTCTCACTTGCTCATGTTCTCACTCACCTCTTCCAGCTTCAAGCATATCTTGGCCGTTTCTTGACCTTTTGAAGTGTCGTGTGTCTGTCAAAGCATATCCTCATGTACAAGATGTGGCTAAGAGGACTTCCTCATTCCGTCAAGCCCCTTTCCCCCTCCCCCCCCCCCCTCCTGGTGCATCAGGAGCCTTCTCCTCTTGCCTTAGGCCTCGTCCATGGCCTCTATGCCATTGGGAATCACTTTTCTTGGCCTCTAGGACCATCATCCACGTGGCCTAGGACACTAGGTAACTAAGACTTGGACCTTCAACGTTGAAATCTAAGCATTTGGCTCTATTTGCTAAAGAAACAAAGGCCTATGTGGCAATGTTTGTGTGCTTTACTTGTCCCACCACACATGTACTTTCGTTCCGACTCCTATACCGCCAAGATCACCTTTAGAATTTTTTTTTCTCTCTACAAGGTCCTCCTCCCTCCCTGTCCGTCTTTCTCCCTCCCTTATATACCCCTCCTTCCTCTGCTCTTCCTCCCCTTCTCCCTCTCCCAGCCTTCCCCCTCCTCCATCGCCTTCTCCCTCCCTCTCTCTCTCTCTCTCTCTCTCTCTCTCTCTCTGTCTCTCTCTCTCTCTCTCTCTCTCTCTCTCC
>SZWC01000381.1:17380-41693 GCA_023375785.1 Penium margaritaceum
CCGCGCCTCCGGATAAGGTGACATGGAAGGGTTGCCCTGAGGTTTGAAGCAGTTCTCTACCATAGGGAGAAGGACCGGTGCGGCAATTTCGCAGGGCGGAATTGCAAACCATCAACAAGACGAAACCAGCAGAGCAATTCTAAGCCCACAGAATGGACTACTCACAGAAATTTGAAACTAGAGGTGACTTCAATTCAATGACAGGTGCCTAAGACAAGGGGATCCCACCCCTATTTGCCTTTTGGATTTAGGATCTTCACCAGATCTCCTTTTCAATGGTTTCCACGCAACACAAGCTCCCATCTGATCACGTGTACATCAAGGGTGTCGTCTAACCTCTTACTCCTTCAACTTACATCCCTACAACAAATTTGTGCTAAATGATTCGGTCTCTATTTGGTAGAAAAAATCATGGTACACGCCTATATTCCAAGGAAATCTAGATATCGAGCCCAATTCCTAATCCTCACTCCTACTAACACCAAAATACATACAAAGTATGTTTTTCGTCTGTATGCAACTTATCCGAGTTGCCCCCATTCTAACAAAACCATCCTTGGGACAACCCCACGTTTTCATCTATAAAACTCTTTCTCCAATCCTAAAATTCATCCCCATGATGCCACTACATTTTAACCTAAGATTAGGTCACCGATAAATGGGGGTTTCCTCTTGACAGCATGTTGGAAGTCGAGGCAAGACAACGAGTAAGTTTAAGCCCAACTAAGCATTTCTAGAAACTTTCTTGAAAATAAAGATGCAAACTACCTCAAGATAACACGGAGACTGGGCGTAAATTAGAAATCTATGAGGATGGGGCAACTTAGACGTCCGCACCTTTATATAAGCCTCTCTATACGTAAAAAACCTAATGATTCCTTCAAATGAAACATGAAAGCCAAATCAATGTGTAATTAAAAAACCAAAAATCTTTATCAAAAACTCATATTGCCAAAGAAAACGTCCTTATCTCACAAGCTTCATTCTACAACTACCATAGCCAGGAAACGTTTCCAAATATATTTACCATAAATCTTTCATCCCATCGGTTGCATGAATGAGATGTGGTAACCCCAATCCAACACATCCCCCTACGTTCAGTACCAAAAAACTCAAACATGCGGGTGGCCTCCATTAATTTCACCTTCTACATAAAACCAACACACTTAATACCAAGTGGATACAAATTTTCCTCATCCCTCCCATTCCTCCATACAAGCTTCTCACTTCTCCCAAACAAAATACCTCACAAAAGTAACTTCCAAAGACTCTTACACAAACCAAAACACATATAGAAAAAATTAGTCAACCAATGCAAACTACTTTCAAAATCCTTCTTTACTATAAAACTCACTATCCTTCCTCAACTATACTGTCATAGATATCTTTTACTCAAACCACTTACAAAGAAACATCGTTATTTTGTCTCTAACACACCAATTGGTACACCTCCGGACACAATCACCAAAACAATGTCTCAAACATTCACAAAAATGCCCAACCACACCACACCATGAATTTCCTTTGTAAAGGAAAAAAACAATAAAGTTACCTCAATAACATACAAGCCATCTAATTTTTTTCCAAGGTAAAACCTTGTACTCCCTCCCAAAAGAAAGGAAGTTCATCCTCTCCTCTCCCAAGTCATCAGATGTTCTTATTTACCTCTGTCAATATTTCATGCTTGAAGAGGCCTCCAAACATCTCCAAAGGGAACATTCATCCCCAATAAAGAATCCATGAACCTAAATTGATTCTCATATGCACTTAATCAACCATGAAACCCTCGAAATGTATCTTAATCTAAAAATAAAACAAGTTCACCTACCCGCATGAAGATTGCTTGTATAGTTTCAAGGAAAAACCTACATCACCCACATAATCTCCTTTCTCTTCCTTTTCCATCTTTTCTTTCTTTTTTTTCATCCCATCTGCTCGCCAAAAACCTCCTTAAAAATCCCCCTCTTTGTTGCTAACATGAAAACGCCAGTTTCATAGTGGTCATACGCTTCTACCCAGCCCTAGGCTTGCAAATCAATTCGATCAATCTTTCATCTTTAGGTTGTGAACAACAAAGCTAAAAACATTGTCATTCATTATTTTTATTCCATCCAAGTTTAAAAGAGGCATCATTTCCTCTTAGAAATCATTGATGTATTACACTATCATCAAGGAAAACAACTATCCATCATGTCTCAAACAATCAAGAGGTACCCATTCGCTGGATACATCACCTTAAACAATCTATTTTAGTTTTGATCCTTTGGTAAAGAGCTCGTCTTCTTCTTGCCTAATTTAAAAGAACAATTTCCCACAAGACATTGCAATGGAATCTTATCAATAATACAAAACCACTTTTTAAGCCATCACTCATCCACATTTCCTTAGTTTCCCTATCCTCCATTTCCCCTTCATCTTCAGACACATTAACTCAAACTAAACCTTCTTACCTCTACATGACTTAAAAGGTTTCCTTGATCGATTTCTAACTAAAACTTGTTATTTTTCCCAAAACTTTCTAAATAGACTCCAACCCCTATAACTAGAAAAAAGACACGAAGCATATTTGTTCCTAAATCATATCCAATCGACAATTGCTAATGATTGCAAAGCAAGTCTACTTCATTTGGTTTCTTTAACTATGACTGCCAGGTAACCATCAAGAGGCTCTAGTTGAAGTACATAAAAAGTTTGTGAATTTTTGTGGTTCTTCCCACGTGGAAGCACAAATTCAAAATCATCTTCCCAATAAAAGGTGCAAGTGTTGGTATCCAATTGAGTTGCATCGTCCAAAATAAAACAAAAAATGTGAAAAGAGCTCACATATACATGTCTTTCATGGTTGATAACCTTGAAGCATGTAAAACCGTTGTTTCAAACTTGATTCAATATTTTGAAATGGAAGTCCATTTCATGAATCGAGTTTGATAAAAGTTATCCGCTATAGAACATCTAAAGAACTAGAAATTTTTTCAAAATGGACAAAAGGTGTGAAAAAAGATATACTTATCTAGAATAATTATCATTAGAAGTTATTTCAAGTATTGATAAGGTGGCAAAAGGTTTCCATGTGGGTAAAGGTTTTCCAAATACCAACCTATTTCAATTACCTCTGGTTCATGTTTTTCAAATACTATATGCATAGTATGGTATAAAAAAACATGCTTTTTCTCTTATTTTTATTTTTACCACTTCTTACATAAGGATTATGAATGAATAAATTTTAATTCAAGACGCCATTTGAAAAGGAAGGAAAACCCATTTTGAATGAGAAATGAAAAAAAAATGAACAAGCAAATGTGGAATCGAAGAGTGGTGTAGTTTTGCCTCGTCAAGAGAAAACATTATACAATTCCTTTGTTAAGAGAACTCAATTTTGAATAGATAGGAACCTATTTCAAATAAACATAACCCAAAAAAAGAAAGATATCAAACCAATCATATTTATTACAAATCTGCACTTTCTCACATTAGTGATTTGCTCCTTCATATGTATTGACAAAAAATTAATTGTTATAGTTCAATGTAATCGCATAGGTTGGTCACAAAATCTACATGCAAAGTTTTTCTTCATATTAATAACAGAAACATATGCTCAAACTACAAAAGAATCACTATTTGTGTTTTCACCATGGGTTACAGCTTCCATGGCAAACATTTAATTTGAGGTTTTCAATACGAATGCAACTAATTTGACAGTGTGTAACACATCACCTTCTATAGATACATTGATTGTTTCAGTTCCTCCTTATGAATGGAAATTAATGGGACTCAAATTGTTTTTATTCAATCTTCTCAACCTTTCAAAGAAAATCAAAACGCAACTACGTCAATTGAATTCACCTATGATCCATGAATATCCGTGTTCATTGGTATTTTTCCATGATAACATCTTTTTGTTGATGCACAACACACATGTTTGTTGCATATGGCGTGAGAAATGTGCATAATATTTGATTTATGTGTATTTTTGTGTAATCGGAAGGATTATGAGAATCATTTTAGAAAAAACATCTTCTATGAAACCCTTGATATTATTCAAACGTGTTTTATGTAGTAGAAATAATTTGGTTCAAGTTATTTGTCCAAAATTTGCCTCTTAAATTATGAAATGAATTCACACTTGACCATAGTCAATTTCCTCAAACTCTAAAACAAATCATACTTATGAATTGTACGGTAAATATTAAGCATATTCGAGATATTTATATGAAAAAATAACTAGTGAGCTTTTGAAATTGGAGCAAAAATAAGTGTCAAAAAACATTTATGTTGCAAATTTGTCACTCAATTTACAAATTATGAGAAAATAACTTCAAAATTTAGAAAAAATTGGACATGACATTCGAAGAGAATTCAATGTCTTAGAAATTCCGTGTTCATGTCTTCAGATAAGGCAATACCCTTGTAGGTCGCCTAGACTCTTTGAACCCTTCCAGAGGGTACTTTTGCACCCTCCAGACCCTCACAGACATCAATAAACATCAAGAGTAATAAGCCATCTTCATGTATACATCTTAACTAGGAGGAACATCCCTTCATTAATGAAGGGGTACAAACGTATTTGCTTATAGCATCAGCCTCAAAACCATGAACGTCTTTAGAATCAAACCTTTACAAACTCGCTATCTACTTGATACATTCTTGGCTAGATTCCAACAATTTAAGTGGTTCCACATTCAGCATTTATTTTCTACCCCACTACTTAGCTTTCATAGCTACTCAAATTCATAAAATAGGTCACTTCTACGCAAAAAAAAGTGAAGCCAAAGATGGGGGGCTGGCCAAAAGTCGAGAGTGTTTCTTGAAGCAAAGTACAAAACGTGGGAAAGGGTAGCATTTAGTAAATAATGCTGTAGTTACTACTCAACTTAGGGTGCGTATCACTAGTAACCTGCTTTTCCACTGAGCATCAAATCCAAATGATCTATATTGAATTGAATATTTTTCTACGCAATCAAGAGACAAGGAGTTGGAAGAACGTTTATCTACTTCAAACCCTACTCTACTAACACACATGTGCATGTCTAAAATTCAGTGTAAACTTTAACCCATACCCAACTCAAACACCAACATGATGTTAGAGGAAAAGTGAATTATTTTGTTGTAAATGCAAGGAGATACTCACTTCAGCATGATTTTTCTAATTTATAATTCAACATTGTGGAACAATTATGAAGATCCCCTCCATCATCTAAAATACTTAAAGCATGTTGACTTACATTAGATTACAACCAAACATAGAAAAAGGAGCTCATTTTCAAGAAACCTTTGAAGCACATAGCAACCAAGAAAATAAACCTAATCATTAAGTTGTCTTTGCTAGATTTTTACAATGCATGCAGCCAGAAATGGTTCTAAAAATCATGCAAGCAATACTACTTCGTCTCCAACCCAATCTTAAGAGAAAAAGATGAGAAATCTCAACTGCAAGCTCTTTTCAAAGCCATGTTGAATCAAAGTAAATCACGTAAATTTGCACAGAAAACCATGGAGATGTACTGAAGTAGCAATGCGAACCTGTTTACAAGTAGCAATACATGTTGAAAAATGTAGACGAATTACTTAATAATGTGTTGAGCGAGCAACTGAATTCGTTTTCTTACTCGTTGTAGAAAAAACACGTTCACAACTTGAAGAATTCAAGAAATATTTGAAAGAACATGTGGAAATAGCCATTGAACCTATAATAGCCTCTACGAACATTAAATCTGACTAATAAGAGGGCCAACCATTCAAAACATATGAAGAAATAGAGGTTTGGAAACACGATGAAGCTGTGGCGAGAATTTTAGCAGCAAAAACAAAGGAATTACCTAACAAACCAAGTGGCTACCCACCCACTTCATGAAGCAACTCAAGCGTCTGTAAAGGTTGCCCAAATAATTGTTAAAGCACCTTTCTTGCCAATTTTGACACAAATGCAACATATGCATAAATGTTTAGAATTTGGTCATCATGTTCCACCACCAAACTGCGTAATGCAACCACATCCTTTGAATTAAACTTTCTTACATGTAGCTCTCTCCAAAACTTGCCTTAAAGAGGAATTAGTCCTACACCAAACCACGCAGTTACCTTATGATCCATCAGAGTACATGGTTCTCCCATATCAACAATGGTTCAAATTCAACACATGGAGGCTTTTGAGAGCACCAACGTCTCAAACTGGCTATTCAAATGCAAAGACTTTGACAAAATCCATGGATTGAGGAGTCCTTACATCATATCAGCTCAATAAACTAAACCAATCACCAATCTATGCGTATAAGATTCCTTTGGAGATTATCAATTTGTATTATTCAATACTCTTACAAGATTTGTGATACCAAAAATTAAAACTTCTCTACGCCTATATGAATACCATCCTTATGTTGCACATCAAGCATGGTGTTACTTGATTCATACGTATCTACCAAAAGACTCCATCAACAAGTCGTATCTTCTAACCAAAGCCTCAAATTGCTCACTTGGAAAATTTGAATTCATTCACGACTACATAAACAAAGGAAGAGAATTCTTAAAATGGCTTTTTTTACACATGCCACAGTATCAAAACCTCTCCTCATTACCTACTTACTCAAACTAGTGACAGAAGAATGGAGGGAAGTTTAGCGTATCTTACGCTACCTGTCACAAGCAAACAAATTTAAGACTTTGTGTGTACTATGCTCTTAGATTAGCATTGAGATGAAGAGCTTAATGAGCAACACGAATGGTAACAAATGTCATATGTGGCAAAACTGAGGAATAGTAAATTACCTTCTTAGAATCCAAAACAATCCAATCAACACTCTGCATCATCCTTTAGTGCAAACAAACAGCATGAAGTGAAACAACAACCTATCTTTGCAACAAGACATGTCACACGTCAAGATGTGTTTCAAGTATCTATAAAAACAAATTAGAGAGCAAAAATCCAAACCAATGAGAGCTGAACTAAAAGCACCAAATGATAACAACATTGAATAGAAAATTTCTTCACAATCTAGTAAAACATCTTCACTGCCTTAACACATTCCGTTTTCAATTTTCACACTTCCCATATCACGAAAGATAGACCTAGCAACCTTAAACATGTGTGTTGCCTTGACAATGGTGTAACACAACACATGACGTTTGAGACCACCTACCTTCTCAAAATTTAGCCATCCATAAAACTATTTTGCGTGCACATATGGAAGAAGCAATTTATAAGATGTAAGGTAATGGAGATATTAAAGTCACCTATGCCCACCACACTTTATAATCTTTAAACATTCACTACGCCTTGCGATTGACCACCCATTCCTTGTCCATGGGACAAGGATTCCAACATGAAACTACATTAAATCTTTAACTTATGACTCTCCCAAACTCAAGTAAATTTATCATAAGTTGAATACGTCACCAAAACAGCCTCATCAAACTCAACTTTATGCCTATTGAAACACCTTTCTACAATACTATTTCGACCTCAACAAAATGTATTCGGATGCAATGACATCAACCAAGTCCAGCATTCAAGCAAAGATTCACTTCAATACTTTTACAAGGGCCTTCGTTGTTGGAGTTATACTTATCGCCATCTTTTAGATCATGTTCCTATTGAAGGTTTTCATATCGACATGCACGAATAAAAATCAATCTTTTCGCAACAACACATTGGTCCTTTTGGTGATATTTTCTATACACTTGAGCTATGAAACTTGAAAGTAAAAGAAACCTCACTTCTTTTACATGGACGCAATCAAAATTGTCTTCCATTTTGAATGTTTGGACTCTTATAGGTATAATGTCAAAAACAATCTCTCTTTTTGGAACTCAAAACGTTACGTTTCGAGTCTTAGATATCTCTCACGGCTAAGAAACCATATTTTAGCCCCAAATCACCAATCAATCCATTACGCAAGCATTTAGCAAGCATCGCAAAATGGCTTGATAGTCGACATGCCCAAAAGCGCATGTCGAACGATTGTTCTCATGAGCGAGACCACGAGGCCCTGGCCAAGTCCAAGCATCAAGTCTTCATGGCCCATGGCAAGCCATGTGTGTGGCTTTAATTTCATGCACTCATGTGTGATTTTTGTACGAAACAAAAAAATGTGCACCCTACTTTGTATGTGCATAGCAGTTTCAAAGACAATCACACTTTTTCAGGTGATCCATGGGCATTTTTGGTGTCCAAATTTCAACCAATTTTTTTTTACTTGTTTCATCTTTTATTTTGACAATATGGAAACCATTTGCTTCATTTTCTCAACGTCGTCTTCATGAAGTGTCAAGATCATAATATTGCATCAATGTCAATAACATTGTAGCAATTTTCCTTCATCTTATTTGTTCCTACCACTAGAATCTCCAAAATTCCTCTTCAACAAGGTGCTTGCCATTCATTGACGAAGGGGTAGAGTTTGGAACTACTCCCTTATTTATGGGTCATCAAAAAATTTGTTTGAGATTTGGCTAAGTGTATAAAATCCATTTTAGTAGCATTTTGATCTAGAAAAATCGGTGTTTATTTCTTGAGACGAACCAATGTTCGACCTAGACCCCTTTTTCCCTTCCAAAACGGAACTTCTACCTTCTTAAGCCTTGTTTGATAGACAAATAAAAATTTATAGTAGAAATCCATCTTCAACTGTACCTTTTCACTTGGAGGTACATCTCTTTCTTTGTTAAAGGGTACTAACCTGTTAAATTACGTAATCATCCTCAATACCATAAGATACTTATGAAGCCCACTTCTATTATCTCATTTACAACTACTTGATCCACGTCAAGCTAGACTCCAAGACTAATTCCAGAGCTTTCATTTTAAAGCAAATCCAAATCATCAAGATTCTATGAAGTATTTGACTATGTAGTGTAGATAAAAGGAGTTGGAAGCAGGTCCTTTTACTTCAAACACTATTAGACTAGCAAACGCTTGTTTGTATAACATCTAGTTTACGTTTTTGCCAATATTAGCATCATAAATTAGGAAAATGAAGGTTAAAATTATGTGTGGGCAAAGTATTAGCATGAAATGGAACGATAATTTTACCGTTTCATAAAAAGTAATTGTATTTCATCTTATGTGAAACAAGAATCTTTCAAGTATCTATCGTGAAGGAGCAAGTATTGGCTTCTTATTTTGCATGATCATTTAGAGAGGCTCATAAAGAAAGTTTGATACTTGTCAAAAGAATTTAATCATCAATTAAAGGGTTACCAAAGTCTTTGGAATCACTTTTTCTTAAATGATAATTTTTTTCATGAAAATTGCCTTATGGGAAAAATAAGATAAGTATAGATGGGGATTTAAAGTTTTGTTTTAAACTCTCTTTAACCATCTTTCTATATGCAAATGGATATGCATTCTATGGAAGGATATCTCAAATCTCTGTCCCTTCCCTAAAAACTCAAACGTTCTCATTTTTTCTTATTTGCAATGTGATTATTTTGATAATGGTTGTTCTTTCTCATTGCATGTGAAAGACAATGGGTAGTTTAAGGGGTGAATTTAAAGTTACAACCTTCTCTTGGTGCAAGAAAGGCCATTATCTCATTAGTTACATGGACCATTAAACACAATCTTGAGTTCTTCTAACTCAAAATAGCTGTTAGTGGATGGCTAAGTACTAAGCTATTGCCAAATATGACAAATTGACAAGATTACATAACAAGGGTAGTGTAGGATATAACAAAAAGAAATTTTCCCTATCATGATAAGTTCATTGATATATTTCCCTTGAACAGAAGCCATTAATCAAATTTTACTTAAACATTGGACCTTTTAAGGAAACATTTTTTTCATAAGACTTCTTTGAATGTATGATTTGAACTTATTAATCACAAAGATACACCTCAACCTTATGTGTGACATGTCGGTGAAGAATTGTGCGGTCATGCGAATATTTTTTCAAAGGGTAAGTACCAAACAAATGCTTATGAGACTCATAATCCATGTCTACAACTACTTATACATTTCTTATAATAAATAACTAGGAAATCATAATTTTATCAATGAATATTGTTGTGTTTTCTTCTACGACTTAACCAAAAAGCTACTTCTCAATGTATTGTTCATTATCAAAGAGAAGACTTATTACATGAAATGCTCACAATATAGTGAGGCATGGTATGCAATAATGCTCAGATTGGATTCCTTACGAGAACAAGTCAACACACGTTAAAATAAATTGAAAAGATAACACAATAAGAACAAATAAATTTCTGAAATTCCCAATAAATAATGAAACCCTCTCACTATTCATTTATAAAGATTTTTGGAAACAACATAAAAACCAAATGAAATTCCGTGGTGCCACTACTAATTTAGTTAAGAAATGTTTTAAAAATGAACATTTTCAACTTTATTGAGGTTGTAACGAGCCGGATCTCCAACTCCTGCTCTAAAGTCGTTGTCAAAGTTCGCAAAATGGCGCTCTCAGTCCGCGTCAGGGGTTTACCCCTTTCGCAAGATCAAGGGGCAATGGTCATCAATGACCCAGAGTAGGGAGACTCGAATATTTCGAGCTCCGGAGGCCCATTTCCGTTTTTAACCACACCCCGGGTTTAAGGACCCAAACTGGGGGTTTTTACCTCGAACTCGTGTGTTCGCACAAGTTATTCCATTTGTTTTACGTCGAGGTTTGTCATGAATGAACTTCAAGTTTCATTTTGTCGTTCTGGCGTGAAATCGTCGTGTGCGAGGCACGTTGGCGATTTCGCGCCAGGCATTTTGTCCTCTCCCTCGCTCCCCCTATTCCTCGTCCTCTCTTGCTCGTTTTCCAAGGAGGGTGAGGGGGGACGAGGGCACGAAGCCACGAGGCCTCGCCCTCGAGGCCCTCGTGGCCTCTCAGCCGCCGATCCGGCTGAGGCCGCGATCGGCGGCTGGCGGCTGGCCGGCCGGTGGCCGGCCGGTTGCTTGGCCGGCCGCCGGCCATCCAGCCGACGGCCAGCGAACTGCTGGCCGCCGGCCACCCCTCGCTAACGCGAGAGGTGGGGCGCAACCACCCCTCGCATCAGCGAGGAGGGAGGGCCGAACCAGCCCTCCCGTTACATTCCTCCCCACTTATTATGAACTATCCCGGTTCATGAATAAAAAGTAGGATTATCAATTAGTGAGTCATCAACATTGTGAAAGAAAATTAATAATTCCAATCACCAGCTAAACATGAACACGTGCATGGTACGTAGACCTAAGCTGTAGCTTGTAGGTCAGCACGGCTAGCGGCCTCCCCCCTTTAGGCTGGAGCGTCTTCGCGACAACCATGTTGGGCGTCCCCAACCTCCTATGGTCGCTGTCCATGAATGCTGCCCTGTGGGAATGTTGTTCACTTTTCCCGCGTTCACGTGGTACCTCCTGCCACGCGTCGATATGTGCGACCTGCAAGCTTGCTCCAGTACTCGTTGACCACCCCTGTGGGCAACCGAGATTTGGGCTCCCATGAATTATGTTCAGGTCCACAACCGGTCCAATGGAGGAGGTACTCCCTGACAACGCGCGACCGAAGAGTACGCTCTTGGTGCTGGAGTAGGCAAAGCACCTCGTATTGGCCGTCGGCAGCCAAGACTGCTCACGGTGGCGGAACGGTTCCTTCTGCCGTGTATGGAGCCAGTAGGCTCACATGAAACACGTCATGTATCTTCATACTCGGCGAAAGTAGCAATCGGTATGCCACTGGCCCAATACGTGCCACAATGGGAAACGGCCCAATCCACTTCGGTAGAAGTTTTTTTACCCCTGGCGACTTCAACTGAAGGTTTGTAGTGCTAAGCAGCACTTTGTCACCGATGTCAAACGACCATTCCCAGCGACCTTTGTGAGCATATGCCTTTTGTCGCTGCCGAGCTGCTTGAAGGTGACTGTTCGCCTCTTGTAACAAGGAGTCAATGTGCTCGGCAAAGGCTTGAGCAGAAGGGACCTGCCCTCCTGTACTTCCACTCTTCACCAAAGAAGAGGGTACCACTGGATGCCGACCACTGTTCAACACAAACGGTGTGAACTGTGTGGACTCGTTCATCGAGTTGTTCAACACAAAATCTATCGGTGCTAGGAATTTGTCCCAATCATGCATGGCAGGGTCCACCTTAAATGTGGAGCATCTGCTCCAGAGTGCGATTCATGCGCTCTGTTTGTCCATTCGTTTGAGGGTGAAACGCTGTGGAGATTTGCGACTCGCTGCCGAAGTACTCGTGCATCTTTTGCCAGAACTTACTAGCAAATTTTCAATCTCGGTCGGAGATAATGCGCAATAGCAAGCCGTGGTACTTGATGACACCCTCAAAGAAGAGACGAGCGGTCTCCTCTGCGTTCACGTCAGTGGTTGTAGGAATGAAGTGTGTCATCTTCGTCAAAATATCCACAACCACTAGTATTGCATCATGGCCACGGGCCATGTCCGGAAGACCAGTAATGAAGTCCATGCTGACGCACTCCCATGGAGTCTCAGGAACGAGAAGCTGCTGGAAGAGTCCAACAAGCTTCTTGTTACTAGCCTTATTCCGAAGACATGGGTCGCATGTCATGCAATACTTACGGACATCGACACTCCATCCTGGCCACCAATAGTGGTCCGAGAGTACTTGTCCGGTCTTTTGGGGTCCCACGTGACCTGCGACAGGCGGGTCGTGGAACGAGGAGATAACCTTTGCTCGAAGGTCTCCCGAGTTTGGCACAACAACTTGTTCCCCATGCCAGAAGATTCTTGCGGCCTCCACCAAGCCGTACTTGTCCAGATTTCGAGAGTCTTTAAACCAAGAATCCACACAGTATCCCATCCGGATCCTGTTTACAAAACCGTTGTAATGGACAATCTCTCGTGGTGGTTGCCGCAGAGGTGCACGGGGATCTGGTGGTTGTACGGTTTCTGTTGCAATGGCTATAAAACACCCACTGACCTCGGTGGTTGCTTTGATTTCCACAGGCTTTCGGCTTAGTGGATCGGCCACATTGATTCGTCCTGGCCGATATTCCCATGTGAACAAGAATCAACTCAGGTATTCGCTCCAACGCGCCTGTCATCCTGAAAAGTTCGGTTGCGTTTGGAAAAACACCAATGGATTATGGTCGGTCACGACCGTCACACCCCCTTCAGCACCCTCAAGGTAGCAACGCCACATCTTAAAAACGTGTACTACCGCAAGGAGCTCTTGATCCCCAGTCGTGTACCGCGTTTCCGCGGGTATGAGCTTCCGGCTCTCATACGCAACTGGGTGACCGTTCTGCATGAGGACGGCTCCAAGTCCAACTACTGACGCATCACATCGAACCTCCTACAGTTGCAATGGACCCGGAAGAGCTAGGACGGGCGCCGTGGAGAGAAGCTCTTTGACTTTGAGAAAAGTGTTCTCGCAATCAGATGTCCATTCCCAACACACGTCTTTTTGCGTGAGCCTGGTTAGCGGTGCTACCAGGGTCAAATACCCTTGCATGAACCGTCGAAAGTAGTTTGCAAGGCCAAGGAAAGACCAAATCTGCCCAACATTTTTGGGGCGTGGCCAGTCCACAACGGCTTGGACCTTTTGTGGGTCGACGCGGATGCCTTCCTTGCCGAAGATGTGTCCAAGGTATTCGAGCTCATCTTGTGCAAACTTGTACTTGCTCACTTTCGCATACAACTTCTGTTCTCGAAGGATTGCGAGAACTTCGCGTAGATGTTCTATGTGCTCTTCCATTGATTTGGAGAAAACCAGGATATCATCTAGGTAAACCAAGACAAACTATCCGAGTTGCTTGGCAAACGTTCGGTTCATTTCTCCTTGGAAGGTTGCCGGGGCATTTGTAAGCCCGAAGCATAACACTCAAAACNGGGCACATCATCTTCCGTGATGCGGATTTGATGGTACCCTTGAGATAAATCCAAGGACGAAAACACTTTTGCGCCTTGGAGTTGGTCAAAAAGATCCTCAATCCGCGGTAAGGGGAATCGATTTTTCACCGTCAGCTTGTTCAATGCCCGGTAATCTACGCACATGCGTAAACCACCATCCTTTTTGTTCACAAAAAGGATCGGTGCACCGTACGGCGAGCTACTTGGCTCGATCCATCCTTTTTTAAGGTACTCTTTGATTTGGCGTTTGGCCTCTCGCCTTTTTGCTAGACTAAGGCGATACATGGGTCTGAACGCAGGAGTCACCTCCGGTTGCAGCGGAATCATGTGGCCCATGTGTCTTTCTGGTGGAAGNGTCTCTTGACCTGCATTGCAGACAAGCTGGCATGGACTTTGAGTCGGGTCGGTGATAATTCCGTACTCAACATCAACGTAATGCGACGTTGTCCTTTTCGGAGGATCAAGCGCTTTGATTCAAAGCACATTAGAGCCTTGTTGTCACGTAGCCAGGGATCGCCTAGCACCACGTCGAACGGGTTGAGAAGGTTGAGTACCTTCAACGTGACACTCTGTGTGTACCCTTGAATACAAATTTTTGCTTTACAAGTACCGATCACGGGTACCGTACGGTTGTCACCGACAACAACTGCGCCATTCGATGGCTCGTATTTCATGACAACCTGTCAGGTAAATCCAAGGCTAACAAAAGAGTCGTCCCCTCTAGTGTCAGCCAGTACGCCCACGGGAGCACCAGTTAGGTGTCCTTTGAACTACATCGTCATGTTGCCTCCACTCTTCCGAGTGAACAGACTCGACGACGGTAAGCCGAGTTTGTGATAAACACGGAATCTGTACAACGGGTGTCGCAACTCCCATGATTCACCCACTCAAGTCCACATCTTGTGGGCACGTGTGAATTTGGCCAGCACCTTCCAATCTTTGAATTTTACTCGGTCAAAATCGTCGACTAAAGGTACTACGAATGTGATTGAACTCATCGCTTTGAGTGCGTTTACTTCAATCACTGTGTTACAAAACTCTTGCATAGTGGTTGGTGTCGCCACCACTAAGCTGGTTTGGTCATGCATCTCGTCTGGTGATGCAATATGTAGTAGGCAATGTCGATCAGTAAGTGCGGAATGAGGTTCAATAAGAGGGGAGAAAACAACAGAGAAATTTGAACTCGTCAAAAACTCAAATTGTTTAACATCCTCGTCTGGAAACATGAACTCACACTCGTGATCCAGTTTTACCCCTGAGTGGTCCCAACTGATGTCACTCAGGGGTGGGGAAAACCCGCCCCACGGCTTTGTCCGTTACACCGGCCGGGCCCATTGCCGCGATCGCAACCCTGTCCACGGCCTTGTCCGTGGCCTCCTACTGCACCATCCCCACGAGGTGCTGCTGCCGCAGCTAGCGCCGCGACCTCTTGTCCACCACCAGCATTCTCAGGGCACTGAGCCCTAAAGTGGCCTGGCTGCATGCAGTTGTGGCAAAGCCCTTCGCGGAAGGCTGCGTTACGACGCTCACGCGCCGCTTGCAGCTCGTCATTCTTGCGGTTGCGTTTGTTGTTGGGGCCCTTGTATCCATCAGCCTTCTTGGCCGGAGGGTTTGTAGGCTGCTTGCCCTTGGCCCTGCCTTGCTGTCCAGCTGACCCAGCAGCCCCTGTAGCGCCCACGCGCATGTTGCGCTCCTGATGTGCACGCGCGTTCGGCCGTGCATCAGAGTAGTGTTTTGGGTTCGCCGAATAGACTTCGCTCATGTAGTCGCGCAACGCCCTCCAGCTTGTCCAAGCTTGGCTATTGGCTGTCGTGGTGGTCTTATCCTTCAACTTCTCGGCTGCGAGACCATCACGTAAGTACTCCAGCAGCATGCACTCTCGGTACTTGAACGTCTGAGTCCCATCGCCCTCGGTGAAGCTTTTGGCTTCCTCCACGAGTGCGTTGAACTCGCTTAAGTAGGATTCGAGCGAGCTGCCCAGCTGCCTGTAGTCCTTGATCTTGTGGAAGGCGCGTTGCGCCTCCTCACGTTTGGTGCACTTCTTGCGGATGATCGTGCAGAAAGCCTCCCACGGCATGGGTTGCCACTCGAGGTGCGGCTGCTGCACAGTCCACTCCTTAACCACATACTTGAAGAGTTTGTCTTCAAGTCGCGTCGTGGCAAGGTCGCCCCACTGACTGAGTGGAGCCTTGTGGACACGTTGGACGTGCTCCATGCGGTTCAGCCAGTTGTCAGCTTCACGCCCTTCCGGAAGATCTCCACACTGTGAAGGAAGGAAGTGCTCATGACTGACCCCGAAGTCGTCGAGGTAGGCAATTCATTGCTGCCGCCGGCAGTGGCCTCCGCAGCTGCGGCACGTTGCACTTGCTGCTGCATCCGCACCTGGGTCACGCTCTGCAATGCCTTGTCGAGGTCGTTGCATCGGCGGCTTGCCTCATGGGCGGCGAGGCGCTACAGCTGGCGATCACGGTCAAGGTCCGTGATGCTCTACCCGACGTGGGCCAGCAGGTTGGCGAACGCGAACTTGAGCTTTGATGTCGTTGGAGCATGAATGATTGCATCCAGGGCCTCACGTTGTTGCACCCTTACCCACTGCAAGAGGGTACGGTTCGCGTACACGCCTCCAAGGAGCACCACCTTTTGGAGGAGACTGTCGTCGGCGACGACGCTTGAGTGGGCGCTGCCTTGCCCCATTGCGGCCGCCTCGTAGGAAGGAGGGTCCGCCTCCATTCCTCCGAGTGGTGCCGTATCTCCACCACCGGTGGTGATCTAGAGTCGGCTTGCGGCCTCGGAAGCAAACTCTGCGAGCCTACGATGGTCACCGCGAATTGCCTTCGCGGCAACGTCGTCCGGCTCATTCTCGCGGGAACATCTCGTGTGGCTTCTTTCAACGCCCTTGTTGCTTTTTGCAGTCTCGATACCGTCGGCAGCTTCAGGCGATGCGACAAGCGTCTTGCCCTTCTCGAGCAATCTGCTCGAGTTTGTCGCACGACGATGGCAATGGTCGCGATCCTCGTATTCTTTGCCTTCGTCGACGTCCTGCTCTTTGAAGGGGTCCTGCTCCAGAAGAACCTCCTCCACCGCGTCGTCCGTTGCATGGGGGTTGCCCATGTGCGCATCAACGTGCTCGTCGAGCACCTTTGCAGCCTCCGTACGCTTCTCGTTGTCGCCGAGGTTTGCGTCGGTTGCCTTAGGCGGTAGGGTTGCCCTTGGCGGCACGGTTGCCTTTGGGTTGGCAACCGTGCTCGCGGCGACGGCTCCTAAAACTTGGAGTCCGCCGAGAGCTCGTGGTGATGCCGTCACCACCTTCACCTTGTTGGTCTTAGACGGTCCGGCACTTGCCATCCCGTCGCTCGTGCAACTAGCACGCGAAGGTTGTTGTGAGGATCACCCCACAACGAGGAGGAATCACCTCCTAAGACGTTGCTCTCACAATTGGTACGGCAATTTCCATTTAAATTTCTATTTTCCTCGGCCGCCATGTCGGCACAAGGTCGTGGGTTTAGAAACTAGTCCTCCTAAGCCGTGACTCATAGCACTTGGTAGCAACTAGGATCTAGGAAAACAGAAAATCATAATACAAGGGAGTGACAAGGAGTGTGAGTACCGCTCACAAAACTAAGCCAAAGAACAAGAAGGCAAACAAGTACAAAGTCAAGAATGAAAAGACTACTTTTCTTCTTGTCTTCTTGTCTTCTTCTCTTCTGGTCTTCCTTGGTCTCTTCTTGCGTCTTCTTGTCACATCTCGCGCCCCTTCACGGCGTCCTCCTTGAGTCGGCGGCGTTGGGGAAGCCGCGAAAAATCCCCAAGGTGTCTCCCATTTTCTTTTTACGGTTCTCTCAGGCCGTGAGATTCCTTAAGCTTAAGAAGGGGTGCTGTCCAAATTTTTGGATGAAGGGGTTTTGAAGGAGCCTTCAAAATGAGGAGGATTTTGTGGTTTTAGAGGGTGGGAACTCCCCAACCTGCCCCACAAAAATCTTCCTAGCCCCCTGGAAGTGAAGGGAGCTAGAAGTAAACGTCTCCACAAGTAGAGCTTTTTTCAAGCTCTTTAACGCACTTTACGCCGCTTCAATCCGTGAAGTGTAGACGCCATAGTCCCTTCTGGCGTTTCTGCTGCTGCTTGCAGCTGCCGGCGGCGTTTTATCTATGTCGAGCCGCCGTTTTCGTCGAACCCTTGGTCGCGTGGGTCGTATCACTCTAAGAACCACTATAGCGGGCCGGATCTCCAACTCTTGCTCTGAAGTCGTCGTTGGAGTTCGCAGAATGGCGTTCTCAGTCCGCGTCAGGGGTTTACCCCCTTCGCAAGACTGAGGGACAATCGTCATCAACGACCCAGAGCAGGGAGACTCGAATATATCGAGTCTCCGGAGGCCCATTTCCGTTTTTAACCACACCCCTGGTTTTGGGACCCAAACCGGGGGTTTTTACCTCGACCTCGTGTGTTCGCACAAGTTATTCCGTTTGTTTTACGTCGAAGTTCATCATAAACGAACTTTGAGTTTCGTTTTGTCGTTCTGGTGCAAAATCGTTGCGTGCGAGGCACGCTGGCGATTTTGCGCCAGGCATTTTGTCCTCACCCTCGCTCCCCCTATCCCTCGTCCTCTCTTTCTTGTTTTGCAAGGAGGACGAGGGGGGACGAGGGCACGAGGCCACGAGGCCTCGCCCTCAAGGCCCTCGTGGCCTCTCAGCCGCCGATCCGGCTGAGGCCGCGATCGGCGGCTGGCGGCTGGCCTGCCGGTGGTCGGCCGGTCGATTGGCCGGCCGCCGGCCGTCCAGCCGGCCGGCAGCGAGCTGGCCGACGGCCTGCGAACTGCTGGCCGCCGGCCAGCCCTCGCTGACGCGAGAGGTGGTGCGCAACCACCCCTCGCACCAGCGAGGAGGGAGGGCCGAACCGGCCCTCCCGCTACTGAGGTCTTCAACCCTGTTTATGCATGAAATTTCAACTTTAAAATGGTCGTAATGTATGTATTATTTGTTCTTATTATTCAGTTCATAGGTCTGCCTCTTTATGTTTTTCAATTTCTACGTTTTTTAAGTGACGCTCCGAAGAGAGAACACGGATTTTTCATACGATGAGTTTGAGGTAATGTCATCAATGAAATGCTCTTTCTTTTTGCCTTTTGATATATATTTGGCCAAATATTATCACAGTTGAAGCATATTTTACACAATCCTTATGATAATAGGCCAAAACTAGGCTGATATAGTCTCAAACCCTCAAGCCATCTAGTCTCACTGTCCGAAATTCCCACATGACCCCACTTGTACCACATGGCTCCTTCAACTGCTTCGTGTGGCTCTGCCACACTTCAACAATGCTCATAAGGAAAACACTAAAATAAAATATATTCACCCAATTTCACATCAACTATGAAAGAACTAAATTTTTGAAAGAAAACTTTCGTAAATGCAATGGGTATCATGGTAACAATGTTTCCATATAGTATTGGATCAACAAAGAATTTATACACAAAGAAGTTTAAAAACTCCTTACTACGTACATTTCCTTAGCGTTGAGCTTTTCTAAATCATCACTTATTTCTACATGTTTCAAAAAACATGTAGAAATAAGTTCCCATTTGGAATTTGACCATCATGGTTTTGTTTTTAATGTTATGTGTTAGTGTTAATAGACCACTTATAGGATCAAGAGACACTTCTCAAATATACCATTCATTGATGAATACAAAAAAATTAAGATGTTTGAAAAATGAATGCCTGAATCATACACTTTCAACATGTTAGTGATGAGTGGGTGATTGGGAATAAAAGATTTCTCTTTTCATTCTTGAATGAAAAAATACAACTCATTGCACTTTTTTCATTCTGCTCGAAATGGCATGTTGTAATTAATGTACATCGGATAAAAGTGTTCATATCTCATGGTGTTACTTACACATTTTGTTGTTGACCAAATCATGTGTATAGGTATTGATTTTTCAGACATCAAAGTCATTCTCTTACATTGAAATGCTTGAGAAAGGTTATTCATGTTTATTTAGAAATGTGAACGATCAACCAACTCAAATTTTGGCTACAAATTCAAGCAAACAAATCTCTAGTACATGGTGTGAAGTTCTCACAAGACGTTATCATCAAGAGTAATCATACAATTGGCTTTTAAGATGCTTACTTCAGGAGATCATTATATATTACTTAAGCAATTTGCTATCTCGCCACATTGAATCACTCAAGTCATAAAATCAACACAAATAACACAATGAATGATTATTATGGACGAATTTGAGAAAAAGGTATTATTTTTCAATTATCTGTGTTGATAAACGACTTAGGGAAGCTTGCAAATTCCTTTTAGGAGAATGAAAGAAATATTATCGTAGTCTAAGGCAAAGGTTTTGCATTACATCTATTTTATAATTTTCAAGAAATATTTGTTATAAAACTACTTCAATCTACATCATTCTTCATGAAGCCATTTCTCTCTATTTCATGTGGAATTTTGCTTGCTCTTCAATGAAAGGAATTTAAAGTTCTATTTTTCATTGATGAAAGTTACCTTAAGATGGATTAGTTCATTCCAACCACCACCAACATCATCTTTTATAGAATGATAAGGTCATTTCTCAACGTGGTCTCTAAATACACTCATGATGCACCCATATAAATGATATAAATAATAGGTTCATGAGTCAATTCTAGAGGGAGCTCATGACTTCTTGTTACAATCAATTATTTTCAATATTGTTAGCCCATTTTTATACCAATCATTATTCTACATGGATTAAGTGGAAAATATCATACATACTATGGAAAATCTTCTAACCACATGGTTTTTGCTTCCAAAATCAAACAAAAATTACGTGGGTGGAGAAAAACTCTCTCAACTTCATGCAAACCCGAAGATCATTATTTCAAGAGTTACATCCTAAAATTCATCTTTATTGGATACACCACAAATTCATAGTAATACAATAGCTCATAAAAATACTTGGATAGCAAACTTAAGAATCCATCGACGAAGAAAGCTTTAATGAAATGAAATGTTCTAAACCATCAAAGAAACATGTTTTTCAAATCTTGAAACCAAATATAATCCAATTTGTAATAATAAAGTTTTGATGTTAGGAAAACTCATTGCTTAAGGATATGGGGTTTTGCTGATTGATGTTTGAATACACATGCAAACACACATTTTGTCTTTCACTTCAACTGTTTAAGAGCATAACTTTAAAAAGATCAAGAACTAGTTCAAAAGTTTCTTAGAGAATAGGTATTATTACATCTTCTATCAACCAAGTTATGTGTGATTTCATAAGCGAAGTCACTTTTGGATGTTGATGATTTGGAAAGGAAACTGGATTTTGTGACTATCTCACATCATCCCATTGAGTTGAGCCCTACCATAACCTTAGACACATGGTCATATCAACCAAGAACATAGTTGTTGATAGCAACCATTTAAAAATATATCTTTCAATTTTGTTGCTAAAATTGTATGAATTGTGTGTCGCTTCCGTACATGAGTACCTGAACACCACATAAGGGTTGTTTGATTTTTTCCATAACAATCCATTTAGGTTCAACTTTTGTTTGTAGCCCAAACATCAAAGTCATCATTTCAAGAACCACTCTAATGCATCATTTTTTGCTTATCTCTTTTGAAATATTATCACCTTGCACAAGGGCTAGGAAATTTGTCTCGGTTTTCATTGAAGTTTTCATAATTAAGTCAAGTTCTCAGTTGCCTTTAGTTTCTTTGGATATGCACCTACACTTAAACCTTCTATACTTCTAGACTTCCTTGCAAGGTTTCTTGAATTTGCTTTACATCTTGAGTCCACATGTTGGTGCTCATAGCCCTAGACCATTCCATGAATGTAGTAGACCGTTGTGAAAATTTTCCATGAAGAAAAGTTGCTTCTGTTTCCAGATTAGCAAACTTGAAAAACCTCAACTTTCTTTCACTTCCAAACTACAGACAATTCTACCCTCCATTTCGAGGTTACGACTTTGTCCAAAGATGTGCTAACGCTGAACGGATCCCAAAAGATTGTTTGGCAACTATACGAGGCACTCCTCTTTCTGCCGTATGCCAGTATCCCATACTTGATGTTTTTGATCCTTAACTACTGTGTTTTCCGAAATTTGAGTTTGACATGCCCCATTTTTAACAAAAAAGGTAAGTTGCCCCTATTTTTTGACAATAAGCTTAATGTGCTTTGCCTTTCTTCACTCGAGCAAAAAGGTTCATACCGTTCGTCCATTATTACACGGTCATTGTACGGATGGATTCTTTCTTAGACTCTCCATATGCCCTTCCCCCCTTAAACGTCGTTGTGAAATGCCCCTAAGTCAGGAGCAAATGACACTGTGCAAAACGCCCCTTCAGGGCGGATGGTTTAGTTCAAAATCAATGAGGGGCATAAGGTTTCAAAATTGAGTAAAACAGGTCATATAGAAATTTACCTTTAAAAATCGGGTCCTATTGAGATTCATTTCTCGAAAACATGGCACCTTAGCCTACTCATCTTGTAACGGAGATTGGATGAGTATTTTTTCGATGCTTGTTATTTGTGCTTTTGTTTAAGTGGTAATTCGATTTTCGGATGTTCCCTGCTACATGGTTCATCTGCTTTCCTGCTGATCGGTCTTGGTGGAAGTCGTTATTCGTTTCACGCTCCACAGCTGGCGAATCATGAGGAAGAATCATTTGTAGTAGGATTCAAGCAACTGGATCGCGGATTGGTGAACGGCTTCGTTTTCTTTGTCTCTACGAAAGCTACGTCAGGTCATGCGAAAACTAATCCGTTGGTTTGAAGACTTTGCATGAGCTAGGTTTTCGTCTGGACTGCTCAAAAAGTTCAAGATGGAGGTTTCGAAGAAGGCAAGATAGACACATCTTGTATCTGAGTTTCGAGAATGTGGACAACTTTCCTGGACAACAGATTGGAGAAAGGCGTTCAATGTTCGTCCGTTCGGACTTGTTCCAAGTAAAAGCTTCTATCGACGTTTCGCTCCAATCGAAACGATCCGGGTGCAAACAATTTACCACTCTTTGTTTTCATTGTGTACTGGATAGGTCAGCGGCCTCAAGTAGACCTCGCACTCTCACATGAGGATATCAGCAACTTAGTACGACTAAAATTGAGGTCGTTGCCTTGTCCACGGATATCTCAAAGCTGGAAAACTTTTACTCCTGATCTTTTAAAACAATACAACTCGTTCACTGAAAACGACCGTCGAATCGATCGCAGAAACGTCTATATGGATGACGATTGAACGCGAGAGTTCCCACCTGTTGTCCGCGAAACGCTCCACATATCAGAAGCTCAAAGTTGCTATCCGAATTGCCTTTTTTGATCAGTATTTTCCAGCAGTGTCCAGTTCGAACTTCCGGTTTAAGTAGCCCTTCTAGAGCAACCGTCGAGGCCGCGTCTGGTAGCGACACAAATCGGTAGGAAAATGAATCCTCGTGTTTGAAATTAGGCTGACGATCGACGTTTGAGGTCTTCCCAGTAGGTAGATTCGATCCTCCTCCCAAACCCTGAACTTCCCCACAATGTGCATGCTACATGGATATCTGGGCTGGGCCAGCGAGCTTGCACATCACCTGCGCGCGCTCGCCTCTCCCTATTGCTGCGCAACTTTCGCATTCGCCTAGACCAAGGCTCAATCTCTCAACAAGTCTATGATGCTTGCCAACAACGGGGTCATCCCCTACCGAGGGGTGTCAAGATCCTTCCCCTGCCCACGGTTGCTCCTCACACCGATCTACCCATTCTTCTCCATGGTTTCCATAACCCCACTAAGGTGCTGAAACTCCTTCACTCCTTTGAGAAGAATGTGCACCACCGAAGCACCCTGCGGCTAGAGCCTCTCCAGATTCACTTATAGGACCCAAGCGACTGTCGAACCTTCGCTGCATGCCCAAACCCCTCTGACCCCACGCAAGTGACCCCCGCCACCGATGCTCCACAAACCTGCTACAGACGGCTCAGAACCCTATCACCAACCCACGAACCTCCTACACCACTGACACCAGCACTATCCTTTCTCTTCTGGAATGTACGTGGCATGAAAGACGTCTCGCTACACCACCTTTGCTCCTGGGTTTCCACCTCTCACACCTTCCTTGCTCTTACTGAAACTTGGTGGGACGGTGTGGATCCTATGCCGACGCTGCCTAACTCCTCTCTATATGCATTACCCTCCCCCTTGCACTCTTGCAAAACACATGCCTTGGCAAACACTGCAAGCAAGCCCGCAAACCCCCCTACACCACCCCCACGCCGAGGCGGAATCGCCCTCTACTATCCTACACGTCTTGCCCCATTTCTATGTCCTCTATCGACCCCCCCGTCTGCCAACTTCCTAGGTGTGTGTCTCAAACTCCCCATGGTTGAACCCATCTACATCTTTGTGTGTTACTACCCCCCACCCCGAACGGGTACCACCACTGAACCATCCATCTTTGACGAACTCTCCACCTCCCTCTTGCTGATCCCAAATAGGAGTCACATCGTCATTTTAGGGGACTTTAATGCACGAACGGG
>SZWC01000381.1:75662-116780 GCA_023375785.1 Penium margaritaceum
AGCCGCTACGCGCAGCAGCTGCGCTGCAGCACAACAGCAGCACTGCAACACAGTAGCAGTGCGCAACTGCTGCCATAGCAATGTAAGCAGCCGCGCGACTACTGCTCCAGGTGCCGGATCAGCAGCAGCAGCAGCCAAGTGGAAGCTGCTACAGAGTTTCCGCGTAACTTCCGTGCGGCTGCTGCGGAGCAGCCGTCCCCTACGCAACGAGGCAACAGCAGCAAGGGTTGTCAAAAAGAAAAAGGGAAAGGAAGGGAGCTGTCGTCAGCATTTTTCTTGCTGATGTCATCAAGTCATGCTGACGTCAACAACCACCTGCTGACATCAGCAGATTCGTTCGCCAAATTTTTGGTCGGAGAGTCAAAAGTTGCCACCGTTTGACCTGCTCGAGAAACGCTAACGTTTCCGCAATCCGACCAAATTGACATCTTGGCCCACAATGAGCAGTGACATGACTCCATCCGGTGATAAGGGAATGATAAGGGAAAGAGGAACGGTGTGTAGGGCGCAGACGTCTCATGGCGGATACCGCGGGAGGCGAGAAACGTCGTGGCCTCACCCAGGTACTCGCCACCGCGATCGGAGCAAAAGCGGCGAAGGGGGCGGCCACACTCGCGCTCCACGAGGACAAGCCAGTCCTGAATGGTTCGAGCGACATCGCTCTTCTGCCTGAGGCAGAAGACCCAACGGTAGTGAGAGTAGTCGTCCGTAAGAGTGAGGACATGGCGGCCATGCTCATCGACGGACTCGGTGGGGAGAGGGCCCATGACGTCCGAGTGGACAAGGTCAAGGGGGGCGGACGCACGGGAGGAAGATAGGGGGTACGTGGACCGGTGCATCTTCCCCTGAGCGCAGTCAATACACTCAGTGGGACACGGGAGAGGTAAAGTCTCCGGATCAAGGCCCTTGGCCGGCTGGGTGCGGAGCATGCTCTCTACTACGGCAGAGTGAACGTGGCAAAGGAGGCGGTGCAAGAGGCGGGTGTGCTGAGGAGAAAGCGTGCTGGTAACTAACACATGACCGGTCGCAGCCGGCGGGGAGGAGATGGGAGGGGAGGAGGAGAGGCGGAGAACGTGCCACAAGTTGCCACAGGCGGTGGCGTGCAGGATGACAAGACCCGACGGACGCAACGACACAGTGCCAACACCACGTGAGTGCACAACATCCATGCTCATGCGGTCAAGGGCAGTCACGGACAGGAGGCTGAGCTCCAAACCAGGGACAAAGAGAACATCGGTCAGAAAGACGTCACCGGCCGGACCACGGAAACGAACGACGCCAACCCCACGGACAGGCAACACCTGTCCGGAGCCCGTCCGGACACCGGAGACATCGCCGACGGGACCGAGCATACTGAAGGCCTTGCGAGAGGCCATCATGTGACGCGTGGCCCCGGAGTCGATGATCCAGGTCTCAGCAGGGTCCTGGACAGGGGTCGCCAGATCAGTCACGGTCACATGGCAGCAAGCGAGGGACGCGGACACGGTGGAAGGAGGCGCGAAACGAGACTGCCATTCGTCAAGCCATGCAATGTCGTCAAGGAGTGGGGTGGGGGAGATCACGCGAGATGATGAGACAGACGAGGGAACGGGACACGACCACAGCTCAGTCTCAGTCATGCAAGGATGGGCCGGAGGGAAGGAGGTGACGCAACTCGCACTTCCCTGGGGAGGAGGGCGAGGGAGGCCAAGCTGGAGTGCGATGAACTACTCTAGTTGACGCTCTCGGGATGACGGCCCAGGAGTGGAGACGGAATGCGGAGTGACGGCGCCGGAGCCCGGGTAGTAGGAGAGTTGAGCCGGCGAAGGAAGCGGAGGTGCCGACGGCTGAGGGTAGTACTGCGGCGGGTAGTACTGCTGCGGTGCGGGTGTTTGCAGGACAGGCGGAGCTGTCAGAGTGGTAGAGCTACTGGACGAGGTCGGAGTGGCAGGTTAAGCAGCAGCGACGGCGGTAGAGGCGAGGTGGCGCTCCCGCTGGCGTCGCATGGTGGAGATGACACGGGCCTCGTCCGTCGGGAGAGGGCACGTGTACCACCCGTGCCCGGGCTGGCCATAGTTGTGGCAGACCGAGCCGCTACCGCTGGAACCGGTCGATGACTGCTGCTGCTGTTGCGATGGACCCTTGCCCTTCTTGTTCTGGCTTTTCTTCTTCTTCCCCAAGGGCGATGGGATAGCTGCGACGAGGGAGGCAATAGCCACAAAGGCAACCGCAGGGGCGGCGACGGCAGGGGATGCAAGGGCCTCCGCGCGATGGAGCTGGGACTCCTGGCGAGCTTCCTCAATGCGGAGGAAGAGCTCATATGCCCAAGGCATGAGAGTGCCCTGGGCCTCCGTGGTCGAGAGTATGTCCTGAGGGTAGTGGACGAAGACGTCCGCGTATGCGCTGGTGGCGCCGCACTTGATGGTGAGGAGCGCGGACACAGGGGGCGGAGCAGATTTGCCGGGTCGACGGAGGATGTCCTCCGCACGCTGCCAGTAGGCAGTGACCGTCTCGGTCTCCCCCATGTGCAGGGAGTTGAACTCCCAGAGCAGACGGCTGATCTCAGCGTCGCTGGACAGGCGATGGGGTCTGGTGAGGACGTGCCATGCGGCTGTAGGGTCTGGGATGTCACCAGTGGTGAAGTCGTCGAGGAAGGGCTCCAGGGCAAGGCGGGAAGCTGGGGGGGCGACTGGTACGAGGGCTCGAACGGCGCGACCAGCGTCATGTAGCTGATCAGCCTGGGTGGAGTCGTAAGGGAGGGTGTAGTAGGCCCACAGACCCTCACCCTGCACCCAGATCCGGAAGCTGAGCTCCCAACTCCGGAACTGCTCATCGGCCTGAAGCGGCGGCGGCGGTGTCTCAAAGTCCTTCTGCCTACGGCCGGCACCCAGAGTGGGGCAAAGGAAGGAGGTCACTGTCTACCGTTGGCGCTGAGTCTGCTGCTGAGCTAGGTAGTATGTGGCGGCGGACACAACGGGGCTAGCGTGCCTTGGAGGGATGAACGACGGTAGCGCACTGGTGGCGGTGTGGGAGGTGACTGGCTGTAGCGCTGCAAGTTGTTGTGTCAAGGCGACGAGTTGTTGCTGAAGAGTAGCAAGTGGGTCAAGGTTGCCGCCAACGTTACCAGTGGGTTGTTGTTGTTGCTGCTGCTGCTGCTGTAGGGACGGCGGCTGCTGCTGCTGCTGCTGCAGCGGCGGTGGCTGCTGCTGTATGGGCGGCGGCTGCTGCTGCTGCAACGGCGGTGGCTGCTGTTGTAGAGGCGGCGGCTACTGCTGCTGCAATGGCGGTGGTTGCTGCTACTGAGGCGGCGGCGGCTGCTATTGCTGCTGATTCGGCTGCTACTGGTGCGGCGGCGGCAGCTGCTGTTGCCGTGGCGGCAGTGGCTGCTCCTGCTGCTGCAATGGCGGTAGCTGCTGCTCTTGCGGCGGCGGCGGCTGCTGCTGCTGCAGCGGCGGTGGGTACTGCTGCTGCTGCCTGCTGCCGCTACGGGCTGCTGGTGCGGGCTGCTGCTGCAGCGGGCTGCTGCTGCAGGTAGCTGCTGCTGCTGCTGCTGCTGCGTGCTACTACTACTGCTGCTGCAAGCTGCTGCTTCTGCCTTCTGCTACTGGTGGTGCCAGTCACTACACCTGGGTGACGTTGCCACTTGTGTCGTAGCCCACAGACGTCAGACGTCGCCTGCCGCTCACCTCCTCGCGTCACGCGTGGGAGTCAGTGGTGCCGAAAACATTTCGGCAGTATTTCCCCTGGCCCACTGGCCGTGGGAAAAAATCTGACGCCGCCACCTGGAGGGTCAATGCTGTCAGAAAAAATCCGGCAGCATTTCCCCTACACTGGCGCATATGGGGGTCCGCCGGCGTTGTCTAGCACCTGTTCCCCAGTCTTCTGCTGCTGCTGCTATGCCCTGGCTCTGATACCAAAATGGAAAGTCTATGCAGCAGGTTGGGGCAGCAGCGTTGTTGATGCAGCGTGCGGGCTTCAACGCTCGTTGCTTAAGTTAGCTGCCCCCTCAGTCTGCTGCTCTAGAGTCTAAGTCTGGAAGCTCTGGGTTTGTTACTCAGAAACAACCAATCAGAAAATAGCTCTATTTTCAGGCTGGCAGGTTTTCTCGGTGAGGCCTGCCAGACGACCGACAGCCCAAAACCCGGGCGTCGTCCGTTTTGCCTGAAAACTGGACCATACCATAACACCGACGCTGCAAACGCACTCGTGCGGTCAGAATCAGCTAGAAAAATAGTAGCAGAGAGTTATGGCTACCCGAACCCAGGCAGCGCCTACGATAGTCCATGATGCCAAACAGGGTCATACAGCATGCAACAAGGACCCTAGGCAGGGCATGACGACGCAGACGCGACGGGACACGCTGGACGCATGCAGACAACAATTGCGACGGCAGTGACCGCCGGCAGCACGACCGCCGAGGAGGCCTGCCGATGGAGCTGAGCACGTCACCGGAGAGAGGAGGCTCCAGCGAACCGCGAGTAGACCTCAGCGTGCGTCGGCTCCACCGGATGACGTTCCATCAGCGTCGAGTCTCGTCGTCAGTCATCTGCACGCCGATGTACACAAACCGGGAGGACAAAACAAAGCACAATGAGGGATGCGCAAAAACCAACAGAACGAGATCCCTCTTCTTCCTCCTCATGAGCCCACGTTTGCAAGTTATTGAGGACCTGGGGAGCCAGCAAGACAAGATGCGTTGCCTACATCGAAAGCAGACTGACGCCATTCGTACACTCACTGAGCTTCTTCGGGGTCAGTCCACGGCCCCATGGCAGACCTCTGAGGGAGCTGCCGGTGTCGCACCCTCTACACAACAGACAGCTCCAACACCGGAGACAAGAGTTGGATGCGACCCACTACCTTTTGATCCTCAGGATGAGGATCTAGATATGCCAGGCATGGAGGGCAACTCCCCCGAGCGTGAGATTCGTGTGCTTCAGGAGCGTCTCTACCAGCTCCAGACGAGCTCTCAATCCCCACACACATCTTGTTTTCCCAAGATTTGATCGTCCCCTGACCTCCACCCTAACGACTTCCCTCTTCCCCGTGTCTTCCCTATCCCTCGTCCTTCTCAGCATGTGGTTGCTCTCCTTACGGAGCGGCAACCCAAGGACTTCGAGACACCGCCTCCATAGTATGTCAGCCATGACAGTTTTGACTACTCGGAGATCCTTTTCCAGGTTTGTGCCATTTCAGTGGGAGTGTGGTCCTACTACCACAGTCCGTATTAGACCACGGACTGAGCACAGGTGCTGATAGCGGCTATGGCGATGCGCGGACTTCTTTACGCCATGCCGCGTGAGACCGTCGTCGACTTCCGCTCGTTCCTTGGCAAGGCCGGCACAGGCACCAGCGCTGATCCACGCGGCGACTAGGACTTCGCATTATCCCTGCTTGCTAAAGAATGCACGCCACCCGCTCCGCTCACATTCGTGCCTTTCACTCCCTTCATCAAGGGCCTACCGAGCCTGTAGCTCACTACTGGCGACGCGCCATGCGCATCTACACGCGCCTTTGGACCCTAGGAGGTACACAGCTGTGGGTGCTCCACACGATCATGCTCGGAGTTCGCCTTGAGCACACTGACATCTTCACGAGGTAAAGCGATGCCATGCTAGAACCTTTTTTGGCCTCACTACAGCTTCTTCCCTCGGCGCTCGACTTCTTTCTGCGGGTGACTTCCACCCGCGAGGCAGCCGTGGCTCATCAGGAGACTCCCCTTGCTACAGCACTCGTTGCATCACCACTGACGCCCCTCCTACAGTCTCCGTCTCCATCCTTTGTCACGTCCTCCTCTTCCTCTTCCACCCAGATTACACCGACTCAGACACAGGGAGTTTCGGCAGTACCACATGGGAAGAAGGGGCAACGGAGGCACGACTCGTGCCAGCAGCAGTCACACTAGCAACCGTCATCGGGTAGTAGTAGTGGACGCTTTGTTCACTACTACAACTGCGGAGGCGCTCATCTCTACACCGAGTGCCACCAGCCGCTCGACTGGGCATGAATTACTCGCGGGCTTCAGGCTACGCATGCACTACGATCTACGTCGAGCATCACATCCTCCGGACGAGCGACGACCACGACCGCGGCAGTTTCCCCTTCACCACCGGCGAGTAGCAGCGACCCGGACCCACGTGACCGCACCATTGCCGAGCTCTGACACCTTCTAGCACTTCGCTTTCAGGGAGGTGCGAGTGTGTTATCATAGCCGGAAGGGTTCACATGCAGTCTATCCATTTGTTCTTCTAGCTTGGGATGACTCGTGTGAGGGGACACAGTCGGCATATGATGACGATGGGCCTGACTGAACCAATTGGATTCATAAGTCTCACCTTTGTGCCCTTATTCGTTCCTCCCCACCTGCTATCCAGCGTCCAATTGTTCTATTGCCCGTTGTACAGTGACGTCCTCCAGTCGTGATTCAGGTGGCACTTGGATCATCGATCCCGGTGCCTCTCATCACATGACCTGACGTCGTAGTGACTTCATTCTTCTTCGCCCTGTTGCGTCTGTTTGTTCTATTCGCACAGGCTCTTGTTAGTCCTTGCCAGTACAGGGTGTTAGGGTCGTGTGTTTCGATGGTCCGTCTAGCCCCCTGTATCTTTCCGAGGTCCTATTTGTGCCTGACCTTGAGCTCAGTTTGCTTTCTATACCTGCATGCACACCGATGGGACTCTCTGTGGAGCACACGGCACATTTTGCGTTTGTAATTGCTATTGACACTCGTAGCATTGTTCTTCGTGCCTTTGTTGTGGATGAAATGTATTGTGTCTCTAGGACTTCTCCTCCTTGCTCCCCCTCCCCTTCAACTCGTGTTTTTATCACTAGTGTTCTGTCTCTTGTGCACCAGCAATTGCTTCATCACCGTCTGTATCATGTAGGCTCCGATACAGTGTCAAACCTCTTTCAAACACAGTCCTTGGTCTTGACGAGGCTTCTTTCAAGAAGTCCCCCAAGACCGACTATCTCTTCTACACTAAGGGTAAGATGCATGGTTGCACCTACCCTGACTCCCATTCTCGCACACTTCGCCCTCTCGGTTTAGTCCATTTGGACCTCCTTGGTTCTCTTCTCGTTGAGTCTCTGTCTTTCGGGGTCGATATGTCTTGACCCTTACTGACTTCACCCGAATGCGGTGGGTCTACTATCTACGTTAGAAGAGTGATGCCGCTCTTGCAGTTCGTCTCTGGCTATTGATGGCCGAGAGTCCGTCCCGCCACACGCTGCATACCTTCCGCTCAGATCGCGACGGCGAGTTTTCGGGCGAGATGGACAGCTTCTTCGCCAAGCACAAAACATTCACCAGGTCTCTGCTCCTGTATTCCTCAGCAAAATGGTGTTTCTGAGCACTGGAACCGCACCATGGAGGATGCGGTCTGCGCTATGCGGTCTGCGCTATGCGGTCTAGGTGCGGTCTCCCGGAGTCCTTCGCTTTTGAAGGATTCGCCTACATGACTTGGGTCTGGAACCACCTCCCCCACGGCCCCCTTCCGGACCACATCACACTGTATGAGCTCTGGTTCGGCCACCATGCTGACCTCCACCTCGCTCGCGTCTGGAGATCCTTAGCTTCTGTCTGGTACATCGAGGACCAGTAGGGGTCCAAGGTCTCACCGCCGGGCCGCTTGTGTGCCTTCGTAAGCATCTCCCCGTGGTCGAAGGCCTGTCGCTTTTGGGATCCTGCTCATCGTTGAATTGTTGAGTCACGCGAAACGCTCTTCTTTGAGTCCCTCACCTACAGTGATCTGACATCGATCATGTCGCTGTCTGTCACGCATGTTCCTAGGTGTGAGGTTTCTTGACGGATGGGGGAGTCTGCGCCTGTGAGCACCTCTTGCCAGGCTGATGTGTCTGTTTGAGCTCCCTCTACTTCTCGGTCATTGGCTCTTGATGACTCAGCGATCATCGCTATTGGCCCAAAGACCTCTCCAGCATAGCGAGCTTCTACCCCTTTTCCCTTGCACCCCACAGATACCCATAATCCGGTACCTGTGCGTACTCCTGTGACCGTACGTGTGTCCGCCGGTAATCTTGCCTCTGTGCGTGGTCCTTCCTCACCTGTTCCTATTGTCACACCCAGTCCCGTGTCTCCCACACACACATCTCCTCGCACGCCATCACAAGCTCCTTTCCCTCAGCCCTCACCAGTTGTGGTTATGCCTATCCCTGAGCTTGAGGTGCGCCCGTCGAGTCCACATTACTCTTGTGAGCCTAGCAGTCGTCTTCAACCATTGGACTCCAGAGCCCAACGAGTGTTAGGTCACGCACCCAAGCGATCCACTCGAAGCATTATGAGTGGTGATCCTGGCACAAAGGCCGTGGGCCTCAATGTCTGCACTAAGCACACATAGGTACATCCAGCGTGCCCCATGGGGCACAATCTCGTCACTTACAAGTTCCCTATCGCTTGTCATGCAATAGCTGATCTTGTGGTAGTGAGACCTAGCACTGAGGCGTGTACTCTTGCCACGCAAAGCTCTCCCTCTATGGCGCCTAACCCGGGCACACTGACGGAAGCTCTCTCATCAAAGGATACTGACGCTTGGGGTGCTACCTGCGAGGATGAGCTTCGTGCCATCCGAGAGTAAGGATTTTACGAGCTAGTCGACCTTCCATCGGGGAGGAAGGCTATTCACGTCAAGTGGGTCTTTCGTAAGAAAGTGAAGCCGGATGGCTCACGGGAACTCCACAAGGCTCGCTTGGTCGTCAAGGGGTACTCTCAGATCGAGGGCATCGATTACATTGACACCTTTACCTCTGTCGGCCGTGTGAACTCAGCTCGAGCTCTTTTTGGTTTAGTGGCTCGGCATGACTGGGAATTGCACCAGACAGATGTGAACAATGTGTTCCTCCATGGCTCTCTAGATGAGGAGATTTATGTGGCTCAGCCACCTGGCTTTCAGGACGGTGACAACATCTTGCGCTTTTGCAATTCCTTGTACGGCCTCAAACAGTCTCCTTGTTCTTGGAACGAGGAGATCACTGGCACCATGACTTGTGTAGGATATGTACAGAGCGAGGCAGATCCCTCTCCCTTCATCCGACGGACGCCTGAGCGGTTCACCACCAACCTGGTTTATGTCGACGCCCTTCTGATCACGTCTCTTTCAATGGAGGCTGTGAAGGAGGCCAAGGCTCTCCTCCAGACTTCCTACAGGATGAAGGACCTTGGTCCTACAGCGGTGTTTCTTGGCATGGAGATCGTGCGAGACCGGAGACATCGGACGCAACTGTTGGATCAGGCCCGATACGCACGTGTTGTGGGGGAGCACTTCAGCGACCTCCTTGGCGCAGTGCCCATAGCTTCCACACCTCTCGGGCTTGACGGGCAGCATGTCCTGAAGGTGGACGATCCCACACAGCTGGGGGAGACAGTGGATGTGACCTTGTACCTCTGTCTCATCGGATCTCTGATGTGCCTGGCCACTACCAGACGTCCAGACATCGCCTTTGTTGTCAACCTCATTGCCCAGTTTTCGCAAGCTCCACGCGCTAGAGCCCTTCATGCGACCGTGCGAGTGGTGCGGAACGTGGTCTTCACACCGTACCTTGTACTCTGCTTTCGTCGGGAGTGTTTGGTGGTCCTTGACGGCTATACTCACAACGATTGGGCCTGGAGCCTCGATAGAAGCAGTCGTACCGGTAAGGTGTTCTTGCTTCGTGGTACCGCTATGTCCTGGCGCACCGGGAGGGCTGCATTGCACGTAGCTCGTCAGAGGCAGAGTATGTTGCTCAGGGTGCAGGGGCTGCTGAGGTAGTGTGACTACAACGCCTGTTCCTTGAGCAAGGTCAGTCAGTCCCTGCCATTGTGCTTCGTTACAACAACCAGAGTGCTCTTGCCATTGCAGAGAACTCTGGTTTCTTTCACGCTTGCATGAAGCACATTGCACTTGAGAATCACTTTGTACGTGATCTGGTGGAGCGACACGTGATACTTGTCATATGGGTTGACACTGATATGCAACGTGCTGACTTCTTGACGAAGGCACTAGCTCGCGGAAAGTTCCTGGTGGCCATTTTTTCTGTTGGGCTTCGCCCCTTGCCTCGGAGTGGTTGAGTGTGGGGTGTTTCTGTGTCCGTGTCACATCTGTCTTTGCACTCATTGTTGTACTCGTCTCAATGCTGCACGTGTATGGACATGCATACTATAGAGTCATGGGGAGTGTTGTGATTTGTGACGTTCCTGTCGACCTGTACAGTTTATTGTGACCACTCGGCCGTGTCCATACTCGTGCAGATCCCTAATGCGGACCTTGGTGGTACCGGTGCGTCATCTGGTGGTGGACTACCAGCTTGGAGCTGACTGACGACCGTTCCTCAGCTCAGCTTGCTGCCCAGGACCTCCTACAATCTTTCTGTAGCACATAGGAATTTATCGATGGACTGGCTATGGGCCCGATTTGCATGTTTTTGTATTGTGTGTTCACCGTCTGATGCCGTATGCATGCATGTGACCAGTCCTAGCTTCCAGCTTGTGATCGTGCATGTCTAGGTTCAGACGGTGTAGCGTTCTGTCATGTCTGCGCAGAGTTACGGCCAAAACAGTGGTGGTAACCCCCTGACGCAGACTAAGAACGCCATTCTGCGAACTTTGACGATGACTTTACAACACGAGCTAGAGACTCGACCCGTTACAGTGGTTCTCAGAGCCAGACGAATCCTGCGACTAAGGGTTCGATGGAAACGGCGGCAACACCATATATAAAACACCGCCGCTAGCTGCAAGTAGTAGCAGAAATGCCTGAAGGGACTACATCATCTATACTTCACGGGTTGAGATGTTGTAAAGCGTGTTGGAGAGTTGGAAAAGAGCTCTGCTTGGTGGAGCCTATTTCCTCCAGTCTCTACTCGCTTCCAGACGGCTAGGAAGATTTTTGTGGGACGGGGTGGGAAGTGCCCACCTCCAAAACCCACCAAATCTTCCCCATTTTCAAGGCTCCTTCAAAACTCCTTCATCCAAGAATTGGGACAGTGCCCTTCTTAAGCTTAGTGACTCTCATGGCCTGAGAGCACCCTAAAAAGGAGGGTGGCACCTTGAAGATTTTCAAGGACTCGCCAACGCCGCTGCCTCAAGGGAGACGCAGCCCAAGAACACTATAGGCGTGCAGGAGCGTGAAGAGAGGACCAAGGAAGAAAAGACGACAAGATGAAGACAAGAAATTGGAAGAAAGAGTGAAGGACTTGCTATAAATTGAAAATTGTCTTTTTCACTCTTTGCTCTTGTTTTGTGAGCGGCACTCAGATTCATTGTCATTCCATTGTCTTGTAGTTTTCTTTTTTCCTAGATTCTACTCACTACCATTTGCCGTGATTCACGGCTTAGGAAGACTAGTTTCAAAATCCAAGCCCTTGTGCCAACGTGGCGGCCTAGGAAAGTAGGGAGTAAATTCATTATTGCATCATGGATTGTGAGAGTGGGATTTTAGGAGGCGATTCTTCCTCAAACTTGTGGGGTGATCCTCACAGTGAACTTAACGTACTAGTTGCAAGAGCGACGGGATGGCAAGTGTTGGACCGTCCTAGACTAACAAGTGTAAGATGGTGATGGCCTCACTTCATGCCCTCGGCGGACTCCATATTTTGGAAGCCGCCATCGCAAGCACGTTTGCCAAACCTAAGGCAACCGTGCCGCCAAAGGCAACCGGCGCAGACCTCGGCGACACCGAGAAGCTTGCACAAGCCGAGAAAGTGCTCAACGCGCACGTGACCGACCCCCACGCGACGGACGACGCGCTCGAAGAGGACCACCCCGGCGTGGACCCCGACAAAGAGCACGGCGTTGAAGATGGCGAAGGTGATGAGGATCGTGATCATCGCCATCGTCGTGCAACAAACTCGTGTCGCTTGCTCAAGATGGGCAAGGCACTCGCCATATCGCTCGAAGCTGTCGATAGCAGCGAGGCTGCCGAGAGTAGCAAAGTCACCAAAAGCGGCCACGTAGGAAGTTCCCGTGAGAACACGCAGAACGGCGTCGCCGTGAAGGCAATTCGCAATGACCTCCATAGACTTACTGAGTTTGAACTGTTGAGGCGAAGGGCCGACTCAAGATCACCACCAAGTGTGGAGGTATGGCACCACTCGGAGGAGTGGTCGCGGATCTCCCTTCCTACGATGTGGTCGCAATGGGGCAGGGTAGCACCCACTCTGATGGAAACTTGGCAGCCCTCAGGGAGGTGATGAGGCTCACTAAGAGCCGCCTAGGCAGGACCAACTGTTTGTGAGGGGGAGTTGCAGATTGCACAGACAGAAATTACGGAAGCAAATGTAGGCCTGCAGAGAACGCGAATGTCTGAATCAACTCTTGAGTGATAAATTAAATTAGCACAGCTTTCTAACAAGCCTAAGTATGCCTCATTTGGCACATGGAGCTGGAAGAACCACTCTGTCAAAGTTCACCTCCTAGCACACTCCTAGCCTCGCGGGATGAGCGGCAGTCACACTCTCACACAAGAAAATTACCATCCCTGCCATGTGCACAACCAATAATCTTGGTGGGGACCTTCCTTGAAGCTCCCTGAAGGTCCACCTACCGCCTTTCTACCTTGAATGCCGCTCCAAACCTCCTTGTCCAATAATTTTGGCCGTCATTGGTGCTGGTAGTGCAGGAGCCATCACTTGAACCGGACCCATCGCCACCAAACCTTGAAAATCCATATCTCCCTCAAAGGGACTCCGAATCGAGTTCCGTAAAGTGCTACAGAACCAGCAAAACATCCTCTATTCACTTTTGTGACTGATGATTTTTATCAAGCAACCCATTTTGGTAACTTTTTTGGCACCCCATATCCAACATTCTCCCACTTTGCGAGAATAAAAATCACACAAGTCCACACTGTCCCCTTAGCTGCTGAAAGCGGTGTGCTGCCAGCGGCTTGGTCAGGAAGTCTGTGAGCATCATGCTTGNATATCTCCCTCAAACGGACTCCGAATCGAGTTCCGTAAAGTGCTACAGAACCAGCAAAACATCCTCTATTCACTTTTGTGACTGATGATTTTTATCAAGCAACCCATTTTGGTAACTTTTTTGGCACCCCATATCCAACATTCTCCCACTTTGCGAGAATAAAAATCACACAAGTCCACACTGTCCCCTTAGCTGCTGAAAGCGGTGTGCTGCCAGCGGCTTGGTCAGGAAGTCTGTGAGCATCATGCTTGAAGGGCAGAACTTGATCTGCACCACCGTCTTTGCCACGAGTTCGCGGATGAAGTGATATCGCAAGTCAATGTGCTTGGTGCGGACGTGAAACTCTGCGTTCTTGGTCATAGCAATGGCGCTCATGTTGTCACAGTAGATTGTAGTTGCTGTGGTTTGCTGGTGTCCAAGGCTTCCCAGGAGCTCACGCAGCCACACGGCTTCCTTTGCTGCTTCACTCAAGGCGATGTACTCAGCTTCGGTGGAGGAGAGGACGACACACTCTTGCTTCTTGCTCCTCCAACTGATTGCACCTCCCCCGAGTACAAACACGAACCCATTGGTCGACCTCCTAGTGTCCAGGTCACCTCCCCAATCTGCGTCACTGTAGCCGACGAGGATGGGGCTGTTGTTGCCGTTCAAGGCTGCTGCTAATGTCAAGGTAGTGCAGCACGCGCTTAACCGCCTCCCGATGCGGCATGCCCGGATTCGCGCAAAACTTGCTGAGCACTCCCACTGCTTGGCTGATGTCAAGGCGCGTGCCGACTGCAGCGTACATGAGGCTCCCAACTGTTGCTTGGTACGACACTACTTCCATGCGGCTGCTCTCTTGCATGCTGCGGGGAGTCTGCGTCATGCTCAGCTTTTCTCCCACTTCAAGTGGTGGCGCTGCTTTGCGCGCTCCTGCCATGTTGAAGCGCTTGACGATGTCACTCACGTACATGCTCTGCGACAACTCCAAAGTCTGCTGCTGCCGGTCGCACTTGACCTGAAGGCCAAGGTAGTAACTGAGCTCTCCCATGTCTTTCATGTCAAACCTGGCAGCAGGGGACTGCTTCACATCGTCCAAAAGAGACTTAGAGTTGGATGTAATGAGCAGATCATCAACACAGAGCAAGATGATGATCTGGTTTGCCTCTTGTGTGCGCCCATAGACAGCATGGTCTGCTTCACTGCGCACAAAGCCAAGGCCAGCTAGCTGCTCATCCATCTTGTGGTACCATGCTCGCGGGGCTTGCTTCAAGTTGTAGAGGGCCTTCACAAGCTTGCACACTAAACCTTCCTTCCCTTCCACGACGTACCCCTCCGGCTGCTCCATGTACAGATCCTCCTCAAGGTCACCATTCAGAAATGCACACGTCACATCCATTTGGTGCACCTCCCAGTCCATAGCAGCAGCAAGAGCGAGGATCGCTCGGATGGATGGGAACTTAGCGACAGGTGCAAATGTCTCATTGTAATCCACACCCTCTGTCTGCGCATACCCCTTTGCAACCAGCCGTGCTTTGTACCTGAGAATCTTACCATCCCCACCACGCTTGCGCCTGAAGATCCACCGGCATCCGATCACCCAGCTGCCGCGTGGAGCCTCCTCAAGAGTCCAGGTGCCGTTCTTCATGAGCGCATCATACTCCTCATCTGCTACGCCACGCCAATCTGCCGCCTTAGCGATGTGCATGGCTTCAGCAAATGTGGCTGGGTCATCGGTGACTGTGAGGAAGAGAAGCTTGAGATCGGACGACTCCGTTGGTGGTGGAACGGTGCACAAGTTCACCAGCTCCTCCAGCGGCCTCTGTTTGTTTGCGAGGCGCTCGGATCGCCTCAGCGGCTACCCACTGTCATTTGCACCTTTGTTGAGGCATGCGGACCGTCGTGGCAGCTGCTCTGCATTGCTTTCCTGCTCCTCCTCATCAGATTCCGCTGCTAGTTCCTTCTCCTTCTCAGCTCCCTCCACCTCCTTGTCGTTGCCGCTGTCATCGCCATCTTCCGCACCGCCCTCTTGTGCTATCAATACTTCTCCCACTTCTGGTACAAGTGCGGGAGCAAGCGGAACTGCCGACATAGTGCTCCAAGTCCAGCCCTTCAAGTCCTCTTGAAAGACGACGTCACGGCTGCGGATGATCTTGCGAGCAGCAAGGTTGTAGAGGCGGTATCCCATGGTGTCATAGCCGAGGAAGGTGGCCTTCACCGACTTTGCGTCCAGCTTGTTACGGCTGCTGGTAGGCACGTGCACAAATGCGCCACACCCGAAGACTTTCAGGTGCGTCACTGTTGGCTTGCGTCCCGTCCACGCCTCCTCCAGTGTCATCAGAGGCACGGAGCGCGTGGGACTCCGGCTTTTCAGGTACGCGGCAGTGTTGACCACTTCCGCCGTGAAGGTTGGTGGGAGCTCCGCGTCTTTGAGCATGCTGCGAACACGCTCCATGAGTGTGCGGTTTGCACGTTCAGCCACGCCATTCAGCTGTGGTGTTCCAGGTGGGGTGACCTCGTGCTTGATCCCGCGACGCTTGAGGTAAGTGCGGAAGTCGTTGGAGAGGTACTCTCCTCCACCATCGGTGCGAAGCACCTTCAACCGCCTGCCACTCTCATTCTGTGCAGCAACAATCCACACCTTGAAAGCATCAAAGCACTCATCCTTTCCAGCCAAGAAGGACACCCACGTCTTCCTCGACTTGTCATCAATGAACGTGACAAAGTACAACTTGCCGGACAAGGACTGTGATGGCATGGGATAGCACAAATCAGAGTGAAAGTTGAGAGAAGCTCAGCCGCCCCCTTCCCTTCCACCGTGAAAGGAGCGCGGGCTTGCTTTCCTTCAATGCAGCTCTCACAAGCCAATGCACCTGGCTGCTTCACCCCCTTGAGCTCCAAGTCGCGGACCATCTGCTGCATGGAGATGATGGCGCCAAAGCCGAGGTGACCGATCCAGCGGTGCCACAGGCCGATGTTGTGTTTTCCCTCTCTTGCCGCCAACGCTGAGTCGGCTTCCTTCTCCGACGCCACGTAGAGGCGGTAAAGACCGTCCTCCTTGTTTGCTTTTGCAAGCACACGGCCTGCACGGGCAGAGATGGTGCTGCCACCATTCTCAAAGCAAACCTGCATGCCTTCGGAGATGAGAGATGAGACAGAGAGGAGGTTAGCTGCCAGCCCCGGAACATGGAGCACCCCCTTCACACGACGTTCCACGTGCTTATCCTCAACGGAAGCACAAAACACAATCTCACCCTCCCCAACCGCCATTTGTTGATCCTCGTTTTGCACCTCGTTTTGCACTTGTTGATCGACATTGCCCGCTAAATCTTGCATCACCGGAAGAGATGCATAACCGAACCTGCTTAGTGGTGGCGACACCGAATACCGTGTAAGAATTGTGTAACAAAGTGATTAAAACAAACGTCCTCAAAGCGATCAGTTCAATTGCGCTTACGGTGCCTTCAATCGACCGAATGAAATTTAAAGATTAGAATGTGCTAGCCAAATTCACACATGCCCACAAGATGTGGACTTGAGTAGGTGAATGATTGGAGCTACGGCGTTCGCTGTCTACATTCCGTGTTTATCACAAACTCGGCTTGTCGTCGTCGAGCTTGTTTACTCGTAAGAGTGGAAGCAACATGACGATGCAGTTCAAAGGACACCTAACTGCTGCTCCCGTGAACGTACTTGCTGACACTGGAGGAGATGACTCCTTTGTTAGTCTTGGCTTTATCCGATAGGTTAGCCTGAAGTACGAGCCATTAAATGGCGCAATTGTTGTTGGTGACAACCGTACTCTACCCGTGATCGGTACTTGTAAAGCGAAGATTTGTATTCAAGGGTACACACAGAGTGTCACGTTAAAGGTACTCAACCTTTTAGACCCGTTTGACATGGTGCTAGGCGATCCTTGGCTCCATAAAAACAAGGCTCTAACGTGCTTTGAATCAAGGAATTTGATCCTCCAAAAAGGACAGCGTTGCTTTACGTTGATTCCGAGTACGGAATAATCACCGACCCGTCTCAAAATCCATGCCAGCTTGTCTACAATGCAGGTCAAGCGATGTGTTCGACAAGGTTGCCGATACATTTTGGCTCAACTGCAGAAAGTGGAGGACTACATGAAGGAAGACACGCCACAAGAGATCAAATCTCTATAGGCAAAGTTCTAAGATGTCTTCCAAGATCCACCGGCTAGGCTTCCACCAGAAAGACACATGGGCCACACAATTCCGCTACAACCGGAGGCGACTCCTTTGCTTAGACCCATACATCACCTTAGTCTAGCAGAAAGGCGAGAGGTCAAACACCAAATCAAAGAGTACCTTGCAAAAGGATGGATCGAGCCAAGTAGCTTGCTGTATTGTGCGCCGATCCTTTTTTTGAACAAAAAGGATGGTGGTTTATGCATGTGCGTGGATTACCGGGCGTTGAACAAGCTCACGGTGAAAAATCGATTCCCTTTACTCCGGATTGAGGACCTTTGTGACCAACTCCAAGGGAAAACATGTTTTTGTCCTTGGATTTGTTCACGGAAGATGATGTGCCAAAAATCGTGTTTCGAATGCACATGTGACACTATCAGTTTCGAGTGTTATGCTTGGGCTTCCAAATACCCCAGCAACCTTCAAAGGAGAAATGAATGGAACTTTTGTCAAGCAAATTGGTCAGTTTATCTTGGTTTAACTAGAATACATCCTGGTTTTCTCCAAATCAATGGAAGAGCACATAGAACATTTGCACAAAGTCCTCGTAATCCTTCGGGAACATAAGTTCTATGCAAAATTGAGCAAGTGCAAGTTTTCACAAGATGAGCTCGAATACCTTGGACACATTATCGGCAAGGAAGGCATCCATGTCGACCTACCAAAGGTCCAAGCTGTTCTAGACTGGCCAGGCGCGGAAAAACTTGGGGAGATTCGGTCTTCCCTCGGCCTTGCAAACTACTTTCGACGGTCTATGCAAGGATATTTGACCCTGGTAGCACTGCTAACCAGGCTCACGTGAAAAGACGTGTACTGGGAATGGACATCTGATTGCAAGAACGCTTTTCTCAAAGTCAAAGAGCTTTTATCCACAACACTCGTCCTAGCTCTTCTGGATCTATCGCAACCGTGGGAGGTTCGATGTGATGCATCGATAGTAGGACTCAGAGTTGTCCTCATGCAAAACGTTCATCCAGTTGCGTATGAGAGCCGGAAGCTCATCCCCGCGAGAACGCGGTACCGGACAGGGGATCAAGAGCTCTTTGTAGTATTACACGCTTTCAAGATGTGGCGTTGCTACCTTGAGTGTGCTCAAGGGGGTGTGATGGTCATGACCGACCATAACCCATTGGTCTTTTTCTAAACGCAACCAAACCTGTCAAGACGAAAGGCGTGTAGGAGCAAATACCTTAGCCGATTCTTGTTCACATGGGAATATTGGCCAGGACGCATCAATGTGGTCAATCCACTAAGCCGAAATCCTGTGGAAATTAAAGCAACCACTGAGGTTGGTGGGTGTTTTATGGCCACGACAACACCAACAGTACAAACATCAGATCCCCCTGCACCTCTACGGCAACCACCACGAGAGATTGTCCATGACAATGGTTTTGTAAATAGGATCCAGATGGGATACTGTGTAGATTCTTCATTTGAAGACTCTCGAAATCTAGACAAGTACGGATTGGTGGAGGCCACAAGAATCTTCTGGCACAGAGAACAAGTTGTGCCAAACTCGGGAGATCTTCGAGCAAATATTATCTCCAAGTTCTACGACCCACCAGTCGCAAGTCATATGGGACCTCAAAAGACCGGACTGGCACTCTTGGACCACTGTTGGTGGCCAGGATGGAGTGTCGATGTTTGTACGTATTGCATGACATGCGACCCATGTCTTCGGAATAAGGCTAGTAACAAGAAGCCTGATGGACTCCTCTAACAGCTTCCCAGTCCTGGAGCTCCATGGGAGTGTGTCAGCATGGACTTCATTAATGGTCTTCCGAAAACAGCCTGTAACCATGATGCAATACTAGTGGGTGTGGATCTTCTAACGAAGATGACACACTTCATTCCTACAACCACTGACGTGAACGCAGAGGAGACCGCTGGTCTCTTCTTTGAGGGTGTCGTAAAGCACCACGACTTGTCGTTGCACATTATCTTTGATCGAGAGAAAAAACTTGCTAGTAAGTTCTTGAAAAAGATGCACGAGTACTTCGGCAGTGAGTGGCAAATGTCGACAACGTTTCACCCTCAAACTGACGGACAAACAGAGCACATGAACTGCACTTACGAAAAATGCTCCGCATGTACGTGGACCCTGGCATGCATGACTAGGACGAATTCCTAGCACCGACAGAGTTTGCGGTGAATAACTTGGTGAATGAGTCTACACAGTTCACAGCTTTTGTGTTGAACAGTGGTCGGCATCCAATGGTGCCCTCTTCATTGGTGAAGAGTGGGAGTACAAGAGGTTATGTTCCTTCTACTCAAGTCTTTGCTGAGTGCATAGACTCCTTGTTACTGGAGGCAAAGGGTCACCTTCAAGCTGCTCGGCAACGAAAAAAGGCATATGCCGACAAAAGTCGCCGTGAGGTCTCGTTTGACATCGGTGACAAAGTGTTGCTTAGCACTAAGAATCTTCGGCTTAAGTTGCCAGGGGCGCAAAAACTTCCACCGAAGTGGATTGGGACGTTTTCCAATGTTGTACGCATTGGGCTAGTGGTATACCAATTGTCGCTTCCACCGAGTATGAAGATACATGACGTGTTTCATGTGAGCCAGTTGGCTCCATACACGGTAGAGGGAACCGTTCAGCTGCCACCGGCAGTCTTTGGTGCCGATGGCCAATACAAGGTTCTTCGCCTACTCTAGCACGAAGAGCGTACTCTCCGGTTGCGGGTTGTCAGGGAATACCTTGTTCATTGGGCTGGGTGTAGACCCGAACATAACTCATGGGAGCCTGAATCTTGGTTGTCCACGGGGGTGGTCAACGAGTATTGAAGCAAGCTGGCAGCTCGTACGGATTGGCGCGTTTAAGGGGGTACCACCTAAACACGGAATAAGTGAGTAACATTCCCGCAGGACACCATTCATGGACTGCAACCATAAGAGGTTGGAGACACCAAACATGGTTGTCACGCGGACGCTCTAGCCTCAAAAGGAAGGCCGCTAGCCGTGCAGACCAACAAGCTACAGCTTAGGTACAAGTGCCATGCACATGTTCATGTTTAGCTGGTGATTGAAATCATTCATTTTCTTCCACAATGTTGATGACTCACTAGCTGATAATCCTGCTTGTTTTTTATGAACCAAGACGGTTCATAATGCGTGGGGAGGAATGTAGCGAGAGGGCCGGTTCGGCCCTCCCTCCTCACTGAATCAAGGGGTGGTTGCGCATCACCCCTCGCGTCAGCCAGGGCTGGCCGATGGCCAACACTTCGTTGGCCGCCGACTACCTGGCTGACGGCCGGCTGGACGATTGACAGCCGGCCAACTGACCGACCGGCCACGAGCCGGCCAGCCGCCAAGCGCCGATCGTGGCCTCAGCCCGATTGGCGGCTGAGGGGCCATGAGGGCCTTGAGGGCGAGGCCTTGTGGCCTTGTGCCCTTGCCTCCCCTCGTCCTCCTTGCAAGCAAGCAAGCGAGGATGGGTGATAGGGGGAGCAAGGTTGAGAGCGAGGAGCAAGTGGAGTGCACGAGAGGAGTCGGCGCGAAATTGCCGATCGTGCCTCGCACGCGATGACTTCGTGCCGACACATCAGAAATGAAACTCGAGTTCTTTCAGGATGAACTACGAGTTTCAAAACCGGAAAAATTGTGCTAACGCACGAGTTCGAGGTAGAAATCCCCAGCTTGGGTCCCAAAACCAGGGGTTAGGCTAAAAACGGAAATGGGCCTTCGGAGACTCAAAATATTCAAGTCTCCCTACTCTGGGTCGTTGATGACGATTGCCCCTCATTCCGGCAAAGGGGGTAAACCCCTGGCGCGAACTGAGAATGCCATTCTGCGAACTCCGACGATGACTTCAGAGCACAAGCTAGAGACTCGAACCGTTATTGTAACTAAAATGTTTTGTATTGGTCGTAATGCCGGTTCAATACCCTAGGCCGTCCTCGTAACTTGGAATGGTAACAACTTGAACATTGAACATGGAATGCAGAGCAGGCCCTTTTCTCGCTTCACACTTCGCGCGAAGTGCGGAGTGTGGAAGGGGCCTTACGTGTTCTAACAGGGCAGATGTTTCTTGACGACGTGCTTGGCCATTAGGAAAGGACACTGTGCATCGAACTGTCAGGATGGAATCCGTGAGGTGTGGTCCCAAAGTTTGTTTGATCTTCTCTAATGGTTCACTTCTTCTGTTTTGGGCGAATATGAGACTGAGCGTGAGCTTTCTAGTCGCCTCACGCAATGTGAGCAGGCATTTATAGACAATCACTTTTTACAAGGGAATAATACAATGTTGCATTAGTTTTTTAGTATGAACATGAAAACATTTATAGGGCTAGTCATGAGCTTTCCAACGCACCAAACCATGCATGATTCGGCCAAGCGTAGCCCAAGTTACGCTTGCCGAAGTGCAGGTCTCACCCACCACAGAAGCCTGATACCGCCACACGCCGTGGCGCCTTCCTTCACGTGCGAAGCGCCTTTCCCAAGGCGCAGATCCCAATGCACGTGATGTATGGGTCCCCTGAGCTGCTTCTATGCACCTTCCCTTCTTTTGGGTCGAGTTTGGTGATGGGGTGTGACGAGGTTCGAAACCTGTCCGTGGACCTGAAGTCAGAATTTTGACTAAGTCCCCGAGTAACAAAACGTACTTCTAAGTTTTGGAAGTTGAGCCAGGTTTTTGGCAAAGTCCCTCAGTAACAACCTGCACTACTGGATCCGGTGGATGATCCACCGGATCAGGTGGATCATCCACCGGACGCCTCGGCAGGCCTATCAGAGAAATTTCTCCAGATGGTACTTTTGTTACTCGGTCCGGTCGATTATCGACCGGATTTCGAGTCGCAGCCGGCTCCCAGAGCCACTGCGCATACCCCAACTTTGGAAGGCCATATCTCCTTTCATACTTGTTTGATTCTGACGAAACAACTTCCAACGGATTCAGCGACTTGTCAAATTTATTGGGCAATCCTCCATTTTAGGATCGAAGCAATCCTCGAGTCGCCAGATCCGCCGACGCGGAGTTTCCACTTTCTGGCGGCTCGTCGGCGCCTCCCAGCGCCGCACTTGGGCATGCAGATGGGCAATTTTCAACATTCTCCCCCTTGCACCTGCCATGCCCACTGCTCTTGCTTGCTCTCACTCATCATCCGCTGCGCCCTCCAGCCCGTCATAGCTGGTCATCCCAAGTCCGGCCACGCTCATCGCATGCCGGTCCGCGGGTTGCGCTTTGGTCAAGCAATCCGCAAGCATGTTGTGTGTGTTGAAGTGCTACAGCACCACCTGCCCCTTCTTGACCATGTCCCGTGCGTAGTGGTAATGCACGTCGATGTGCATTTTCCTCCTGTGCCGCGTCGGGTTGTTCGTTAGCGAGATGGAGCCGGTGTTGTCCTCTAGCAACACCGTTGGCTCCAGCTGTAGCACGCCCAACTCCCCCAGCAACCTGCGGAGCCACACCGTCTCCTTGACCGCCTCGGCCAGCGCGATGTACTCTGCTTCCACTGTGGAGGTAGTGATGCAATCCTGCTTCCTGCTACACCACGAGATCGTTGCACTAGCAAGGAAGAACACGTAGCCGGATGTGGACTTCCGCTTGTCCACATCCCCAGTATAGTCTGCATCCATGTAGCAGACCGGACGCAAAGGGTCCGCCCGTCTTTTACCGTCGAACCTTAGGCGCGCGTGTTGCATTGCCTGCAGGCAGTGGAGGATGCGCTTGACCACCTGCCAGTGTAGTGGCCCTGGATCGGCCACGTACTTGCTCACTTGGCCCACCGCGTAGGCTAGGTCAGGTCGAGTCGCCACCATGGCATATATGAGGCTGCCCACCGCCGATTGGCAGGGCACCCCTGCCATATCCTCCCGCTCTTCTTTTGTTTACGGCGCCATTGCCGCACTTAGTTCACAGGTCGTGGAGACAGGACTGCACACTGGTTTGCAGTCCTCCATGCCGTACCGCTTCAGCACCTCGGCCACATATTTGTCCTGCCCCAGCTCAAGCGTGCGCGCCCTCCAGTTCTGCGTAATGCTCACCCCGAGGTAGAACTCGAGCTCCCCCATGTGCGACATCTAGAACCTGCTGCTCAGCTGCTTTTTCAATTGTTGTAGGCTTGGCAGATCTGGGGAGCACAAGATCAAATCGTCCACGTAGAGTGCGATGATCTGATAGAGCTTCTTGTTGCGATGCACGTACACGCTGTGATCTGCCTCACAACGCTTGAAGCCGAGTTGTGCCATGAAGCTGTCCATCTGTTGGTACGAGCATCGAGGCGATTGTTTTAGCCCGTACAAGGACTTCCGCAGCTTGCACACCTTGCCATCCGGTGCCTCCACCCCCTCCGGCACCTCCTTGTAGATTTCCTTGTCAATGATGCCGTTGAGGAAGGCCGTCTTTACGTCCATCTGGTGGAGCTCCATGTCCTTCGCGGCTGCCACTGCAAGGATCGCCCGGATGCTTGGCAACTTGGCAACGGGGACAAACGTCTCATAGTAGTGCTTGCCCTTACACTGTGTGTACCCCTTTACCACGAGCCGCCCCTTGTACTTGTCAACCACACCTTCTTTGTGAACTTGGTCTTGAAGACCCACTTGGAGCCGATGACCTTTGGCTCTTTCGGCCTGTGAACCAGCTGCCACGTGTCATTTTTAGCAATGGACGCAACCTCTGACTTGATGGTGGCGTCCCACTACTTTCCCTCGCGCCGCGCAACCGCCTCTTGCACGGTCTTCGGCTCCATTGATGCAGCGAGCATGCACCGTGTTATGCCGATCCATCGACCGGTGCCTGCATCGAAACGCTTCCCTGCTCTCCGCTGCCTCCCGCTGCGGCGCGGCAGTTTTGGTGGCGTCTCGTCGCTCTGCTGCGATCCTTTCGACTCTGCCCTCTCCGGTGAATCATCGACCGGACGGCTCCCCGAGGATCCCTCCCACTCCGGTGAACCATCGACCGGACGGGCGGCGCGTCCGGAGGATTTTTCTACGACGCCCGAAGCGAACTCAGTCGGGAGTGCGCGCTTCGGCACACGTGGTGCCTCCTTCAACGGATCATTCCACCGGATCTCCAGTGCAGCTACATTGTTGTCGGAGTCCTCCGAGTTGGCTGCTCCACCTCTTGCACCGCCGCGCTCCGACGTCGCATCATCGACCTCCGCGTCCGCTGGCTCCTCCTCGTATTCAAGGAGTTGGAACCACTCCTCCTGTTTTGGAGTGTTCCCGATGCTCATGCCATTGCTGCTGCTAGTGAAGCTTTGCTGCTCGTCAAACCCGCTGCAACTCACGTGCTCCCTGCCATTGTTGCTGCATAGCGCTCTGACCTTCCGGCCAGTTTGCCTCTCCACCGCGGTGACATACTCCTTCAGCCGGTCTTGGACCTCGCCTTTCTGCTTCATGAAGTACATGTAGAGTTTTCTGCTACAGTCGTCAATGAAGGTGACAAAGAATCTGAGGCCGCTATTTGACGACGTTTTGAACAGTCCGCACACGTCACTGTGCACGACCTCCAGCAGGTCCTTCGCGTGAGCCTCGTTCTCGTTGAATGGCTTGCGCCGCGCCCTGTCCAAAATGCAAGGCTCGCACATTTTGTGCATTACTGCATCTGCTGCCGCGTCTGCTGCACCGTCGATGACAAGGCCACGCACCATGTCGCTCTTTGCCATCTCCTTAACGGTTGCGGGCGCCGAATGCCCCAACCGTTGGTGCCAGAGCTCGAGATCAGCGCTTCCTCCCTTGGCCATGTTGACGACACGCTCCTGAAAATCTGTTGCGTCGGTTGCCGCGGGGACCACCTTGGTCTCCACGATGTAGAGACCGGCCCTTTGCCTCCAGCATGACCTCACCTGCTCTTATGCACACACACACACACGCATGTGGTCTCCCTCCCCCTCTCATCTTGACCATCATCTTTCCCTCACATTGTCCATCCTACATGAGAGAACATGTGTATGTGTGCTGATGTATGTGGATGTTTCTCTTTCATGTGCAAGAACTCTTTTGCCGTCACAACCGACCAAGAATGAATTGTGCAGAAGGAGGAGGAGAAGCACCATAGCTAGTCAATCACAAGCCAATCTAGTCTTTTATTCTTTCTCATTTTTCATCTTTCATTGCACAAGACATAAGTTATATTCTAGTATTAGGTGACTTCCTCCCCCTGCTCCGTCCTGGGGTAGTGAGGCATGTTTTCCCTGCTACCTCCCCCGTCTCCCTCCCCCCACCCATTGTATGTGTTCTGGAAGAAAATAACGTGCTTCGTGCGTCTTTCAGCCTTTTGGCTATCCAACGATTTTGCTCACCTATCAGGTGTCTGGTGTGACCCCTTGCTTAATCCCAGCCCTGTCTGAGTGGTGTATTCTCAGAGGTATTGCAAAGCCAAGGTTTTCAAAGGGAAACTCGAAGAGGCAAAACTATGCCAAAATTTTCCAGAATTTTCCGCACTTTTTGACTACAAGGGATACTTTGTAACCCAATAATGGTCACGTTGTAAGAAACATGCATGGCCTTGAAGGAGCTGGTGCCGATAGGGGGTGTTGACGTTTGTGGTCAGTTTGTGGCCCCACACGCCTCCAATCATGTGCTCTCTTGCCTTGCACTGCATGCACACACCTATGTTCAGTAGACTAAGAACTAGCATTGAAGACGTGGACATGCCGCGCTACACCAAAGGCATCGCTGATGAGCCGTGTGGCACCAATTGCAAATTTCATGACCTCAACTTCAAACCAATGGTCGTGAATGTTGTGATGTGAGCTGTCCCCATCTGTTTGTACTCATTCGTCTCCATGCATGTATAGAGCCCTTATGCGAACCCAGCAGGTGCCGGAGCACCAATGGGTTGTGGCCCCACCCATCAGCAGTCACTAGAGAGCTGTCACGTTGTCTCGTGTGATTGTTGTGGCACTGTGTAGTGTCTAGGGTATTGTCGGTGGACTGGCCTCTTAGCCCGGTTTGCATGTTTTGTATTGTGTGTCCATCGATCGATGTTGCACTTGTGAGTGTGAATAGTTGTGTTCGGCTCGAGCTTCAACATCTCTACATGCAGACAGTTTTGTGTTTGGATGCTTGTCCACAGGGTTACTACCAACACAATGATATTGGGCCGATTCTGGGACAAGCTTACACTACTGCATACGTCACCCACCATGCACCAAAACAGGTATTTCTTATGTGTTATCTTTCTGCATGACTAGGCTATTTGAGCTCATGAGACTTTGCACGTCTCCCTAATGTAATGCCTATTTTTCCTTCCACCTCATTGTCTACTAGTACGTGAGCTAACTTGATGGTGTCGCCACGTCAATGGTAGTAATCCAACAAGGCTTTCTAGTAATTTTTTAATACATTTTGTTTTGAATAATCTATTACTATCTGGTTTTGCTCATGGCGGGACTATGACCTCATACACTCCATGATGCTTTGTCGAGGAAATATGCATATGGGTTTTTGGGGAGGTCCAACATGATGGTCGGGTGCTGACACTTAGGGGGCCCTTATGCCAGATCATTTCATTTGGCAATGAGTAGTGCCATTGATAACTAGCCAAATGGTTGGACACAACCCCACGGTGGTGGCGGAGCCTCGTGTGTGATACACGAGCAAGGCTCTCACTAATTTGCTTGCTCTTAGTTGACTGGCTTTCCTCCCTCTATCTACATGGAAGATTAAGAGACTACAAGCTATCCATTGTTATCTTGGTCACGTGTCTATCACTCGTTCTCTTGTTCTCTTGTCACTAACTACAAGTATCACAGAAAGGAGGGGACGATCCTCCTTGTGGCCTCACGCATGCAAGGTCCAGCGATTCTTAACCTTTCTTGGGTCTATCACATGGACACAATTGCACCCCTCACCGCGCTTGTCCCGTCTTTAGCCTCTTGGACTTCTTTTCATCCACCACATACATGCAGTAGGAGTTTCGAAAATAGCACTGCCTCCAATGGAAGCAACATCGTAGTTGTATCAGATCCTTCTTGGGTTGCTTGGCTTTGCATCTATCTTCTTGGCACTCTCGCCGTCCACCACAAAACCATACATGTAGTGTTGCAATAGCAGTGACACCTCTAGCCACAACTACATTATCACTAAGCATGGCCCTCTTGAATCCGCAATGTAACAACGTTCCTAAAGTGCCCCAAACACAATAACAGACTTGCCTTTAGTGTTTTATGTACCAATTTTAGAGCAATCCGACATGTCCTTGCCTTTCCCCCACTCTCCAGCCCAGCCAGCCTCGCTGGTGCCATCCTCGATGCACAGGAATGATGTCATTTCCACATTGGTTTCCACTGCCAATGTGAATAAATACATGCACATAATGCAACGGGCCGCACCAAAGTAGCATATGACAAGACAACCGTCTCTTTCCCTCCCCCCCCTTCTCTCTCTCTCTCTCTCTCTCTCTCTCTCTCTCNNNCATCCTCGATGCACAGGAATGATGTCATTTCCACATTGGTTTCCACTGCCAATGTGAATAAATACATGCACATAATGCAACGGGCCGCACCAAAGTAGCATATGACAAGACAACCGTCTCTTTCCCTCCCCCCCCTTCTCTCTCTCTCTCTCTCTCTCTCTCTCTCTCGCTCTCTCTCCCTCCTTGTAGTTGTATCAGCGATGATGGCCACACCTGTGATGGAATCCTCATTGGTAGCTACAATAGCAACCACAAGTACGGACTCAACATCTTCTACAATTGCCTCCATTTGTAAATCCACTGTTGCAACGAGGAGGTACGTCCTTGAGAACGGCATGCTAACGATGCAAATATTGTTTTGTCTTTAGATACTTATGTAGGAGCCACCATTGTAAGTCGCCTTCTCGTTATGCTTGTTGCAGTGGCAGGCTATATGAAAAATTCCTATTGCTCTTCCATAGGAGTCGTGCCACCTCATGTTGCCATCTTTCTATGTCACTTTCTTGGTGAGCACGAGTGTATACACTCTTTAACTGCATTGTCTCTGCTGAAGATTTTCCCATTCATCAATGTTGCGTCTCTTTGCTACTCACACTTCTTATTCTCCTCCAGTCACATACATCTTTTAACCAAACACGCCGACACTGAATGTTGAGATGGAAGCTCCTCAAGCAATACTTAACTTGGTAGAAGCAACACACCGCCCGACTTAGGAATTGTTACATAAAGATGTTTACTTGGAATGGAGATGGCCCCTACAACGGCTAAAGATATTGTGGACCACTATGCATTACCGCGATGACACGACATCTTTCTCAAGCTCCCCGGATAGTGTTCCGCTGCTGTTGTTGTGCTTCTGATCTAGCGAGCGGGGCCAATGAGGTCCCAAGGCTTAACAAGCCACTGAAGGGAGAACGGTAGCAAAGCCTACGCAGGTCTAGAACTATGGGTAGCGCTAGTGTTGCTGCTCACGTGGCGGCGTTGGATGCCCCAACAAGTTATGCATGTGCGAGTGCACATGGTGGGGTGATGTCGAGCATCCGAAGAAACAGAGGCAATAAACATGGCTCACGTCCGTGACGGCACATACCGCGGGTGAAGCTACTGCTACAAAGTCAGCTGTTGAATAGCTTTGAGCTGTTAAGCGAGGGTAACAGTGCGTAAATGGGCCCGGCTCCGAATTGAGGATGAGAGGGAAGTAAGATTCTTTTTCATGTGGGAGGAGCATGTCTCCCTTGCTCTGACACCTCTTGGCAGCAACGGGTTACTGGTGTATTACACGTGGCACAGCATGAGAGCAAGGACATTCAAAAATGAAATGGGAAGGGAGCAAGCGAGACAAATGAAAAAAAAGGCGGGAGTCACAGGTTGGCGGAGTGATAGGCGCTGGTTGACCAAGTCACCCACATAAGGTGATCGACGTGGGATCTGGATGCCACCCCAGGACCAAACCAGACCGGTTGGCAAATGTGCCGCCGGTGGTTTCTCACACTTCAAAATAAACCGGACATTTGGTCCGGTAGGATCATAAACCCAGCATCACTACCCAACAATCATGTCTAATCATGCATAACTACAACATAGTTTATCACATCGGCTACAAGCGTGTGTTGATGCATGCTTTCCTGATGTGTGTTGCTATAATTCATGTTGAGCAGAAGCCAGGCATGTTATGCTGATCACAACAATCAAGCTCTCTACCACAACTGGTCAAAATGCTGTGGACGCCACTCTTACACTCGGTTGAGACTCCAGCACTGCGTGGTCCATCGCGTGTACGCCAAGAGTTTCAGTCACCTGTAGTGACTATGTGTGTGTGTGTGTGTGTGTGTGTGTGTGTGTGTGTGTGTGTGTGTGTGTGTGTGTGTGTGTGTGTGTGTGTGTGTGTGTGTGTGTGTGTGTGTGTGTGTGTGTGTGTGTGTGTGTGTGCGTGTGTGTGTGTGTGTGTGCGTGTGTGTGTGTGTGTGTGCGTGTGTGTGTGTGTGTGTGCGTGTGTGTGTGTGTGTGTGCGTGTGTGTGTGTGTGTGTGCGTGTGTGTGTGTGTGTGTGCGTGTGTGTGTGTGTGTGTGCGTGTGTGTGTGTGTGTGTGCGTGTGTGTGTGTGTGTGTGCGTGTGTGTGTGTGTGTGTGAGTGTGTGTGTGTGTGTGTGTGTGTGTGTGTGTGTGTGTGTGTGTGTGTGTGTGTGTGTGTGTGTGTGTGTGTTTGTGTGTGTGAATATAGTCAAGAGGTCACGTGCGTGTCTTGCACTCATTACCAGTACAAGATGCTTGCTGCAATGATCTTGCAGTCTCTGGGGTTGTCTGTGAAGGCAAATCCTTGCGCTTAAAGTGAGACTTCTCAGCCATGCAATCCACCACCTTGACAAGGCCGTGGTGGGTAAGAGCTCTATGTGTGTCAGTCACATATTGGATGTGTGTGTGGAAAGTCAGGGTCACTTCCGTGTTCATCAGTTCATAGCACCCCCTTGTCCACTAAAGGTAATCACGACGTTTGTTTTAAACACAATATTGACAAGGTTGATGACACCCATGTCTGCTTCCCTCAAGTTCATTGAAGTCTGGCTGAGGAAAGAGAAGATGTGGGTGGGAAGTGGGCATGATTGATTTTTTGTCAAGTTAATATCACAAGTTTCATTGATCATCACTTGGTTGGAGGAATGATAGGAGATTACTGCTCTTTAGGGGTACAACATCATGGCCAGGTGATAAAACTTGGGGGTCCCTTGTGCCAAATCATTATAATACTGCAATGGGTAATGCCATTGATAATTGGCCAAAGGTTGGGCACAACCCTCGGGTGGCGGCGAGGCCTCATTCGTGAAACATGAGCGAGGTACTTGCTAACCCACTTGCTCTTTGTTCACTCACTTCCCTGTCTCTATACTGGTTGTTTTTTATAACACTGAGAGTCTACAAGCTTTCCATGGCTATCTTCGTTGTGTGTCTCTTCCGAGCCTTGTTGCTCTACCACTCATTCCCTTGTTTCCTTGTCAATAGCACAAGGGGATAACCCTACTCACAGCCTTGCACATGCGAGACATTACAATTCCTGACTCTCCTTAGGTCCATCACATGGAGGTAAGAGCACCCTTCGTTGTGTGTCTCCTCTTTGTCCTCTTGGCCTTCTCTTCATCCACCATATACAACGGGGATGTTGACAACAGCACGAAATCTGATTGAAGCAACATTGTAATTGCATTTGATCCTTCTTGGGCTGCTTGGCTTGTATCTGTCTTATCGACATTCTCGCCATCCACCACAAACCCACATATGTAGTGTTTGCAATAGCAGTTACACCTCTAGCCACTGTCATACTCTAACTGCACATGGCCCTCTTGACTCCTCTCAGCCATCTTGATCCTCTTTTGTCCCCACAAAGTTGCCGGCTCTTAATTAAACCTTCCAAGCCCTCTTCAATCACTAGGTCTTCTTGCAATCCGCCACATAGTCACAGCCACAATGTTCGTGGTTGCAATAGCAAGCAAGAGCATCATTGTGAGTGTAACTTACATCACTCAACCCATTCGGCCCTCTCCCCCCCCCCCCCTACATTGTCATTGTCCATCACACAATCGCATTTGCTTCTTTTTCATTAGAGTAATAGCATTCTGTTTATTGGATGATTGCACAAACACTCTTATCCCAATCCTCGGGCATACTGGCCTGTTCGCTTAGTTTAGAAGGACCTCACAGAAATGACCTTGACTTTCCCACACTATTACAAGGAAGCTTGTTTGTTAGTTTTATGGACCTAGCATTAATTATTAACCATCACCAGCACTATGTGATGATAGTGACGAGCCCCTTTGATTTTGCATTGTCGCTCCTAACTACATGCAACGAGACGTTCAACAATGAGGCAAGGGATCATCACATCAGACCTCAAGTCGTTCTTTTGGACGACATGCTCAAATCAGCACCAAGCATGTGCCTACCAATGTGACGGTATTCTCAGACCGCCCCAAACACTAAAACAGACTTACCTTTGGTGTCTTGTGTACCAATTTGAGAGTAGCCCCGACACCTCCCCAATCTTCCCCCGTTCTCTGACGCAATGAGCCTTGCTGGTGCCATTCTTGATGCACAAGAATGATGTCGTAGCTGCATTTGTTTCCACTATCAATGTGAATAAAGCACATGCATGGAATGCAACGGGCCGTGCCAAAATAGAATATGACAAGAAAACCATGCCCCCTATCTCTCTCCTTATAGCTGTAATAGAAAAGGTGGCCACTCTTGTGATAGAATCCTCAGTGGTCGTGGCTACTATAACTACCATAATTGCTTATTCAAAATCAGCTACAATTCCCTTCATTTGCAGTTCCACTGTTACCCCTATCCTCTCAGTAGTTTCCGTATTCTTGGATAAAGATAACACAAAATTAGCATGTTATACGATCGCCTCCATGTGCAGTTCCACTTAGGGAATAGTGATCCGTTAAGACCATGTAGCATCGTGAACCCGAACAACACCATTAATGCTTAACGGCATGGACTTCTAAGAACATCTCCTTATGCATGGCTTGTGTAAACCAGTACTGTACCTCACATTAATGGACAGTTCAGGTGAACAAATCATACGCTCGAGAAATTTCCCCATGTAGAGGTACATGGCAGTGTCAGGAGGTCAAGCTCCTGACCAATGAGCTTGTATACAGATATGTGACCTTGGCAGCATTGGAAAACACAATGTACTAGGTGGTTTACTGTAATCCCCACATAACTGTGGCATGTTTGTGGAGTTTGAGCACAACGTTCAACATAAGTATTACAACTGCACGTTTACCATAATACGTGGGATGAAACACAATCTTTCCTATTAAACATCCTAGCCACGATGACATAATAGTTGAAATCATTACATGGAAACCAAATTGAGCGTTTGTGCTTGCTTCCAAATCAACCTGGCAAACATCAAAACCCACACATAGGAGAAAAAAAAGGTAAAATCTGGGGGAAATTGTTTCGCCGGAATCGGACAAGTATCGAGGGAGTTATGGCCTTCCAAAGTTGGGGTATGCGCAGCGGCTCTGGGAGCCAGCTTCGACTCAAAATCCGGTGGATAATCGACCAGATTGAGTAGCAAAGTTTTTTTTTTTTTTTGGTGTGTGGCTTAGACAGCCTTAGTGGTGAGGGAGCCTATGCTGCACCCTTTGAGTCCGGCAAGAACCCTCTGGCAAAGGCTTTCAGTCAAAAGACAGTGCCTTATGTGACGAGTCAGACCAGTTTAGGTACCCACGTAGCACCCAACCCTACGTGGATTATGTGGGAGTCCCACCCACTAACCCTCACCCCTAAAGGCACCTTTGCCACGTGTCGTAACCCTGTGACATGGGGGTTCAAAGCTAGCTGGATTGAGTAACAAAGATACCATCTAGAGAAATTTCTCTGGAAGGCCTGCCGAGGCATCTGGTGGATAATCCACCTGATCAGGTGGATCATCCACCGGATCCAGTAGTGCAGGTTGTTACTGAGGGACTTAGCCAAAATCACGGCTCGGCGTCCGAAACTCAGTATTGTTTTTTGTTACTCGGGGACTTGGTCAAAATTCTGACTGCAGGTCCGCGGACAGGTTTTGAACCTCGTCACACCCCACCACCAAAATCGACCCAAAAGTGGGTAGGATACGTGGAAACAGTGCAGGGGACCCATACATCACGTGCAATGAGATCTGCGCCTTGAGAAAGGCGCTTCGCACGTGAAGGAAGGCGCCACGGCATATGGCGGCATCAGGCCTCTGTGGTGGGTGAGACCTGCGCTTCGGCAAGCGTAACTTGGGCTATGTTTGGCCGAATCGCGCACAGTTTGGTGCGTTGGAAAGCTCATGATTAGCCCTATAAGTGTTGTGATCATGTTCATGCTAAAAAACGAATGAAAAATCGCGTTATTCCCTTTGCAAAAGTGACTTTCTCTAATTACCTGCTCACATAGCGTGAGGCGACCAGAAAGCTCACGCTCACTCTCAGATTCGCCCAAAACAGAAGACGTAAACCAGTAGAGTCGATCAGACAATCGTCGGGACCGCACCACGCGGATCCATCCTGACAGGCACCAATGGGATCAGTTGGGAGCCTAGCCGAGGGATCAACATTGAAGGTACCAACATCATCAACGAGGTGCTCAGGCACAGCAACAATTAGAGCACAGACGGCGCTGGCAGCTTCAGAGGGGATAGAGTTGAAGGAAGAGGAAGGATCAGGAGAGGAATAATACTCATAGAGGCGTTCGCCTTGGGCTCAGGCGCTGAAGCGTACCTCCCTGGAGGAGAAGGCAAGCCCAGTAGAGAGGACTGAAGGCTGAGAGAAAAAGTCATGCTGGCGGGGCTCGGATGCAGCAGAAGTATGGGCAGCAAAGGTTTGAGCAGAGGAAGAGGAGGTGGAGGAGGCACTTGAGCCGGTGCCAGTGGTGGATCCAGCAGACAAGACAGAGGACGTAGTGGGCAGACGCTTGAGCACTAGTCCTACGAATTCATCAGAAAATGCCCCACAATTTCCCTCAACGAGCTTGAGGCGATCCTCAGCCTTGTGTTTGGCCTCAAGGGCTCTGTTAAGCAAACACTGCAGGTCATCTATGACCAAATATTTGTCACCAGGCATGGTGACAAAAAAAGGGCCCCGCCAATTTCTTTTGGCAGAGTATCCCCCGCCCTAGTGGACGTGGTAAAACTGAGTGGTGCCTTAAGAACGCTGAGATAGTGTTGCAGGACAACCCCAGCCCCAGGCCAACACAGAGCACAAGGAAGAGACAAAGGAAATGCAGAGCATGCACAGACACTCTCACGAGGAGGAGGGACGAGGAAGGAAGGCAAGAAGATGTGGAACAGTGGCAGTCACAGCGGCTGCTAGACTGGACACCCGTGCCACAGTTGATACCAAGAGAAGGAGGGTACTGAGAGCTTTCATACGAGCGGATTGCAACGTGTTTCACCAAAAATGGTTTACCATGATGGATGTTAGGGTCAAAACAGTCCGGCAACATAAAAAACAGGCTAAGTCCTCTAGTAAGAGAGCTCTTCTCTCTTACGGGTAAGGATCGCTAGTTGATCCTCATCCGACAGCTGGCGAGCAAAGCTCACAGGAAAAGTGCGAGGTGCGATGGTGAGGCCCTCGCATAAACCTCGACCTAGGGTTTCCGAACTCGGATAACCCAGAGGCACATGCACAAGCAAACCTACAGTTGTCTTAATCTACAAGCACGTGTATGGACTATTCTAGGTCTTGCAAGCTCACAAGAGGGACAAAGACCCACATGTGAATAGTCAAAGGAGAGGGACTAGAAGCTACGCTGCCAGGGTAGAGGCGTGCACACAAGGGCACGAATCCCAGGCGACAAGCTGATACGCCACGATGCCATCCGCTCACGATGCGTCGCCTCCACTTCTTGGACCAACGTGCCCTGCGCACTCACTACCACAAGGAAAAGTACATACAAGGGACTTAACACGCCCCCTTGGACGTGAGTGCGACAGGCTTGTAGCCTATTTGATGCAGTTGGAATAGAAGGGCTGAAGATAATAGAGCTTTGGTGAGGAAGTCGGCCAGCTGTGCCTCCGCACTTATGGCACATAATTGGATGACCTCAGCTTCACGTCTGCACCTTCACGTACAAAATGATATTTGGCGTTGATGTACTATGTGCGTGGATGCAACACCCCATCATTTGCAGCAATGGGACGTGCAGCAGAGTTATCACAATGCAGCGATACAGCAGGCACATCTAAGCCCAATTCTTGCTACAGGGGCGCAAGCCAGATCCCTTCACAAGCCGCTTCATCCAGTGCCATACATTCTGCTTCAGCAATGCTCCGTGCCACACACGACTGCTTTGCACTGTGCCACAATACAGCTGTATCCCACACCCAAAACACATAACTACCACGACTGCGGGCTACACGATCACGAGCATAGTTACTATTACAGTAGCCATCAAGCATCGGATCCAAAGTCAGGGCAAACACCAGTCCAATCGCAGCCATGTCCAACACATAACGCAACAGCTTAAGCAATGCCTTTTGATGCGTACTGTATGGTTGCTGGCTGAACTGGGCAAGCACATTGACTGCACACAAGATGTCTGGTCGGGTTGTGGAGGCAAATCATGATAGGCTGCCCGTGATCTGTCTGTACAGAGTGGGGTCAGTGACCGTTCCATAGTCTATTGTCCATCCATCGAGCAGGTTTGCATAGACATCTGGGCTCATGGGTGACTGCTGTGGGGGTGGATGTTGCACGAAGTGTTGGAACCGTGTGGTGAGATGCGTGATGAATTGACCCTGATGCAAAGTGAGTGTTCGTGCTGATCTGTCTCTAACAATGGTTATGCCGAGAAAGTTATGTGCTTCACCCAAATCCATCATGTGATAGTGTGTTGTGAGCAGTGCTTTGGTCTATGCAATGATTGTGGGTGAAGGGGACAAAATCAACAGGTCATCAACATAGACAAGCAGGGTGACCGGTACACAACCCTCCCATTTAAAGAAGAGAGAAGGGTCGCAGAGGCTTTGCGTAAAACCTCCAAGATCCAATGTGCACCGGATTTCCTTGTTCCAGCAAAGCAGGGCTTGTTTGAGCCCATACACAGCTTTCAAAAGTAACCACACTCTGTCTACGCCATCTTCAAAGCCTTCCGGTTGTTTGACACACAGTTCTTCTTCCAGAGGGCCATTTATGAAAGCGTTTTTGACATCCATTGATGGATGTCCCGGTCCTCATGTGCCGCAACTGCCAACACCGCGCGGCCTGTCCCATACTTCCCGACAGGCACATAGGTGTCGGTGAAGTCCTGTCCCAGTATTTGATGGAACCCCTTAGCCACTAGTATGGCCTTGTACTTCTCAATCAGACCGGCCAAGTTGTGCTTAAGTTTGAAGACCCATTTGTCATCAATTGCTTTCCTTCCCGGTGGCAAGGGTACCAGTTTGTAGACACCATGGTCCAGGAGAGCATTTAGCTCCGACACCATTGCCTTCTCTCACTTAGATGCATCAGCACGCCCCCTTGCCTCTGTTAACGTCTATGGTTCAGTCGATGAGGTTTCTCCATGTGTCACCTCGACTGTGTGATAGAGCTGTCTATAATCAACCTGAGGCACGGAGCGCTCTGACCTCCACACAGGCTCGGCAGGCGGTGTTGCTTCTGTGTCATTCTGCCTACCCACGGGGTCTAGCCCAGGTGGAAAGGAAGGGGTACCTGAGTTTGTGCTCATGAGATCTGTGGGTGTGAGCAGATCCGTAGGGACAGGTGAGACTGTTCCTACACCAAGGTCTTGTGGCACTGTTTGGGCAGGCCGGCGTGCTTGGCTGGGGAAAAAGACAGGCACACTCACGCTGCGTGTAGTGCTCGTAACGTGGCATGGGTGGAGCTTGCCACAATGTTCTGAACTCCTTGTACGGTACATGCTCCAAAAAGGACGTGTCTCGACTCTCGACAAAGGCATGGTTTGTGGGGTCCCAAAACCGCCATGCCTTTGAGGCATGAGAAACTCCAACAAACACATACCTACGGCCACGAGGGCTGAGTTTGTTGTCACGTTGAGGTTGAGGGAACCACACACATGACATTGTTCCCCATACCCACACTGGTCAGATGTCAGCCTTCTCCTTAAACCAGCGTTCCCAAGGTGTCACCTCCTTTGGCAGTAGACCTTGTGGGACACGGTTCCAAACCCAAGTGACATACTTTACTGCCTCCTCTCAAAAACCGAATGGCAGACCAGATTCCGTGAGCAAGTTTGGAGTACATCACCCAACGTTCTGTGCCACCGCTTTGCAATGCCGTTCTGTTGTGGCGTATAGCGTGCGGTGGTCTGATGTTAAATACCTTTGACTTTGAGTTTGTTGGTCACGGTTCCAAGAAATTCCCCTCCCCTGTCAGTTCGCAGTACCAAAAGCTTACACCCTGTCTGTCGTTGTGCTATAGCTACCCACTTCGTGATAAATGTTTGAGCTTCTGCTTTAGTTTTCAGCAGAAAGGCCCAACGGAAGCGGCTATAATCATCAGTGAGAGTCAGAACATACTGGGACCCGTAATAGAGGGAAGGAACAGGCATGGGTCCCATAAGATCTCCATGTACCAAGGCACAGGGTGATGTACTCTCGCTGGAGGACTTGGAAATTGTTTTTCTGTGTGCCTTACCATTATGAAAACTGTAAACATGCACCATCCTTGGGGCCGTGAGCACAGTCAGTTGGGCGGATGCCATGCGCAGATGCATGTTTCAACATGTCTATAAAAGTGTCAGTATGTATGTGCACCAGTCTGCGGTGGACGAGCCCAGTGTGCTTTGTGTCAGTGCCAGTCACAGTGTGAACTTGTGGTCGGTGTGAATGTGTCTGTACAAGGGGAAAGAGGGTGAGTCGGTATAGCATGTCAACGTGAAGGGCCCCATCAGCCAACAACTCGTCAGCAGCATCACGAAGCATACAACGTTGCTTCTGCGTCACGGTGGACATGTTGGCTTGTTTTTCCAGCTGTCCACCTGACAATAGATTGATTCTCAACCTCGGGACATACAGCACACCAGTCAATCACAACACACCCCCTGGCGCTTGCAATGCAACTGTGCCCACACCTTCAACATGCAAGATCTCCCCTGACCCAGTTCTCACACCATCCACACCATGCCCTGCATACAACATAATAAATAGCTGACGATGCGGGGACATGTGATGCGATGCAATGGTGTCAAAAAACCACTCATGCATGGGTAGGGCATGGCCAGTGGTGACATGGGTGTGACCTAGCCGCTGACCTGCGTGCTGTGATGTGATGTGTGATGGAGCCATGTCGTCTGTCACAGGAAGCTGAGGCTCCAACGGAGCTGTCCAGCTGAGCCCGGGTGGCAGAGCAGTTGGCTGCTGAGCCTGAGCCGTTTCTGTGTATACATGAGCGGCCCACTCTGGAACTGGAAAGGAAGTGTTCGGGAAGGGCGGCACATAGTAGGGGCCGTGGTAGATTGGTGGTGCAGGTGCCGATGGCACAGGAAATGTCTGCTGCATCGGCGGCCCGAACGTTGCTTTACCAAAAGGAACCACAGCTGGTGCTGGGATGCCTAGTCTTGTACTCTATGGCCCAATCCGGCCGGCAGTTGGGTAATGTGACTGCTGCTGCTGTTGCTGCTGCTAGGGCCACTGGCGCTGCTGCTGCTGTGGCTACTGCCACTGGCGTGTCTGCGCTCACTGCTATTGCCGCCGGTCCATCATCTGGCACTTTAGAGCGGGACAATGATGCCAAAAGTATCCTGTCTGGTTACAAAATCTGCATCTCTGATCTTCGCATCCCCGTCGTCGGCCGCCACCACCGCTCCCTGTGGTGTTCCTCCCTCCTGTACTGTTGGCCCCAGTCTGTCTTTGGGTTAAGTGGGTGGACGGTCCTGAGCCGGCTGAGGTGCCTTGATGCACATAGGCAGTCGGGGCACCCACGGTGTCACGGGCTTCCCATTTGAGAATATCTTTGTAGTTGCGGAAATGGGCAAAGATGACGGACAGATCAATGCCCTTGATCTCTGCTATGAGGTGGTGGCAGAAAACCTCCCGACGGAAGTCTCTGTATTGCTTGCCCAGGTGCAGGAGCACAATATCCAGCCACTCAAGGATAGAGCATGCTGCGCCGGGTCCAAGTAGACGTTGCCGGATGTCCATAGCCTCATCCCACTAGTCAGATACCGTTCCTCCCGGTTTGGGGAAGAGGGTGCATAGCTTGTCCCACAGAGTCACAACAAGCGTCATGCCTTGTTCTTCCTGGCGCGTCGTGAGGTGCTTCCATGCCTCATGTGGCTGAGGGTCTCCCGTACAAGAGTCGGCCGGATTTGCTGCTTTTCTCCCAAAACGGTATTCGCGCAGGGCATATGACTGCGAATCAAGGAGGTCGCGACGCAGTGCATTGAATGCACGAAGACGGACTTGCGCATCAGCAATGTCTGGAGCTACCTGGAGGTAGTAGCTCTCCAAGCCATGCTCAGCACACCAATCAAGGAACAGGTCCTTCCAAGCTAGGAAGTCCGTGGTTTCTAGCTGCGATAGTGACAGATCCTTCGATCCCAAGCCAAGTTGTGCGGCGGCAGCGGCCGTGAGGGTCACGGCCGATGGGTCACCGCCGTCAATGCCTTGAGCACCATCGACCCTCCCACCAGCTATGCTACCCCCGGAGTTTGACATCCTCACAGCTAGTGAGGCCAGATGTGACTAGAAATGGCCCGTGCCGATCAAGGAATTTTTGGCAGCAATTCACTGGGCCCTATTTGGGCCCTGTTTTTGGATGAGAGCCCTAAGCTCTGGAAAAACCGCCTTAGGATCTTCTAGGGTACCTGCAGTCAGCCCCCAGACCCTTTCCAGCCCGTTCCCGCCCCACCTGAGCGGTTCCCACTTTTTCGGGTCCCTTGGGGTGCCTAGCGGGTCGGCTCCGCCGCCTCTTGACCATCACGCGGGCCGTGGGTGGCTCCACCCCCTCAGCACCTATGGCGTGACTTGCGCGGCCCCTTCTGGGCATGCTCGACACCCCTACATTGGCTAAGGGGCTTCTTGCGGCTCAGCCGCACGTGGGCGGCCACGTGTTCTAATCTGGCCACCCCTCGTTTTACTTGCTATCCCTTTCTCGCATCTGGTTTTGGCCCGCGAGCCAGCTCTGACACCATGAGAGCTTTCCTACAAGCAGGTTGCAACTTGTTTCACCAAAAATGGTTAACCATGTTGGATGTTAGGGTCAAAACAGTCCGGCGGCATAAAAAAACAGACTAAGTCCTCTAGTAAGAGAGCTCTGCTCACTTACGGGTGAGGATCGCTAGTCGATCCTCACCCGGCGGCCGGCAAGCGAAGCTCACCGGTGAACTGTAAGGTGCGAGGGCGAGGCCCTCGCATAACCCTTGACCTAGGGTTTCCGAACTCGGATAACCCATAGGCACATGCTCAAGCAAACCTACAGTTGTCTTGACCTACAAGCATGTGTATGGACTATTCTAGGTCTAGCAAGCACACAAGAGGGAAAAATTCCCACATGTGAATAGTCTAAGGAGAGGGACTAGAGGCTACGCTGCCAGGGTAGAGGGGAGCACACAAGGGCACGAATCCCGGACGACAAGCTGATATGCTAGAATGTCGTCCGCTCACAATGCGTCACCTCCACTTCCTGGAACAGCGTGCTTTGCGCACTCACGACCACAAGGAAAAGTATATACAAGGGAATTAACAGGTACCAGTTGTGGCTGCTGCCTCAAGATTGACAAGGACAGCGCAGACAAAGATAACTGCTGCCACTAGACTGTCTGACGCTGAGGATGAAGATGTAGCTGACGTGACTGCTGTGGACGTTGAGGTGTGAACAGCTGCTGCGGCGACTGCTACGGCAGATGCACCAGAGGAGAGAGCTGAGGCAATGGCGGCTGCAGCAGCAGAGACCTGGATGCCAATATCAGCAGCAGCGGCGGAGACCGGACCACTCAAAACAGCAGCCTCGGTGTAGGCTTGAACAGCACGGCCGGCCGACGTGGATGCAGGACCATGGGCCACTTGGGCTGAAGCTGCAAAGGTTTCCGCCGCTGCTACAGCGGCATCTATGATGGCAGATGACTCACGAGTGAAGGAGTTGGCCAAGTAGGCAATGTCATTGCGGAGAGCAGCGTGGAAGTCGGCCGAGGTAGCTTCAACAGCAGCAACAGCATCACTCCCCCCCCCCCCCCCCCCCCCCCCCCCCC